>JAWWEV010000011.1:17816556-17935570 GCA_035583235.1 Hafferia zeledoni
CAATGTCAGATTTTCTTCCTAAAGGATGACGAGCATCATCACAAATGAAAATCTCTATTGCTTTAGTAGCTCTGTTTGTTGTCTGGCTTCTTTCACTCTTTCTGCATGGAAATGTTCCCCCTGTGAATGTTTTTACTTCTTTCACACTTTATTTTTTCAGGTGTGCCTTGAGATTGACAAGACAGTGCATAAAGTACCAAACTCTGGAAATTTCAAAATAAGATTGTTTTGCAGTCTAAAATAGAAAAATATTTCCTTATGCATTTTAATAAAAATTTTGTGAGCATTTTAGGTTTTCCTTTCTCATTTCTTTCTATTTTTTTCCACTGGACACAACAGTGTCAGACTACCTTGGGTTCATTGCATTTCTTGTCTCAATTTTAGATTTCCATTTTATGTTTTTTCTTTCCTTTTCCTTTTCTCTTATTAGTAAATGCAAGTCTCTGTGATTTTCTTAGAATATTTATTTATTTATAGAAATCTTAATTCTGTTATGTAACTTCAATTGTTATAAATGCAGAGATACAGTTTAGTCTTACACTGTTTTTTGTCATGTCTCTGCTCCTGTTGCTGTTCAGTGAGTGCCCCAGCAAAGAGCCTTCCTTGACCTGCTAACACTTCTTCCTTTTTGTACCAGCTTCTAATTTTGCCAAAGGAGGTGTGATCTAGCACAGTTTCGGCAGTAAGGTCCTCTATGGCTGTCCACAGGAGCAGGTATGAGCTGTGCTTTGGAAGTGTTGCCATGTACTAATGGAGCTCCAGGTTCCCTCAGTTTCTCTTACCTGACATGTACAATCAAACCACATCCTGGGACATGTGCAATGGAAGATAAGAAATTGAATTAATTGAAAAAACTAATTAATGCAAACAAGAGGAAGAATTGCTTTCTTGGGTTGAGCAAGATGTTTCCTTCCATTAACAGAGGCTGCATTTGGGTCACAATTAAAAAAATAACAAGATAAATATTTACTCTAAGTAAGTGTGACTAGCAATCAAAAGGTGTTACTGAAGATTCTGTAGAAGCACCTTTCAGTGTAGATCCAACTCTGAACTTCTGCATACTGTAGAGTTAGATGATACAGTGTCAACAGGATGTCTCTTGAATCATTAATTGAGGTAAATGCTTAAAGATGATTAAGCGGTTACAGCTCAGAGAGAGAAAGCCGATTCTTTGCCTCTTGTATGCTGTTTTCATGGATTGTGTTGATTACATCATGCAGGCAGGGAAGGGTGAAGCACAGTGCTTAGGTCACCTTAATGAGGGCAAATAAAAAGTGTTTCTTTCAAAGAGGTGGAGAACCTTTTTAATTAGACATTTGTGGAACACTATTACTTTTTTATACGTTATTTTTATTGTGGTTGTTTTCCCAGGAACCTCCATTTAACAGAGGGATGTTTTATGCGGTGTGTTCTGGCTTTGTGCATGGAGGCAGAAGTTCTTTGAGTTTTTTGGGGGTTTGGGGTTTTTTTTCGGAGCAAGGAATATATATAACATATATAGTACTTATAACTGCTTTTTAGAAACACCATCATAGTTTTTGTCACTCAAAAGTAATAGAAACAGCAAGTTGTCGTATACACTATTTCTCACAAAATGTATGCAGCATGACTTCTGGGGGATATGTTTGGTTATGCTTTGTAGTTTCATAGGTCTGGCACTCTGCAGTAAAAAGGTCTATAAAAATTCCTTTATCATTATTTTAATAGGTGAACCTTTTTCATAGAAAAAAGACCTAAACCAAAAAATTCTAAACCTAAAAAGACTCCAAGAGAGTGGCAGCCTATTGACTCTATGCATCCACTGTATTTTTAAAGTAAATTACAAAACTGTGGAACCTTGTTTTGAAAATCTTTCCTATCCTTGGGTTTTCTGTGTGAAATAGCCTAGGCTAGTATGGCAAAAGAACCTGAAGGGGCTGTGCAAGATCAAATGTTAGGTCACTGAAACTGCAGATACCTGACCATGTTCTGGATGGAGCAGCTTCCTGAACAGGCTTCCTGGGGGAGGTATGTGGATATTGGAAGACAGAGAAATAAGAAATAAAACCCAGCAAGCACACAGCTACCTCTGCTTTTGACATGATTTAATAAGAACTAGCTTGTGTCTTAAATGTTGTACTTCATCAGGACTTCATGTTTGGATGCTAGGAGGATGTTCGGATGAGACAGTTGTAGTTTCTGTTCCAGATTCTGGAGCTGGATTTCTAAACCTTTTCTTTCAAAGCAGAACTGCCATGGAGGAGCTAATGTCCTTATTTAATATAATAACTCTGTGATTATTATATCCTGTCAGTGTGTGGGAAACCTGAAATTAATTTCCTCCTCTGCTTCAGGGATTTGAACTCCAGACCACACAAAGTGACCTGATCAGCAAGTTACAGCACTCTGTGGGTGAAGAAGGCTCTTCATACTTTCTAAGATGTCCAAGCAACATGCAAAGGCAAGTATTAAAGGGGCTAATTTCTCTGTTATCTGGTGGTTAGTACTCATAAAACACAGGACACTGAACCCAGCTTTACAAAGGTGCCTGTTCTAGCCCTGTGCTTGTAGACTGTGAGCCAGTGGGCATTTTCTGAGAGTATGTGCCTGAGCTTTGAAGATCCACCAGTGAATGTGTACCCAGTGACTGATTCCCAGAGGACCACAGAAGCAAGTGTGTCAAGCTTCTGAAAAGCTGTCTGAAAACATCCAGAGCACAGATTTAGGGAGCAGGAGATCCTGAACACCCAAAAGGGCAATGCAACCATGGGTGGCAATCAAGAAAGTCTTGAGGACTGTAAATCTGGCATGGGCACAGGAATCTGCCCAGAGTCTTTTTTATGGCTCAGGGCAAGAACCACTCTTCCTTCAAAAGCTGAAGGAAAGGATGAAAGTTTTTGATCAAGTTAGTGTGTTTGCAGGCCAATACCATGCTTGGCTGATTGCATTGGGTATGGTTGCCTACTATTCCAGCTTGCTGTTATCCTGTTACATTTTATTGGTCGCTTAGTTATTTTCATTCCCAGTGCCACAACAGCTCTGAAACCAATTGTGGACGTGTGTAGGTCAAGGGGAAGGAAAATTAAGGGTCATCTTAAGTTTATACAGTGGTGCTTTTTCATTTTCTATAAAACTAACTACATTTAGGCTCCCTGTCGGGTAAGCTTTTTTCCCCTTGTCTGTTATTTTCAAAGAAGAGAGTGCCTATGACAGTCTGAGAATAGCACCAGCCTGAACACAGATGGTAGGGATTACACCACACTGAGCCTTGACCTTCAAAAGCCTGCCGTTCCTTTTCAAGGTTTCTCTTCTTTGACAGGTGTACTGGCTTTTGTCAATTACTTTCATTAATGCATTTTTTTCATTATGATCAATTACCTGTGCTTTAGACTGTGTCTTGAAATTACAGCAAAGCAGGTTCCAAGTTGAAAAGCTGAAACTGTTTTCTGTATTTTTCCCCTTTCTCTTTCCCCAAAGTACTCTGAAGCACTTGAAGTTAAGTCATAATGGAGAAATATCACTCAGTTTCTACTCATTTCTCTCAAGCATTCGGTCTATTCTGGCTGGTGCACAAGGTAAAGACTAACCCATCTAGTCACAGATAAAGTTTGCAGGGGACTGTATTAAAAACTTTCTGAGGTGTTAAAAAATTATTAAAAAAAAATTAAAGATGGGAACAGAAGTTAAACACTGATCTAAAGTAGAAGGAAACTTTTCACAGGCCAGATAGAGCCATTCCTGTAATGGTAAACATCAAATGAATATCAGCTATTCCAGGCCAACATCACTGAATTCAACAGTATGCACTGGTACAGATCAAAACAGGATTTAGTGTTTTCTTCATTAGAGATACTGACAAGCTGGTCAGACACGAACATGCTCATTGGAAACCTCATGACTTGAACAGCCAGAGCCATGGCACTCTGTGGAATGGGGCTGCTGACGTAAGATCGGATTCTCTTGGGAGTTTGGTTTTTCTCTGCTGTGTTGGGGTTGGCTGCAAATGCCATAAATGTTTTTTTCTTTAACATCATAGAGTGATTTCTGTGACTGTAAGAAATGTGGGAATCAGTGGCCAGTCAAATAGAATACTGTATGTTTCTCCCACTGTTCAGCATCTCACCAAAAAAGTCTGCTCTGAATTTATTTCTGACAAAGATTCAAATTTCTCTGGTGACAACCTACTTGTCCCAAACCTGAGATTATCTCTTCAGAATACATATAGTAAGGAATGAGACCATAACTGCCAGTTTATGAAATTAAGACAAAAGGAGAATCTTCAGCCCTCAGGTCTTTTGTGGCCTCCTTGCTCTTTGCAGCCAGAACAAGGTACAGAAAGGCTGGGTCAAGTGTCACCTGCCTGTGCAGTTTGTCCTTATTCACACAGGAGAGCATCAGATCTGCAGAGACTGCACATGGTTTGGCCTGGGTCGTTCTTCCCAAAGGACTGGCAGTGGATGATTTCTCAGGAGTGTTAGAGATGAAGGGAAGAAGGATTGACACATTTTTCTGGCTCAGTCCTCCTTTTACACAGTGCCACAAGGGGAGGGATGATCCCATCCCAAACCAAACCTTAAAAGGTGCTAACATACAGGACAGCCAGAGGGATAGAAACTCCTCATGGGACACAAGGGAGATAAGCAATTAATGCTTATTAATGTTAATAAGAATTACTGTGTAAATCCTCTGTTTCCTGGACTAGGCAAAAGAAAGTCTAAACCCATAATAAATCTCTGTCAAATTTAGTAATATTTATTCCAACTACAGTAAAATCACTAAAATAACATTGTGGTGCTGTAAAACATGTTGAAATAGTGTTACATCATAAGTGCTATTTGTTACTATAATTTTATACAATAAATTATTTTGCAATCCATGGTTTGGGATTAAAATGACAGCTTTAATATGGCATTTTTAGTCTGCATAATGGTCTCAGTTCAGGACAGTAAGAGTTTTGAACTACAATAAATAAGTGATAAAAAAGCCACATGAGATTGCCTTTCATTTTAAAGCTTCATTAAAAAGGGATTTATCATTATCACTAAATATTCAAGGGAAAAAAATCAAAATCTGAAATGCTCCATAAATTGACTCCATTTTTACCACATGACTTATAATTTAAAAATTATTTAACAAACAAATGGTACTAATTTCCCGTAAAAATCACAGTCACATACAAAATTGAGCTATTCAATTTGAAAGCCACAAGCTACACCTAAAAACTAAAACCAATTACAAGGTAGTGGGTATTTTGTTTCAATATTGAGATGAAAAGGATTTTCTGACTCCTGAATGAGATTTTTATATCATATTCTAGTAAATGTGAGTTAGATCTCTCCTGAGTACTCTGCAGTGAATAATGGAGGAGATAAGCCAAATATGTGCAGGAATCTGGTGGGCTTGTTTGTTTGTTTGGGGTTCTTTTGCATATAGTGCATTCTAGAAATTAAGGTGTCTAGAAATAATTTACTGAGGAGGAATCTTCCCAAAATTTAATACAGTACCAACACTATGTCTGATCTGCAGGTTTAGCAGACGCTTTAGCCATAGCAGGAAGTATTTATTGCAAATAAAAACATTTTGGAAAAGGGGGATAATGTTAATTTCTTCTATACATATCACCCCTTTGAATAGTGCAGGAACATTTTACAGATTAAAACCATGGGAATAATTTCATTAGTGACGTGATGCATCTTAAGCTGCACAAGAGTTAATTTGCATCCTTCCTTTACAAGACTATGACTATAGAAAGAGTTGGCCTTATTTGTGTGATGTGCTTGCAGACACTCAGAAAAGCCTTACTACTGAGTGCTCAGGTTAAAACATACAACAAGATGGGATTGTAACTTTGTTGGTTTTTTCAAAGAGGAACATTCTATATCACTAATTAATATTTTATGATTCTGCTCTGAAATCACCTTGTTTCCTTGCTAATTTGAGCTTAAATTTGGAAAATCCCTTTGCCCCATGAACATTATGGGGAAAAAGAGGAAGACAGAGCAGACTTCAGTGGGCTACCTCAAATGTTTGCTTATTGTTAAACCTGTGCTTGAGTTATGCTGAAATGGGCCTGAATAAGATTAATTCCAGTAGAAAACTAAAAAATCATGAATTACAGATTTTTTTCATTGGCTCACTCTTATTGAGATGAGCAGGAGTATCTCTGAAAGGTACATTGTACAAGGGTTTGCGTGAGAGAATTTGTACAAGACTTTAGAACTACCAGAGAGAAATGAACTCTGGTCCAAAATGGAAATTTATTAACACTTAGGTTCAGTTCATATTTATAAGCACTTAACAAGAAGCTACAGATTTTAAGATCTGCCTAAACATGCTATCGCTGTGAGAAACTATCCCAAAACTTGGTGCACACTTTGTTATTTAACTCAACGCTTTGTTCTTTAATTGGAAAGCTCTTAAACATACAATATGTCAAGTTAAAACAAAATAATCTGTTATTTTTCATATTAATGACATAATTATATTGTACCATTGTAAAATTGCTTTCAATCTAATTATGTCTAGGCAGAGATTACTGGTAATTAATATAACAAATAATTTTGACTACAACTAGCAATAATTGCTTTCTTAAAGAATTTTCTAAAACCTTTAAGCAATTTTGTTGCTTCTACATTCAGCCTTTCAATAATTCTTTGGCAGTTTGTAATTAATTACTTAAAGAAATAAGTAATTAATTGTTACACTGAGTTGCATGTTTGAAACAGGATGAGAACATTTGCTTTTGGAACTGTTGGTGAACATCTCCTTTTGTCACTGGGGCCAGAGTCTCAAGGACTCAGGCTGGGCAAGAGCTCCCAGCTGCTGTTCAGCAGGTGGGGACACATCCCACAGTGCTGCTCTGCCCATCCCAGGGACCAGGGAGGCAGTGAGTGGGAGGTGTTTGTACACAGATGCACTAAAGGGTGTAGGGCAGCTCTGAGCAGGAATGTCATTCCAAGGGAAAGTGGTCCAAGAACATGCTGTTTCCCTAACCAGATGATTAGTGCAGTGAAATAATATGGGAACCTCTGATATACTGTATTATCCCAGGGCATGGCACATTAAAACTCAGGGCTGTGAATGTCATTTAAAAGCCCATCTAGTACCATGTTTTATACCCATCTAATCAGTAAATCTCTTTTTTAAAAGATACATGATCTAAAATTTAAAAGTAAAATTTAATTTCCTCTCCTTACCAAATACTATGCCTCAATACCAGGCTCATGCTTCAAGATCCATTTCACTAAGGAATCATTTTCATCTTCTTTACTCTGTGTTGCCTCATTATGTCAGATATTGATACATGTTTTACGTTTTTGCCTGATCTTGTCTTCCCACTAATACTGAGATACCAATTGCTGCTGCAGCTACCACTCATGTCTATCCATTCCCTAAAGTCTTTGTGACCTATTAATCAAGGGGGGAAAAATTTCACAGCTCTGAGATAGAAAGAACCCTTAAAATCAGGGTAAATTAGGTAAATTAATTTAAAAAAAATCATGATTTTATCTCTGAAATTAAATTTCTGGTACTGTGTAATAGATGTACAAGACAATCACATGAATTGTAAGTTAATACAACACCCCTAACAAAGCACCATAAGCCTTTTTTCCAGCATGCCAGCTGGGCATCATCCATAGATGCTTATAAAGTGAACTAAAAAGTGTTTTTCTTTCTTCTTCTCTAAAAGTTTGGTTTATGGTTTTGTAGTACCACAGACTTTATTGGACATGGGAGTGTTTCACAAAAGGCAAGGTTTATTTTGAGACCTTAAAATGAGTTTGGGATCCTATACTTAAGCCATTATATAGATTATTATTGTTAATATTATTACTAAGCTAAACAAAATCAAAAATGGCCCTCAAGTCTCTCCACAAACACTTTAATTAGAAAATCAAAATGTTCTTTCCCAAACATCCTACAAATTTGAGCAAAATACACAGGATTTACCAGAATAAAACTCATAATCCTCTTTCACTATGTTGTTGTAATAATGCTCTAAGCCAAAAATATCCTCTACATACTAAAAAGAGTAAGTGTATTCTGAATCCCAGCCCAAAGGTTTAATGTGGAGATACTGTTTCAGATCTTATTCCTGTGGAAATTGGGTCCAAGTTATAATAGCTTGGATTCCAGAAAGCATTTCTCAAGCTGTTACTTGCAGGCTAAATTGGGTTTAAGAAAAACCTTCTTTGGGAATTTATTATTGCATTGCTCATAAAACAACATCCCATAGTTTTAGTTCACTGTCCTGTGACATACAAAAATCAGACAAGGATTAGCTGACTGTAATACCAAACATATTAGAACAATCCCTTTGTACCTGACAGCAAATTGCAAACAGCAGCTCTGATTCTATAAGCTGTGGAGTTCATATTTCAGAAGTGCTGGAATATTCAACAGCTTATTAAGAGTTGATACTTATTGTTTCCTCTGATGGAAAATGCAGTCTTCCTCCAAATATTTGAAGTACCAGAAAGGGGTTGGCGTTCTGAGAACAGAAATCTTGGGAACTTTGAAGTAACCTTATTAAATTAATAAGCATAAGTAGTGAACTAATGAAAACTCTATTGTTCTCATGGACATGCACATGCCACCATCCTCATGAAATCCATATTTTGGCATTCACTACAGGAATTCTTGTTGTTTTGTATGCATAGCAATGTTTGAAAGAGGCTTTTAAAAACTTTTTATCATCTTTTACCCTTGACTTGTGGAAAAGACTTTTGAACAGGGTGTAAAATACTCTGCAATTTAAGTAAAGGTAATACAACTGCATCGGTTGCAATGATTTACATGATAATTTAATAATCCAGAAGTCAAATATATTATATGTAAACCCCAATGAATGCTAAAATTGTGATGTGAAGCAGCTTCAGTTCTAGAATTGGCTCATAGACAGAGTTGAGCAAAGGTAATGTTTTTTCCCCCCCAAAAAGAAAGGTATTTCAGAAAGAGAGAAATAATATTCTACTTGATTTGTTATTTCATTTTTAAGCAAATGCATGTTGTTGTACTGTACAGAGAACAAGAAAGAAGGGGCTTTTTTTAGAATACCTGCACAAGGCATGTAAAATTTTAACATATATGTAAAGATTGAACAGATAATTATGCAAATATATGGAGGATTCTCCTACTTTTTTTGAGGATGTCATATGGCTGCCTGTGCACCAGGCTTTGCAGGGAGCCCTTGCCAAAAATGTGCAAAGGCAGAAACATTTTATTTCTGTTCACACTATCAAAATTTAGTGGAGTTGAACCCTTCAGGAAAGAGTCCTGACAGCTTCCAGGACCACACTTCAAGCAGTGCCATACTGCTGAACACAGCTGATAAGCAACATCACAAGCCTCCCTGGCAGTATTGCTTTTCTCTGGAGATTCTGCTTTATGTACATTCACTATCTTAAAACATCTGCCTCTTGTGCTACTATGCTGCCATTTTTACTCAGGTCAAAAGAGGGAATTTGATTTTTAGAGAGAAAAGATGTACACTGTGTTTTGACTCAGAGTCTGGGCCACAACTAAACGTGCATTTTACCTCAGTGTGACTATTAGAAAGCTATGAAATGCCCATGAAATGAGATGCATGAACAATGTAATATGGGAACTTTTCTTAATACAGACTTTCATTTATTCATGAATTCCACTGATCAGGACTGCAGAAACATTGAATGATTTTTTTTTAATGCAGCAACATGTTACAGTACCTTTCCTTCTTTTGTTTCATTTAGCTAAAAACTATTCAAGAACGACTTTAGAAAGAGAAATGCAATGTTAGAAGTTGAAATTAAGACAAGGTGTGCCCTTGCTTACAGGCCTAACTGGCATATGAAGGGTACCAGGCACCTGTTGCCATGAGCTGTTTGGTATTCGTTGTAATGATTTTATTTTTAATACCAGAGGCAAAAGTGCAGCTTCATTTTATAATAGATCAGAAAATTTATTCACACAGTTTAAAGGTGAGCAATGCAAAGGATGACCTGCTGTGCTTTTCCCAACTCTAGGATGCTTTCATGTTGCATTCATGGATAGGTGGATATTTCTTTTGTTGTGTCTGAAGAGGAGAGTTTCATAAGAAATCTATGCTCTGTTTTAAGAACCTATTTAAGGTTCCTTTCAGTACAGGATGGAGATCTCCCCCCACAAAAATTTCACTTGAGGGAATATTGCGTTTTCTGCATCCTGTTAGATCCATTATCATTAGTTAGAGCAGGTAAGCAGATGTGCAGGTTGAACAAACTCAGGACAACATTTATAAAGGAAAATGCAGACTAGAATACACCATTCTTATTAATTTGCACACATGCTAGACTTGTCCAAACACATTAGGTGTAATGGTCTCCCTTCCCAAAGACCTCTGAAGCATACTGTGGTAGACCATAAGGTCAGGAGAAGAGGTAATTGCCAAAGCAGCTGTCATCGAGCAAATGACTTAGCTGAAAAGTTTGTAAAGGGCTCTTGTCTTTCCTAATAACCCTCTACAAACTGCAGCACTCAGCTCCATGGTAAGATTGCTGGTCCTGGGTGAGCTACAAACATTGCTCAGGTGGGATTAAGTTTTTACACTGAGCAGTGGCCAAACATAAGGGCCAGTCCTTGGCTGTCCTATTTCTGTTCAACATTCCCGTGACTGTTTGGAATGGCTGCTAAGCTGACACCAGGCAGGCCACAGCACAGTGTAAAGGATCATTCTTGTGTGTAAACCCGAAACAGTTACACTGCAGTTATAGGGCTCAGTCTAACTCTGTATTTTTGTCAAAGCAATTAGATTTAGCCCACTGTGGTGTTTAAAAAAGGATCAAGTCTGGGTAACCACAATCAGTTTAAATGACAAGGCAATTTGCAATCAAGCCTTAGGTGAAGAGAAATAGTTCTTACATGACTTTAGGTACTAATTTGAAAACAGAGGCATCAATTTCAATTTTGCAACTGAACTGTCAGAAACATCTTAGAACTAGACAAAAAGGGAATTATTTAGTCAGATAAGGCAGGTTTGAGATTAGAAATTTAACTGTTTTCTTGAATTCCAGTTTTTCCGCTTTGAAGACATCCTGTTTCTACTGACCAAAGAACCCTGTAAATATATTTTTAGGGCATTCCTGGCCCTGTTGTCCCTTGGTCCATATTAGTAATTTGTATTAGATCTATTCCAGCTCTTTTATAGGACCACCATTCAGTGTTTCTAAGGGTCTTGAAATGAACTGGCACAGAAGTGAAGGGACGTTGGAGAATGCCTGGGAATGAAAAACCCTGAGGGTGGGTCCAGTTCACCGAACCACTGGAGGAAAGGATTGCTTAAAGAGTGACTTCCACATGATCAGAAAATCCCCTGAACACAAAGCAGCAACATTAGCTCTCTTATTTACTTGTATGCAATATTGCCAGCTTCAGCAGCATAATTTAGGTTGGTGTAAGTAATTAAGGCGGAAATCCTAAATTGATGTGACACTAGACAGCATTATTTTTTAGAGTGAGATGCACTCAGCCTGGAAGGTTTAGATGCTGACAGCACCATAGTTGGGTTTGTACTTTTTTCCCCTCATCTTTGCTTGCTTTGCTTTGCTGCTGTGGGCTTTTCTTTTGCAATTCAAGAGGCTGAGTAATGTCTGTGGATTTTCTCACTGAAGACTAGCAAGATGCAGATGATTTCTTACCATAATTCTCTTCATGAGTTTTTTGAGTCTTTCTCTTTAAAAAGCCATAATTATCTATCTGGATCACAGACTAGTTATTGTTGTAACATCTCTGTATCGGGAGTACCCAGACTTTTTAGACACGACACCTGTTTGATTATGTAAACACACAGGTGAGAAAGGTGGGGTTTTTTTTCAGTCTGACAACCTTCTGTTATCCCCAAATCAGTAGGGACTTCTGTTTTAAAACACACATAATATACTACTATTTTGTAGTTACTTACTTTCATGCTTTTATCAAATGTTTCACAATGTTTGGTATTTCTCCTCAAGTCCCATTTCCTGGGGTAATGTGATTATGTGAGACTCCTGGGTGTCATTTAAGAAAAATTAATTTCTTTTTTCTTGTAGCTGAACAGAAAAGTGTAAAAACATGGCCCAAGTGCACGCTAAAAGCTAAAAAGCCAAAGGCAATTAAAAAGAACTTGAAGTTTATTATTTAAAAAATAAGGTTCTTTAAATGCTGTATTAATGATTTTTGGAAGGACAAGACCATTTTTTTTTCAATACCTGGGACAATCAATTCAACATGGCTATAATTGGAGTCTTACAGGGTATATATGCAGGAATAGATCTTGAATTAGGAGATAGTGTCTTTTCATGTTTGTCTCTTAGCTTTCTGTACAAGAAATCACTTATTTCTGTTTGTTCAGGGAAGTGATGCAATTCCTTTGCACTTAGAGAATTAAAACCCTTGTACGTAATGCTGAACTTTCTAAAGTATTAGCAAATTCTTTCTAAATTATGAGATATTAAGCTGGCAGGCAATATGTCAAAAATAGCAATTAAATTAACATAAATTTTTTAAACTTTCTTTAAATTCATAGGGGAAATAATTATCAGTATTCACTAATAACTTTTTGCATTACTTTATCTGCCCTTGAAAGGACATCTGCCTTTTCAAGGCAGATAAAGTCTGCCCACAGACTTTTCCTTACCTATGCATAATAAATACAATTTTCATTGTAGGATCAAAATAGCCTTTTTCTGAGTCCTGTGGACTACTTTAGCAACAAATATTTTGGATTGAATCTGTAGGCAGTTTCCTTTAAAAAAAAAAATCATCTCAATTTCTTTATATAGTGCCAAAACATGAATTCAAACTATTTCTGGTTAAGTTTATCATCTTTCTTTCAGAAATATATGAAAGTAGCCAAATATTCAGTTCCATAAGCATGTCAAAGCACAGACTTCACTTCTAACTTAAACCAACTTGACCATCTGCAGTAAAAATCATTCTCGCTTTGGTTTGCTGTACCATTGTTAAGCTCGTAGACTAAACATTCAACCACTGCAAGCAGTCAGCAGCTTTATTACTTCTCCTACCCCTGCAGAGGCATCCTGGATTCAATTTGTCCAAGCACATCAAAGTATTTTACTTTCGAAGTACCCCGAGCATTTTGGAAAGTTTAAAGGCTATTTGTCTTCTGAAATGTTTGAATGTAAGTTAAAATGAAAATTGTCTTGATGATTTTTTTTCCAGTTTAAATGACTGTCACATTTCTGTTCTGAAAAAGCAAGCTCCAATGTACAGTTTCCCCTGCCTTTTCTCCCCCAAGTAATTATGAGTGAGTTTTAAGTTACAGGTTCAGCTTGGCTTCCTTCATTCTGAGAGTCCTCTATTCCTGTAGAGTTCAATGAATTAAACACTTACTAATGCCATATATTTGTCTCAACTTCTGTTCGAGCTTTTTTTTTTTTTTTAGCACTAAATTGCAAATAAATACGCAGTCAATTGATCCATCAAGCTATGCTTGTACATAGCTAGTCCTGGGCTAAAAGTGACAGGAATGTCTGAACAGGTTAGACAGTATTCAGCAAGCAGAAAACTAGATGAAATATGGGTAGCTGGCCAAAACCATGAGAAAATAATTGTACTTGAAAATACATTAAGTACTTTCAAATATTTGAAAAATTGTGCAATTTTTTAATATGGCAAGAATTCACTGAATTTTTTCAAGTTTCTCTTTTAATTTTCAAAACTTATATGATATACATACATATGCATAGTGAAAATTTTATTTTGGTCATCATGTGTGGTATTAAGTCAACACCTGGAAAGGCTTCCTGATAGCACCTCTGCCCATTCAAAAATCCTTTAAGGTCATAAAATTCTCATGATTACAGACATATGTTTTTGCAAGTGAGTGCATGATTTAGATATTATAAATATATATACATCCAACTTCAGTTATAAAATCATTAGGCTGAAAAGGTCTTGTGAGGTCACCTTGGTCCATTCCCTTGCCCAGGACAGAATAAGCTGGGCCTATATCATTCCTACCAATGTCAATCCTGTCAGATCTTTGTCAACAAGGAGAGATTGGCAGGATCAGAAGGTCACCACTAAAGCTGGCAGTGTTTTTTCCTAACCTGAATTCTCATAAAATGTTATTTAGTTCTATTAATTAACAACATACATGACAAGTTATGAGTTTCCTTTTTCCAGTATCTTTCTGTGTACTTGAAGACCTTTCTTTCATTTCCTGTAATCTTTTTCTTCTATATTGCCAGTCCCCTACTTTATCTGTCATTATTTCTGGGTCCTGTGTTGCAGCACTTTTTTTGAACTCACTGTTCTTCTCTGCATCTCAGTTTTTCAGACCTTCTCCACATGGTCTGTCTCTCTCCTGAATGTATCACCCAGAGCAGAAGCTCAAGGGGAAGGACACAGGGATACCTCTGCAGATTGCACTAACTGACTTCTGCTGGGCTTTTCTGTTTGTCTTGGAAGGGATGCCACAGCAGCATGGCTAATACTGCAGCCTACAGTCATCTAAGAAATGGAAATACCTAAATATGTCAGTCCTAGTTAGAGTCAATAAATAAACTTATTATAAACTTCTGTCTTGTGTGCCTTAGAATAAAAAATTCTGTACACATGAAATCGCACTTGCGTAATTTTTTTTTTTTTTTTTTTTTTTTTTTTTTTTTTTTTTTTTAGGAAAGGACAGGCTATTTAAAATTATTGTGCCATTTTCCCTCCCAGACTGGTAACCTGTGTGCCTGCATACTGTTTCAGTCCCACAATATTAGTTACCACAAAATTACAGACTTGTGAGAAGAAAAATGTAGCACAATATGTTAAAGGATGTTTAAATATAGTTCTTATTTTATAACTTGGTACTATATTCCCATTTTGAAACTGCCAGTGAACCACTGGGAATTTTCTTTTTCTTGTTGATCCTCTTTAAGACCTCTATGAATAGTAGAGTAAACAACTTCACTGTAATAAAACCAGGGGTTTGTTTTCCTTTTTTAAAAATGAGGCATTGGGTAAAGTAAAGGTCATTGCAACAACCTTAAAAAGAACAGAAAGAGTAATTTTCCCCCTTTTTCGTCTTTACTGTTTTTCAATGCAATGTGAAAAATCATTTTTAAGTTTGTCCATCTGTTTTACATAAAACCTTAGCTGACCTTACACAAAGTGAAACAAATGCGCAAAAAGCTTTGCTGTTGGGCTCTTGCCAGTAAGACAGAGCAAAAAGAAAAGAATATGTAAAGTTAGATCCTGCTCTGATGTAAATTAGCCTAGTTCCAGTGGGGACTAAGGTTGATTTATATCAGCAGAGGCAGAGGCTTGTACTGCTTATAAAAGCCAGACTCGTTAGGCCCAGCCCTGCTACCACTGAAATCACCTGAAGCTTTGCTATTGAGTTTTGTGGGAGAAGGAGCCACGTTTGGTGCAAACAGCACACAGCCATCTAAGTAGCTTGTGTTATTCAGCAACTTGAGCCGAAAGGTTGCAGAAACTGAGCCTGTGGACTTGCAGGTGTGAGGGAGGCTTGAGCTGCACCCTGACTTTGTGCTGTCCAGGTGAGCTCAAGTACATCCCAAGCCAAGGAGACACTCTGCAGTCAGACTGCAAGTAGAGAGATTCTCAGCACACAGCAATGATGTTCCTGTCCTGCTGCTTTTCCCCTGGTAGCCTAACCTGGCTCATGCAGTGCCATCATATGGACCAAAGGGAATCCTGAGGAAAGGAGGGTGTGCCATGTATGGAACTGGGTGAGGCATACACAGGCAGAGCACACCAGAAAAAAATACCATCTTATCCTGCACTTCAGTAACACTTCTGTTAATGTGTCTGAGGGGGGAACTATGGACATTCATATCAACATTCTAATCTAATATGATTAATGAGTATAAAGTAAGGTTCAAGCTTTTAATTAAAAAGGCAATCATAAGTTACTGAACAGTGAAGGTCTAGCTAAGTTTCTCAGAAGTAGGTTATTTAATAGAATGAGATGCCCCAAAGAGGCAGTGGGCCAAAAATCTCTCCTGAGTTATATTTTATACTCAAGTACTGACTTTGATTTATAACAGAGAACAGGACTGGATCTATACAGGAATGAGCACAGGTATATATGTATTACAGTGTGCACATCTGGTGATGCCTACATTTAAAATTGCCTAAACTTTCCATTAACAGCCTGTTTTTCCTGTTGCTTGTTATATTCCCATACTTCCCAGAATGAAAATTCTTTGTAGGATAACTGTCACACTTTTTCAATTTTTCTTGTGTGAACCCCCACCCCCACCCCCCCTCCCCCACTAAGAAATGTTATTTTGACAAGATCAAGAAAAGACTTTGGAAAAGTGTCTACAGACTATAGAATTCTCAGTGAGTTTCAACATTTGGATTGAAAGTCGTTGCTGCGTACTTATCAGAGATCTGCCTCTTTTCTTGTTCTTATTGAAAATAGTCCAAGTTTGACCCTGTCATGGGTTTCAGTTCCCCCATATAGAATAAAGATTTGACAGAGGTTGACATATTCTGTAATTTTGACACGTTATGTTTCAATTAACTTAAAATTAAATTTACAGTAGAGCTAATTCCCTACATTTTTCTCTGGCCTCTGAACAGAGTATACTCTGTCTATCTTTGCAATGTTGGAATAAGGTAGAATATTTGCAATGAATGACTGAGGTTTATTCAGGAAAAAAAATAAATCTGTCTTTAATCATCTAGATTCTTAAACACAATGAATATACCACAAAGCATATGAATACAATTCTTTTACCTGAATGAATAGCCCATCAAATGCAGTGTCTTGTTGACTAAAATTGTCAAGAAAAGTGAAAAAGGTGAGCAAAACAAATAATAATTGCAAATAATATTGCAAAATAATTGAAATTGGACCTCTGGGGAAACACAATTTCAAGGGCAATAAGCATTCCCTTCTCTGTGAACCTGCAGGTTTTATATTCTTATCTGTTTCTATTCCATCTAAAATAACTATATTAATCATTAAAAGGGAAAACAACTGACGTAAAAGGCCTTCCACTTTGTTTAGAATGATAAGATTTGTCTGTAAATTAATCTCAAGACTAAGTGAAATGCTTGGCTTTCTTTTTCTTTTGTGCTATTATGGTGCTATTTAAAGTAGGGGAAAGTCACCAATCTCCATATTGAAAACATTTTAGCAATCAGAAAGCAGTGGGTTGGAGGAGGGGAGAATTCATGGCAAGAGTTAAGAGTTGAAATCACTCCATTTAGGACCATTTTTCATATATGAACACACTTTCCCAGAGAGGTTTCTGTCAAACAAAGCAATTATTTACCTAGAAAAAAGTCACATATGGTAGAAGCAATGGATATAAAGAAGGAGAAAATGCAGTGGATTTCTGTCACCTCCCAGACTGTGGGAGCTTTACCTGACCATTTCACGTTTGCTCACCTAATTCAGCAAAAGGGGTTGCTGGTTCTCTTAGCAAAAGAAAGAACCATTTGAGATAAACACTGGTCAGCCTGTCTTTCTAAGCTGCCTAAAGGAGCTGGGCCTTCTTCAGGCCGTCTAGATCTGTGTGTCAGCAGAGCTTCCAAAGGTGTTAGACATTCTCTCCCAAATTAGAGGACGAGCTTGTATCAGCTGCCTTTAGCAATAGGTACAGGCTGGCAATGGCAAACTGTCACACACCATGAGATGCTGTTTGTCCAAAGGACAAGATGCTATGGAGGAGCTGCTGTTGGCTCCGCCCCACTAAGGGGCAGGGATTGTTGTCTCCAGCTAAATTTGTACCCCAGTGTGAGTGGGGATTTACAGCCTCACACAGCTTTTGTGTGAGCTGATGCAGCTCTGCCCAGATGATGCCCTAGGAAAGGATTCCTGCCCCGCTGTTCTGGCTGCCTGCCAAGCCCTGCTCCTCTGGGTGTCCGTCTGTCTGAAATCTTTGGAGTGGATCTTGTAACTCTGCTTCAGCAGCTTGTCCTAGACATTCCTGTTCTGTTCCAGAGTGGGTTTGTGGTTTGGTGTGAGAGAAGACAGAAAAGATAAAAAGCTGACAGTTCTGGAACTGTTCTCCAACAGCATTTAAGTATTTGATAGTACCTACTTGAGCCATTCTTTTCTGTTCTTTTTTTTTTCCCCCATAAAAACTATAAATAACCAGACCAATAAATTGTATTCCTGAATTATTACACGGGACCTTCAGGTATGCTAAATGTTTCATTACAGCATTTGAGAAAATACAATTTGGGGGATATTTTGGGGGGGATATTTTTTTCCCTTTTGGCCCAATTCAGGCCTCTGCAAGAAGCATTTGGCTATCCTTTTTGAAAAGCATTTCGATACCACTTCATCCCTGCAATGACAAAGGGGAAATAACATATCCAGAGAAAATGTGTTGAATTTTTACTCTCCCACCACCTTCACGCTCTTTTTCTCCTTTGTTCCCTATTTACTAATGGGCTACAAGAACATGTTGCAATTTCACAGCCAAGCACAGCTTATTCAGCTCTGGTAGGTAGAGTTTTGGGTTGGTGTTTTTTTGTTTGTTTGTTTGTTTGTTTGTTTTTTCTACTCAATCCTTGTCAGTGGCTTGGGAGGACATTGTTTAACAAATCTTTAGTAGACTTACCTGTAGGCTGAGTCAACAGGATTCACGGTCAAGTCACCCTGAGTGACCCCTCTCAAAGTCTTTGGACTGTGTTGCATCATCTGTTTCATTATTGCTGTCCTAGTTCTTCTGGACAATCTACTTTGCTAAATCAACAGAATTCTCCTATAAATATGTGAGGGATCAAATTCTTAAAGAAGGATTGTTCCAAGTGTAGCAGACCTGGTAGCAGATACCAAAATAAAGCCACATTTCACAGAAATTACAAATACTGCACTACATCACACCATTGTATACACGTTTGATCACTGAATGCAACATCATGTACTGAGAGATATACCCAGACAGTTCTGATGTAAATGTAATCAACAAATCCAATTACTGGTTGAACACAAAAGAAGTCCTTAAGGGTCATCTGCATATATCAAAAGTTAATTAGTGGCAATAGTTTTCCAGTTATCTTTGTTCATCTTTATGATGGAGAGCTGAGAATTCTGCCTGAGTAGCTTTGATCTTAGCTAGAAAATTTAGGTCTCTGGAATACAGACAATAAATAGCTGACTGCAGAAGTATGCATATGAGTTGAGTCCCTATGGTCTCTACAGTGTCCCTATGAGGCAGATGAATCTGACTAAAGGTATAATAACAAAAAAATCAGAAACTTAGTGTAAATGAAAGAGATTTCTGTTTGTTTTGCCAAGATTTGCTTAAATTGCAAGTGGCAGTGCTTTAAAAGCATGGTGAGATGGAGCAAGGTGCTATTTTTTTAAGTGCTGTAGGGCATTCTTTCAGTCATTTGAGGAGAATGCACTACATATTCAAAAAAAGAATATTGTATCTATTCCTGTAATGCAGGTTCATTAAGCATCAGATTGATTTATTGTATTGTTTCCTTTATAAATTATTTTCATTATGTTTTATCACAGTACATGACTACTGCCCTAAGGGAATATGCAGGAATGAGCTGAATGGCAAGGGTAATAGACTGCTTTAATTAAAATATTGTAATGCATATTTCAGCGCTATTAACAAAAACAAAATTGATTTTGTTTTCTGGATAATTGAATATATTAAAGCCCAGGTGCTGTTCTATTGTTTAACCCTCTGAGTTCCTGCTTTGAGTAGGAATTTCAGAGGGGGGAGTTTTCTGACAGTGACATTTCCTTCTTTCTTTTCCTTCCCCTAGTGCATGGGTTCATTCTGTTACTGAGGAAGGGGAAAGCACAAACATGAATTTCAAGAGTGAAAATGCCTTGATTGTTTCCAGTGTCTTTGAGCAAGCTCCAGACAGTGAGGACACTGATCCACGATAGAGAAAAGCCCATTATTCCTCTGCACTTTTTAACCTGATGTTCTGTGCAGGCAGCAGTCGTTTGCCACCATAATTCCATTAGTTAATGAACACTCCAGGAATTTGTCCATCATAAGAAGGACCCTTTAAAATTACAGTCAATCAATGACACCTGCTCTTCTAAGTGGCTTCCTTTTCCCCTTTTTCTCTTGATTTATATTGGCTATGAGTCTTTTTTATTTCCTTTACCCTTCAGATACCAAAAGTTTACCTTTTATCAAGAAGATGCATTGTGCTAGATGGTGACAGACACAGGTAAAATCAGGTTAATGATTTCTGAGTAGAGTAGTCAAATGACACCAACCATCCAACCTAAAAAATTATCAGAGAGATATGTTAAATGACCTATCTCTCCGTGAAAAGAATGGTTAATGGTTAATGGTTTTTGTCTACCATACCCTAAATACCAGAGCCTCCCTCACTTCCATCAAATTTTCAATGGAAACTGCTACTTTGCAATAAATATTGTAGAGTGGGGTGTTTCTGATTCAGTTATTATGGTTCCCTGGATTTTTATTGCTTGACAGGATGGCAGGTTGTATGGTGTCTATTGCTTATAGCAGAGACACAGTGAATATGGAGGAACTTATCTCCCATTATATGGCATGAAAGATTCTGGTTTTCCAGTACAAGTCAGTACAGTACAAGTCCCACTGACAGCAACAAGAGGTGGTTCACCATTTGTAAAGCCTGCTCTATTTCCCAAGCAAATACCACTTGCTAAAAAGGAATGCTATGGTGAAATTAAGAAATAGTAACTGTCACTTTAGCCATTTCTTTTTAATGGAAAAACAAAAGTACAACAAAACCACTCCAATCGTCCTGAAGCAGTATGAAGGTAATGTCTGCCTGCAATATATATAATTCAGGAATAAGTCAAATGGCTGAACTGAAAAATAACTCAGAAATTCAAAATAAACAAAAGTCAGACTGCACAAAAATAGTTACTGCTGTTCCATCCAGTTACTCTGGGCATACTGGGACAACATTAATCATTGTAGTACTCTGAAGATGTTCCCTATAAATCCTATGGCCTTTACAATAAAATATGGGTATCTTCTTTTCTCTGTCAAAGATTTTCTGTTCAAAGTCATTTACTCAACGAGAACCTTTTACAAATGATGGTCCTGTTTTTACAACAGAAGATTGGGCCATAATTAAACTGGTGAGTCATCACTCCACTGGGTTTCATGGGAAATCCCTTATTACTTGAAAGCACCTGCTGTAGCTCTTCTACTCATTTCCCACAGAAGAGTTGCAGATACAGATTGATTCCAAATATTTCCCATAAAAGAATAGACCAGTGAACTGGTTTTACATAAATTTTAGTCCTTACACTTTCTTTTCCCCTGCAATTAATGAGATCTGGCTGAATCCCCAGTTCCTTCTGGGCCGTGATTTATAAAGCACAAGTCTGGATTCAGACTTTTTGAAAATGATTTCCCACATTTTAATGTTATTAGCTCATTTCTTACAGTGCATCTCTCCATGTTTCTTCTTCTTGGAACTGGTCACCTTTAATCAGTTACAAGATGTGTTTAATTATTAACAGAAATATGTTGAACTGTGCTGAAAAGTATTTAAATACTACAACATGGTAAAATTACCTGTACATTGGCTATTTATTTGGATAAATAGCTATTAACTATTTAACTTTTTAATACTCAATATTGAATTTAATCAATACATTAAAACACTTTAATCCATAACATTCTAAGATCAACACATGATATAATGTGTCGGTACCAGCATAGATAGACAAAAATTATTGCTTGCTCATTTGCTGTATAAAATTTTCACAGAAAAGTTATGGATAAACTGAGAAAAATCAGAGCAATTAATTTAGATTCAGTAAATAGATTACATCAGAACAAAATAAAGTAGGTATTTTGAAATATGCCCAAATATTGCAAATACGTCAGAAGTCTTAGAAACTATTTTCAAGTACCGCTATAAATAAAATATAATGATCAAATAATCCCCAAAAAGGATTATTAGGAAGATTAAAAATATTTCAGAATAATGAAAATAATATTTTCATAGATAAGAATATCATAGAGGAAACAAGTCATCATTATTCATGACCAAATAGAGTTTGTATCCTCATTTAGACTGTGGTATTTTTGTTCAATACCAATGTACAGTATTAAAGAATAAGGCCTAAACTTTAAAGAAAGTACTTTAAAAACCCCATGTACTTACCGTGAAAATAAATGCAAGCAAAAAAGGAATCAAGAGATAAGTTTAGAATTATTAAAAATCTAAACAGCAAGCAACTTCCAGGGCTAATGCACCACGTTTACAAAATGCTGGTTGAAGACACTTTTTATTTCAAGTACAATTCTCTGCAGTTTGGGAGTAAAATACAAGGGCTTTTTTTAAGGAGTAACATGAAATAGTTTCACTCAAACATGTGGGCTTGGAGCTAAACTTTTGCGGTTTTTTTTAGGTGACCCATGTTTGTGAAGCACAAAACATAATTCAGTTTGTTCAGAAACACACTCAAACCTTTCTGGGTCAAATCTTCACCCTCGTCAGGGAACATTCCCATTGAAGTCAACCTTTAGCCTTTCTCTTCTCAGTCATCCAGCTCTGGTGTCTTCTGCGAGAAATAAAAGTCCTCAGATGTCTGTCTGCAGTGTGTTCTATGAGCAACTGCCGCAAGGAATAAAAACGGAAGCAAATACACTGAGCATCCCAGGTCGCTTTAGCAGACTCCCAGCTTTTATCGCCACTGAAAAGGAGTTAGAATTTACTCAGAAGTAGCCAACCTTTAGTGTGCTTCACCAGAAGTAAATTATATATTCCAACTGCATATTTACCTTAGATTTTTTCATTTGAAATGTTACATTCTTGTCATTTATCTTTTGTTTGCATTTTATATGTCAGTCTTGAAAATACTTGTCCATTGACAAAGTTCATGTAGGAGTAAGCCTGGTTGTCACACGGTAACCAAGGAAGAATGTGGACAGTGGCCAACAGGAAATATATACTATCAGATATCTGTTCAAGTCTTTGCAGTCTCCATAGAGGGTAAAGTTTTCACAGTTCAGGTAATTTTTTTTTTTTTTTTGAAAGTGTATTTGCACAAGTTGTTCAGTATCCAGCACAGTGGGTGTCACATCTTTTGAAATCATTAACTGTTATCATGATAAATTACATTTTCATCACAAAGACTATTAAAATTACTGCTACTAGATGAAACATTTTCTATTATTGTATGCTGTTACTGAGCCTCGTTGTGTCTTTCTGTCCCAAAAAGTCAGCCAGCCTTTCTTCTCTCAAGTCAAAATGTCTGGCAAACAGAAGCTATCTGCTGCTCCCAAACAAGCTACTAATATAACTTAATTTTCCAGAAATAGCTTCTGCATCATCTAAGTTCAGCTATTTCTGTCTGCTAATGCTGTCTGTGAGGACTGACATGCTCATATATAGCTTCTCTGAAGTCCAATCCATGGCAGCTAAATATGATTTGGAAGACTGAGGTTTATGCAGTAGTTTTGGCTCTGAACCAGAGCTGGGACTGGACAGCTGAACAAGAACTGATCTTGCAATGCATTCAAATATAACTGATGGAAAAACCTGTAAGATTTTTTTCTGCATCAAATGCACACAGAACTGAAAACTAATCACAATAAAACATCATTCAGAGAACTGAATGAAAAATACTGATTTTTTAAATTAACCTTCTAAGTCAGTCAAGTATGAACATTGTTTTCCTCCACCACTCTTTCTTTAAGGAGAGTGAATTCCAATCTTGCCTATATCATTGTGGATACAGTCCAACATTTCAGCTAAGATATTCTAATATGTTGACAAAAAAAGAAATTATACAGCTTCAGGAATATGAACCTTAAGGCTAATTCCTCATCCAGTCTAGAAATTCATATGGAAACACATAATTAAATGAACTAATAATTATTTGATTAAATTTTTGGTAGCATAAGGTATAGAAAGAATTTTTTATTTGTCCATATATTTAGAATAACATTATCAGTATTATTTGATTGTGTTCTCAGAAAAAGCAATTATTTCTTCCCTTTTTCCCCCATTTTTTTTGCATACAGTTTTTGTTATTGTGGTTTGATTTTTTTTCTTTTTTTATTTTTGTGTAATTTTTACATTTAAAGTATTTTATATATTTTGGAGTGAGTGTGGTGGAACAAGTAACTATTTCAGAACTGAAGAAAAAGCAGAAGGTATTTAAAAATGAAATTTTATGTCTTAGCAATGTATTATCTAGAGGTTTAGAAGATGGATTCCATTTAAATGAAATGACAGAAAACAAATCTGTCAACATATCTGTGCTCTAGTGCTTCTCTGAGTCATGAAACTCCCAAGCTATAAAGAAAAGTTACAATGAGACACAGAGAAAAAAAAACCCCAAGCAATTCTTTAAAAGACACAAATTCAAATTTTACTTGATAAAATATGAGTCATTGCACACAAATTACTACCCACCATAATAAAGGACAATTATCTCTATTGTAGCCAATCACAGGGAGGGACCACATGGAGAGAATTGTGCTTCAGGTTACACCCACTCCTTCTGTATTTAAAGTACAAATATATGAAAACAATTACACACTAATAAGTTATAAAATATTAAATTGAATGCAATAATACATAATCCAAGATAAAACACCAGATGTGAAGCAATTTGATGAACTGGCAAGTACCTGTATCTAGAGCTAATGCCCAATTGTCTGGGAGCCCAACGTGACGTGACATGATTCCTAAGAGCTCTTGCTTTGTTTCCTCAATTTTCTTAGCTTGACCTTCAGCAGATTAACGTGGCATCACTCTAAGGAAGCTGAAGGAATGTAAAGAGAGGTTGTATGTGTACATTAGAGTAAAATAATGTATTGTACATGGATTAAAAGTAATAGATTATGCTCAAGGGTATTTACATGATGTTTTATCACTTCTTGAAGGGCTGGAATATTAACAGATTTTAATCCTTTTATTTTGGACCACGTGATTAGAAAGAGCATGCATTTCATCTGAGATTAACCAGGTTTGTGCTAATTCACCTTCAGTAATAGGTGAGTTAGACAAAAGTATCATTAGAAGACAAAACTCCCAGTCTTGAACCATCTCACACATGGACAGATCCCCCTGAGAAGGGAGAAATGTACAGTGGAAATCAATTTCTTGAACTGTGATGTTCCTCCTGGTTTCAGTTGGAAGTTGTTTTCTTTCATACAAATTAATACATTATTTCATTCCCATTTTACCCACGTCTTTCTGTGACTTCAGGTGGTAAATTTGCCTCGTGTTTATGTACCAGATTCTTATAAATGTACACCTATATCATGTAAAATAGAGTCTTCATAGAAATGGCATTAAACCCAAAAGAATCTCTTTGCAGCTTTATTTCCTTTCAGTAATGTGGTAGGCTCAGGGCTGGCTGCTTTACTAGAGAACACTGCCTTGCATCCATTTTATCTTGTAAAGTCATTTGAGTACACAGGTGCTTTACATGTATAGGACAGTAATTTTTTTTCTTTTTTCTTTCTTTCTTTTTTTTTTTTCTCCAATAAAAATCACTTCCTATCAGCGGCAGGACAGAAAAACAAACAAAAGCCTGTGTCTGTAGGGAGAAGTATTAATGCACCAACATGGACAGATGATCTTCCTTACCCTCTTTTTTGCAAAATGTGCTGCTTTGATTAAGATAATGTGTAAACTTATGATAAAAGGAAAATAGAACTTGCCCTGTACCCTACCAATATGTGCCACATCCTGCCCCTTAATGAGAGGAGTGGTTCCGCTAGCATCTCACTGGCATCTGTACAGGGTAGATGAGTGCAAAACAGTCTTCCCCACAGCTGAGATGGATAAGTGCCATGGTCCTACATGAATAGAAGCAAGCTTACAAGGACTGGGCATTTAAGAAGTGGATTTTTGTCCTCTGGGACAAATTTATGTCAGATTTTGTTCAGAGCACAGTGAAAGCCATCTCAGTAACATGTATCTCTCCTGTACTCCCAGATACAGGAAGATGCTCAGTTTGAGCAGTTTTGGAGCTAATAGCATATATTTCATACTAAGTGATATTTCAGCTGTTTTTGCAGGCCAGAAGTCTCTCTGGCACTTTTAAAAGTTCCCCTACATAAGGTTCAAATTAACAGACATCTTAGTTCTTCAAGAACAAGATGACAAGGACTGCAGTTCTGGCTTGAGAACGCAGAATTCATGCAACTCTCTGGGAATTCTGCCTTCCCCCCTCCCCTGTGTATTTGAAAATAACTGTCTCAATATTGCCCAGAATGTCATGGAAATTGGAGGCTTTCACCTCTAAACCCCTGAGATGAAGACTGAGTTTTCAGTTTCTTGCTTGAATGACAATCAAATTACTGTATAGGTTTATTATAATATTTATAAACAGAGCATTAATTCTAAGCTGTAAAATAACTAATGAATCATTTTATGCAATGGTAGAAATAAAAGGTGGTAAACTGTATTCAAAGCATATAAAACACAATTAGAGATGCAGATTAGCCTTGAGGAATGAGCTCAACAAGAAACCAAATGAATCAACTTCAGGCAAGTTTCGCTAAGGGCTTTATGATATTCAGACTTCAAGCAGTGTTGCTCTTCAGAACAGATAATTAAAGAATTAAGTCATGGTATCTATTTGCCAGCTCACTCTGGCACTTCTTGATCTGGCATTATGCTCCTCCTATATCCATTTCTGCCCCAAGTGCATCATCTAATTTGTCTTTCACCTCTCCAAAGAAAATTAGGTGAATAAGGGATCATGGAATAGGGATAATTGTAGCATAAGCATCTTGCAGAAACAGTTTCTATGAGCTGTAAGAATCAGTCATATCCTAAGCTGATATGTCTGTGGTCTATGGTAAAACTGCAAAGGTTTACTCCAGATCGGAATTCTGGTCTTTGCTTGTAAATATCTCCCTTGCCCATGTGTGCAGGCTGAGCTGCTGGGCAGGCTCACGCACTGCCAAAAAGCAGCCAAGAGGACTGGAGATCACTGTGTTCACTTTTCAAATTGTGCAAAACAAAAGCAGAGGGAGCCAAAAACATTTTCATCAGCACCTGACATTTTGTTGTATGCAAATTCCATTTCAGGATAAGGATCTATCTGATACTGGTCTATTTGATACTTCTTGATACCCTACTATGAACAAATATCTCACCAGAATGAGTGAAATTTAAAACAGGCAGGATGGAAGTTCAATAATTTCCACCAAAAAAAAAAAAAAAAAAAAAAAAAAAAAAAAAAAAGAAGGAAAAAAACCCCCCATCCAAATAAATGAAACAAAACAACAAAGCAAAACAAACAAAGAAACCAACAAAAAGCCCCCCCCAAACCACAGTAAGACAGATATCACAAGCTGAAACCTTTAAATTTAATTTAACAATGTCTTTAAGAAAGGGGCAATGCAGGAACATATAGAATGTAGTGATTCATTAGAGCTGTTGCCTGGAAGTATAAATAATTATTCCCACTGTGCTGTCATTTCCTGTCAAGCTACCAAGATGCTACTATAAACAAGTGGGCATCAGTACTGAATTAAAGGTACTTGACTCAGGTCTCTGTCTTATACTGACTACCTTTTCTGATAAAACATTCAGAAATAATACTCACAGAAAACTGACCCCAGGCAGGCCCTAAATGGCTTCTCCACCTTTTCCACTGGGGAAAGGATGAATGTGTGAAAGAGAGAAGGATGAGTGTGAGCACCAGCTTGGAGTATTGGTCTGAACCACCGGGTGAGATGAACAGAAAGGTCTTGAAACATAAGGCCACCTTTTGGCTTTGATTCATTTGTGAAAGATAAGAATGTTGAGACTCAGGACCAAAAAGTTGTTCATAGTTTAAACCAGAGGGAATACCTGGAATTTCCTTCTATGGAACTGTATAAATTATCTCCTGAAAAAGAAGTCTTTCTTTAATAAGCACTTGGCATGCTCTAAGCCGCTCTCAGTGCTGTCTTGTAATGCTTTTTATTAGATATTGGTGATGTTCTTTGGAATTAAAACAAAGACTTTGAAAGAAACCCAGAACAGAATCTTTTACTCAGCAATAGCTTTGTCAGGTAGAGTTTAATTCCCTAATCTTTCCAAGGTAATTGCTTGCTAAATGAGTCACTGCACCCCCGGGCCCCTCAGGTTACTGTGCATTGCTTAGACAGAATGAACCTGTTTACAAATGTGATATAAATTACATAAATGAAAATAAAAATATTTTATGTGTAACAAATCATAAATATAATGACAATTTTTTCTCCTCCAAGGCCAAGGGGAAAATGCGAAGTGCGCAGACAGATTAAGCTATGAATAAAGAGCGTATTAGATTATGTGACAGTATTTCATTCTTTGAACTTCTGATATTCTAGTTCAGAAGAAGAATCTTCTGTCTCTGCTCCACATTATATGGCAGTTATTTCCTTCAGCTCTTTACTCCACATGGAAAAAACACTGTTAAAACTACTGAAGTTTTAAGCTAAGCAAAACAGATCTTGGTGCAATAGGAAAGTATTAACTCTTTGTATTCAGGTTTTAAGCTAGAACATATAGTTGAAAACGGAACATATTGCAAGGAACAAGCAACAGAAAAATTGCAATGATTTTAATCTGAAATAAGATAGGAAAAATGTAGGTATCTTCATATTAGCCTGAAATGACTGGTATCACACACACACAGAGACACACACTGTACCATCATTTCAAAAATTCAATATTAAAATTTTCCTGGAATTTAAGGTCAAGCCCTGATGCTTTTCTTTTTTGTTTTGTTTGGGGCACTTTTTGTTTGTTCTGGGGGGTTTTGTTGTTTTGTTTTAACAATAATACTACTTACAATATATTTCTTTGTTAAGATTAAAAATATTTGTAGCAAATTTCATCTTGTGCCCATTAGGGGAAAAAAAGACCAAACCAACCCAAAACTACAGTACTCAAGAAAATATGTTCTAAGTTTCTTTTTTTAAACTCCCCCCTTTCATTTTCATCATGGAAAGAACCTTGACAGAATAAAAAAGCTAAGCTAAGTAATATAAAGTGAACATCCACAGCCTATACCTGTCCCAGCTTGTACAGTTGCAGCTGTTAGAAAGAGTATACAGGAAGCTGTAAGAATGGACATTAAAAATTACAACATTGATTTTTTTTTCCCCAAAGCCTGTTCTCTCCAGCATTCCCCTATTTTCCCAACAAATTTTTTCCTTGTGCTTCTGCCTCACAAATACTCAAATTAAAAGTAAACTGCCATGGGGTAAGAAACAGGATGGAATCTAATTCTGTCAGAGCCTGAGGTGAATCTTACTGACTGGTATTTTATTATAACAGTACTTGTCTTCTGCAGCAAGACCTTCACACTCCACAGATTCTGCACATGGGCATCCCCAAATAAAGCAAAGGTTACCCAGTCTCCTACATGTACCTCTGACAGCAACAGTAGAAATATCATACAGTTGCAAAGTGTGGAAATGAGCTCAGGCAGATAATCAACAATCAACAAACCCAATTTTTAATGAGAAATTGTTTTTTGTAAAACAGCTAATTCATCCCAGATTCTCAGTGCTGGTCCTCGTGGATCTCATGTCCTCCTCACGTGTTTTCTACACTTAGAAAATACCTTCAGAACAAAACACAGGAAACAAAGATATATCTTTTTATGGAATACAGAGGGAATTGTTCCATGGATTAGGTAGAGATACTCAAGTTATGGGACATTTTAATATCCTCTACTTTCACTTTAACTAGCTCTCCACAGTTCTTGGCTGACTTTTTTTTTTCTGCACCCTGCTGCAAAAGGCTTAATATAAAGGCTTAATATAAAACTTAATACTCTGAAAGAAGAAGAGATGATTAAATTATGTAACTACTTTGTTTTCTTATAGTGAACTTGGATCAATTGTTTCTAATCTTTACTTAGATGAAGGCTTGTTGTGCCTTTTCAGGTTTGAAGATGTGTTTTCCAGGTAATTTTCCACCTCAAACTGTTAAACGAAAACAACTTTCCTCCCTGCTCCTTTTATATACTTGGATCATTTTCATAACGATCCTGCTCTATTAGGAAGAAAAAATTCCATGGTCCCTGTCTAATCATCCGAGAAAAACCAGTAGCACAGTAAAATTTTACCTTCCTAACTTTTCTTAAGATCATATAGACATATCAATAATGCTCCTGTGCACAGCTTATGTCCCAAAAAGGTCTAGAGCCCCTGGCATGTCTTTACAATGAGAAGGGATAACTTCACTGCTGATCTTGCTTCCTGTAAAACAGATTAGAGAAGGTCTCATATGAGATCTCAGATAGTCTCCTGACAGGTACAGAGTGCAAATAAAGTGCAGTGTTTGTGTTCAGTTGTCTGTTGGCGAATTGAGATGATGCATGACAGTTTTTCACAAATGATGTTCAAAATCACCGATACAAAGAAAGGTTTTCCATTGATTTCAGCAGCCTCTGAACCATGTTCACAAAGGCAACAGAAAAAAAAATAAATAGAAAAATTTAAATGAAATAACGTATGTCTTAAAGTTGCTTAAGACCACAGGTGCGCATGGAAGTGGTTTTTTAACAGTAAAAAGCCTGAGTTCTTATACATATTTTGCTTTCTTTCAGAAAGTCTATGTGTCCTGGAGTTTCCTTAAGACTTGAATACCTAAGGCAAGTTGAAATGGAATCTAATCTCCTAAATCACCCAGACAGTTTTGTCAATGTTCACTTTTTGTTCCTCTCACTGGGATGAGGTTCAAGCCTGGTTTGACAGCTCCAATGATCTCTGCCCCACTGTGGTCTGTCAGCACTTGCCTCTTGCTGCCCATCCAGGGCACTGGGCCAAAGCTGCACAAAGCCTGGGGGATAATTTTACCTGTAGAGGTCTACACCAATTCCTGATTTTTTGGTACAGTCCCTTCCATTCTGATTGTGCTTGAGTTTTGAAATCTAATTTGCTGTATAGCACAAGCCTCATTGACTATGATAGCACAAGCCTAGTGTTTAAGTAAATTAATTGATAATTATTTCTAATGTGCAGCAAAGTATTTACAGGAAATTTGGATTGTTTTCTTTATTGTTGCTAAAATGCTATTCAGGAAATCTAGCTGGCACTAATTTTAGTTAGGAGGTTATTATTCAGAAATAATAAAATACATGAATAATAATATTTTTCTGTCATTAATAAAACACATATCCTTTTGCATTTGTTTTTTTTGAACAGCCTTTTTCCTTTAAAATGTTCTCAAGCTGCAATCTGGTGCCACCTATTCATTTGATTTATAACTGAGTATGTTAATTTTATTTAAGTTCACCATTTTTGGACAGAATAGTCAGCTCTCTTATTCAGAAAAATGAGCTAATTTGAAAAAGCAAGAACTAATTTCAGACAAGTGCTTCCACAAGATGATTTCCTAGACTTGTGCATGCCCTATTTCCAATGACTTAACAATCACATTAATTTTTTGCTGGCTTCACTGCATTGCTGGACAGGCTGATAGAGTGATATAGAGATGCTGTTCATCTAAACCACAGCCCATCAAACCATATACCTTAAATACCCTAAACATATCTGTACTTCACTAAAATCTATTCCACTACTCAGAGGTTCACCTCTACGTATGCTTTGTTGGACCAAAGCCACAATTACCAATCTGCTAGAGTGCAGTTTAAAATATATTGAGAAGAACCACCTCTGTGAATAAAACTAACAGTTTGGGAATGTGTTAACTATAAAATTACTAGAATTTAATTTTCTCTATCATTATAGAGAAGGATATTAAAAAATTTTTCCACACTGGGCTTTGTAGTAATTCTTGCCTGGCGCTTGAGAAGACTTTATATGTAACTCACCTCATGGCCTTTCTAGTGATGCCTGTTCTCAGTCTTTTGGACTTGCTTTATTTAACAATTCTCTCTGTCTTTGTTGATGTAACTCTACTACAATCCGGTGTGCTCTCTTTCTGAGACATCTTAAATGCTCTATTGCTATTCACTTTCTCTGAAATGAGTCACGAATCTTGATGCTTTCATTCATGAGAGTCATTCAAGAGATAACACAGCCTTTTTACTTGCTTACCTTGAATAGGGACATGGTAAACCAGGATATGCTGCTGCTTTATGGACTTTTTCCTGTAGTATCTCTTCTTTTTCCTGATTTTAAAGAACTCCCTTAACTCCTAGTGATATCTCATGGCTACCATGCATGGAGCTGGTGCAGTGAAAAGAATAGGCTTACAGGAGCTACCTGACATGCTACTACTTTATCAGGAACTACAGAGAAGGTAGAAGCTCTGTGAAAAATACTGACATTTCAATTGGTTTGGAAATTACTTATTCGAAATTGTTATAATTTGGGTAAAATTTAAATATTCTGTCTGAGATTAATTTTATATATTTTCTAGTGACCTGTTGATTCCATACTCATCATGGACTCAACATGTACTATGCTTTTCTTTTCCTATGCTTCTGCTCCTCTCTGAGCTGACTTGTGAACGGACCTCTTGGATTTCACATAAGTATGCAGTAATATAAGTATGCAAGTCAAGCAGCTCTGAAATAAATGGGAAAATAAAAGTTATTTTCATTACATGGGAGTGGAACATTGTGGAGAATCTTCAGTCATGCTCCTTCAGTAGACATAAAGGACAGACTGAAATTTATACTGAATGATATGTTAAATATCAGGTTTAAATCAGAGGGGATGGAAGAAAGTTCACAGAGCAGCACCTGTTACCTATTATATAATACATATTATTACTGTTCTCCAGCACACAAACTGTAATGAAATAATTTTCATTTACTTTAATAGAACTTAGGTTAAGATACATATTGTTAACTAGACAATTACATCCTCCAACCAGCTGTACCCGCACTTGAGAAAGCATCATAATGACTCCAAGATTGATAGAACCATTATATCACTATTACCTTTCTGAACGGATTACCACCTTTATTTTTCTTTGGTGTAGGTGGCTGGGTAAGCATTAGAAATATTGTGAGCTAGCAAGACTCAGAAATAAATGTGTATTTTCTTTTGTCAGAAACAGGCATCAGGGCCACCCTGCCTCTGGAGCCTGTCCTTTTTCTCTTGTCTATTGCTGTTCATCTCCCACTGAGCACACTCACTGGAGTTATTCTAACTCAAGAGATGTAGGTCACCTTCTGTGTCTGGGCAAGTGGAGGAACTTGTGTTCCTTCCTAAGCTCCTACTGTAGCTTCATGCTACAGTAGTTAGAGAGATGTTGAAAAAGTTATGAGGCTGAGTGACACTAAAGGATGTGGCTTCTGTCTTCTACATGCTTGGTCAGGTTGAAGCCTCTGGAGGTCTGACTGCACTGACAAAGCGGAGTTTTTCTCTACAGAACCCCCAAAGACATGACACTGTCAAGATGATATTATTTACAGACAGGGTAAATATGAAGTAAAAGGGCCTTAAAGGAACTGAAATCAGCTTCTCTCCATTTGTACTGTCTTTTATAATACAGTTGCCAGGTTTACAGATAAATTTTTCTTTGTAGAAAAGCCTGGAAAATTCTTTCCGCAGAAGAGTGACCTCCCTTAGAGTTTATGAGATTGAAAAACTTTACATAAACTACACTTCACTCCACAATAGCTCATTATATTTCCATTTTATTTAATTTAAAGCATTGTGGTTTATAATCAGTGAAGTTCCTTTGCTGAAGAGAAGGAGGTTTTAGCTTCAGAACAAATACACAGCATCTTTTCATGTCCTTAATCTTGTGCTGTAGGTGGTCAGTTCCAACTGCTGCATTTGGCACTGGAAATTTGTTTAGTTTAAAGCCAAGTAAAACAGACAGAGAATAGCTAAATTGAAAAATTGAATTTAATATGTTAAGTATTATGCTGCAGTTTATATAATATCAGTGTTCCCTAGAGTTATATATTATTGTTGTAATGTTCTCTGACACAGATTGCTATGAACCAGAAGTGATTAAAGGGCAGGTAGAAACATTAGGTTTGTGCTGGGGGAAAAAAATCCTAAGATATTGTATAAAATTAATCTGGCTGAGGAAGATGCTACTGCAGAGCTGTGGTGATGCAGTGACAGAGGCTGCATGTGGTTGGGCAGCATCATGGCTGGCAGGGTCATAGTTCACAATCTGAGCCAGTATTGCCAGGATTACAAGTGGCTCCCAGCTTTTTCTTTAATACTGACACGGACAACTACCTAATGCCTTTTAGAGGAAAAAGAGACCAATATTTACATAAGGGCAATAGTTTTTAATATAATTATTCCTCAGGAATTTGAGTGCACAGTGACAGGGCCATATTCATCAGCATCTGGTTCAACATACATCTCTGAGGTGATGTCCCAGACAATGAGCAGGACAGGCAAATGGAGCAGCACAACAGGCAGCTGCCAGCACAGCCCGGGGTCCCTCTGGGAAAGAAACTGCCCCTTTCAGTGGCTACTCTTGGTGATGTGAACACTAATCAGGTTAGTGTTGGGTGACAGTCTGTGGACTCTCTTGCACCAGTAAGTTCTGCTGAACATTGCACAGTTTGTCCTGTGCTGGGAGACCTGCAAAGTGGCTTTGGTAGAACAAGCCCTGGGACACATTTTAATGCCTTTGGATGGCTAAGCCCTCACATGGAGGAAACTACACTGACCCATTGACTCCAGTATAATGACAGTGCTTCCAGGAGCTGAGAAGCCAGCCCAGATCTTCCACCTTTTATGATCTCTCTATAATTGTCCTACTTACGCAGTAGTTTATGTATTCTAACAGGTGAGCTCCCACTGACCAATTCTAAAAAAATATGAATTTTGGAAGTGAATTTTCACTGCTGCTTTGCAGTTTAGCAGTGACCCTGCACCAGAAACCTTTGTGCACAACTAGGGAAACTCCCTGCTTTCAGGGAAAAACTCCAAACTGTCCTGCTCACCACAAAGGTCACAGCCTCGAGGGAAGTTCCTCCCTTTGGCCCTAGAGAGCTGTTTGCCCAACAAAGGTTTAATGGGGGAATGGAAAGTTGAGCTGGGCCCTTTATTTAAGGGGACCTTTGTGTGGTTCATTCCTGGAGTTTGGATGTCTGCCTCACAGATCTGGAACTGTTCAGAATGTTCATAAACTGGAGGAAAGCACAAGATCAAAATAAACAAATTTGTCTAAATTTACTATGACTAGTAAGTGATACTTTTAACTCCAAATTTATGCCACCATAGCCATAGCATCATATTCTATATTTATATTAATAACTTCTCCAATATTAGTTTCCTTTAAAGCCAAGGATCTGCATCCACTTACTTTGAGTTCAAAGACAAAAATTCTCATCATGTTCAGTGAGAGGAAAATTGGGCCTAAGTTTGTTATTCCTTCAGAATCATTAAAATGTTAAATGCTATAAAGCTTTTTTTTTTTTTTTTGACATCTAAGCAGAATAAGTAAATGAGCAAATGATTTTTCCAGTTAGCTTAGAAAAATGCTTGTCTTTCTAATATCTGAAAATGACAGCTTTGCAGTTCTACTCTCTTTTTATCCATCATTTCTAATTGCAGAGTAGAGTGCTACTTCCTCAACTGCTGTGGTCATTAATTCCACTGCAAAAAGGGTGGAAAAAACACTGTTTAATTCTTAAACTGCCTATGTTGAATTCTTGCCTTTTGAAAGCTGATATTACTTTTAGTCTATCTGTGACTGCTATATTTACTAATGGTTAGAGTTACAGAGAAGAGGAAAATTATGGTGCTAGTTAAGACATAAAAAATGTGAAAGTTCATCTTGCCTTTATTTTTGGTGCTCCCTGTGCAGAGCAAATATTATTATCCTCTTTCTATAAAAGTCTCACAAGAAGCCTGCATTGGAGTGTGGGAAAATTACCATCCTAAAGAGTAGCTTATATCTCCAGAAATCAGCAGACTCTTGAAATATAGAAACACCAGCTAGTACATGCAGAGAAGCATTTAAAAGTCTCCTCTCTCCCCTGCCCAGAATCAAATGACTTTGGAATTAAAGCTTGAAAAATGAGAAATTACAATATTTAAGAAAAAATCACTAGAGCACAGTTCAGTGAAAGAAATAATGAAAATACAGAAAGGTATTCAGAATGGCTTTACTGAATCAAATTCACATTAGCTGATGATCTGGTCATATATAAATATTTATTACAGAAATTGTATGGCTATGTAATGCAGGGGCAGTGCTGGCAAGAGATGATCAGATTTCTGAGTGTGACAGCACAGGTTTGCTCCTGTTATTTTGGCTGTGCACCTTTCCAAAGGGGAAGGTCTCTTACTGCTGGCAGTAATTGAACACAGCAAGAGCTGTGCCCAGCCCACCTGGGATTTATTTGCATAGTGCAAAGCTGGACAGGCTGGGATAGTGGTTGAGTAGGGTTTTTAAAGAGGGTACATTAAATTTTCAATCTCTGGCTGCCATGAGTCATGGAGAACCTAGGACAAGGGAAGGAGCAACAGCAACCCTAGAGATGCTCCAGCTCATCCCAGGAGAAAGAGAGTAAGTTCAGTACATTCCTGTACCAGAATGGGCATGGAATAAGCTACAAAATACTCTTTCATTAAAATTAATAAATAACTTTATTCCCTTTGCATTCCTGTTTGTGGTGCTCTTATAGCAAGCTAATTCTCCACTTGGTGGGTTTGATCATAAGGAACATTGATTATATGGAATGTAATGCCACTGATTGTTCCTATTATCAAGGCTGAATATATAGATTTGAAATTGCTCAGCTACTATGCTATAAAAAATGGATTGGTGTCATTGGTCTATATTATACATTTTAAATTAGGAGTTTCTGCATCAGACTTAGGTGTACACCTTCTTGTTTCCGTTTCTTGACAACTGAGCTCATATTGAGCTTCCATCAACCAAAATTCCCACAACCCTTTCAGCATGGCTGCATTCTAACCTCTTGTCCCCCAGTTTAGAAACACCTCCAGGAATCCAACATAATTGTTCTAAACATAAGCTCCTTTCATAAAAATGAAAAAAGAGTTATACCAAACCAGTTATCTTCATTATTTAACACAAATTATGGTGAGAACATCTTCCCAAGCTGTGGGACAATAGAGAATGACACTGAGAGCATTTGGTATCACAACTCCCTGCAAGCTGAGCATGCCTGTGAACTGCTGCCTCCAGATATTTATTGATGAACTGATGTTGTCTCATCATTATCCTAGCATTTATAATTATTTTTTTTTAATCAGAATGAACCACATCCTTCTTTGTTCAGATTTTCTAAAAAAAAATAAATAAAGCAAAGACATTTTTCTAATTTAATCAATGGATATCTTATGATAATGTGTCTAAAAGTCACTGTAGTCATATGTCACTAATATGAGATACTCTATAAATTAAATTGTATTGCATTGTAAACCTATCTAGTAGATCAATGTATATTATGAAATACCAAAATAATTTATTTCACCTTCCTCTTAAATAAAAACCTAAGTTGTTTGAGACTGGATTATTTACTTGAAATAATTTTTAAAGAGAGATTTTTTTTTTTTGGATAATAATAATAATAAAAGAACGAAGAAAAATATATCTGACAGATTACCAATAATTTACTCACTAAAAAGTTATTGGATGACAATTTTAGAGGAGCAGAAGTATATGAGTGAAGAAGGGAGATTGATACTGTGGCACATTGTGAGTTCTTTGCATTCATTATTTTTGTATGAAACATCCTTGTGTGTTAGTGCTGGACACTGATAACAGCTCAGGCCAGGAACTGAAGCCATAATGGAAAGATTGCACTGTGTTTTCCTAGCCGTGAACTGTGTGTATATAAACACAGCTCTGCTCATCATGCCTAAGCTACAGTACAGGCTGAGCTCACGCAGTTGTCCATCACTCTTCTCACAGCAATGTGTGTAAGATGCTTCAAGTTGTTGGTCAGCCACTTAATAAAGAGATTGCTCTAACATTTGGTAAATTTAACAAGTAGGATAAAATATCAGAGCAATATACAAAGGTGTTACTTCTCTTTATACCTTCTTAGCTCTGAGAGAATTCACTGAGGACCAAGAAATGTTTAAAATTTTGTTCCAAAATTTTTTGTCCGCTTAACTTCAAGGTGGGGGGGATGCCTTCTGGTGAAATGCAGAACCTGAGCTCTCGTGGAACTCTTTTGCTGCTTAAATGTAGAATCCATTTGTCACATCAGTTCAGGCACAGTGACAATTACCCAGTCAAATGGCTGCCTGTAATCTTTCAAATCTCCCAGGTATGCCTTCCTGTGCTGTTAGCATAGTTACCCAGATTAACCAGACAAACTGTTTTTAAACATCTGAGCTACAGTTACTGTATTAGACCAAAAGCTGCCGCTAGATTAGATCTCAGATTGGCACACTACTGGTACAGCTTGCTGAAATGAAATAATTATGTTTGGAAGCTCTCTTTTTCAACAGCTCAATTTTCAGATCTCTCAGATTGGGTGCTTGCCCCAAAAGTAATTTGAAATTACCTAAACCATTTGCAATTTCTCTGTACTTTGGCAGCACTGTGGTAAACATATGATTCTTGCTAAGCCATAGGATACAATGTTTATTCTGAGATGCTTTGCACTTTCCATTTTAGAAAATCAAATCCTTGTTTGTTGGCATTTGAACAGAACATAGAGTACTAATTCATAGCAGGAAAGTCCTGGATTTGGTTGTTAAATGGGAAGGCACCTGGCTAACTCTTATTTATATGCATACTTGTACAAAGAAAAACACATTTTAAGAAAAATTTTCACATTTAATCTTTTTTCTGGAGTTGCAAGTGAGTGGGAAAATGGTTAGAGTTTTCACAGTCCTTCCTTAAGCGCACAAGCAGCAGCATATAAACCGCAGAAAGCCAAGTATTGAGGTTACTGTATCCTGTTCTTTCAGCTTATTTTTATTTCCATGGTTATGAGATAGGAATTATTTTTTCTTGTTCCTCCTCTTACACATCCACGTTGTTTCTCCAGCCTGTGCTTAATTTGTTATTTTTCTTCTGAGACACCTATGCTCATATTTGTTGTATGCTGTCATTTCTCCCTCCTTCTATTGCTGCAATATCTCTATCTCTAGTTTCCCCAAATTTCAAAGTCCTCTCTCCAAATCATTTAATTTAAAATATGTATTTAAAATATGTCCTTCAGCAGTTTTGACCTGATCAGCCTGACCCCTCTGAACCATCAATTACCCTTGTTTTATCAAACTAGGTTTGGGCTTCCTACCTTTATCTCAAGACCTCTTAATTCTTTCTTTCTGCAATATGTCTGTTTCAGTCTCCCAGATTGAGATTTATTAAAAGTATTTAGAGATTTTAAGGTGAAAAAATGTGCCTGAATATTCAAAAGCACCAACTACCTAATTCCCACTGGGCATAACAGTCATTCGTTCTCCTTGTCAGGAGGCTCTACAGTCCAGCCTTGCAGACTCCTTTCAGACCCTCATCCTGGATTCTCTCTTTTCCTCCTGTCAGGACCCTAAAGGGCAACAAAATTCAGTGCCATCCAGTCTGTGGAGAAAGCTTGCAGCTATTTGGTACATTGCTTCCCCCAGCATTCTCTTCCAACCAAATTTTTAGCATTTTCTAATTAACCATAGCACAACGGAAGAGGTATAAATCATGAGCAGAATATAAAGCCAGAGAGACTGTACAGACCAATCATGGCAATTCCAACATACAGCTGGAGCTAACTGGGGGAGCCTCCTAGTTTTTGCATTTTTCTCTGGTTTTGAAAATCTCTCTGTGTCACTGTGCGGTGAAAGCCAAGTGTGCAAAGATTTTCGCAAAGATGGGACTTTGGAAAAATGTTCATGTTTGGCTCAAGAAACTCAGATTTTTCATCTTTTACTCTCATCTTCCAGGAATTCTCTTCTAGAGGTTAGAAATAATCCTGTCAAAACTTCATTAAAGTCAGTATTATTTCCAAAATGTTGCAGTTTTGGCACAATTTCAGTCAGAGCAGAAAACATTTAAATGAAAAAATTCTGACTAGTTCCATAAATGTCATTACATTCATTAAGTACATATGTAACAGTAGCTGAATTAAGTATCTGTTTACACACATCAAATAATTTGAAATATTATGTCAGCTGAATTATTATGAAGTCAAACAGGGCTTAAGGGTTGGTTGAGTAACAGTGTCATAAATTTTGGTAACCCTTGATCTTAGCTTGCTGCTCATAGCACATCTATGGAAAAACCTAATTGAAACATCAGGAAATGTTCAAAAGGCAAACAAAAAACATTAGGGAAGAAAAAGGCATTTTTATTAACTCAGAATAATTTATTAGTGTGAGTGGCAAATTAAATGGCTATCCAAGTCCTGACACAGTTTTTTTTATTTGAAACGATAACATGATTATTTATCCAATTAATTAATTTTCTGTTGATAGTAACATTAAGTAATACATGAGACCTACAAATAGTTTAATATGAGGGTTTAGGTCATCATTCCTAACCCTGTGTAATCAGGAACAGTTTCAATTAATATGATTATACTGTACTAGTGGTAAAAATAGATACAAATTAAGTTCAAATTGATCCGTTTTGAGTTTTTTTGTACTTTATCACATTTTTCTGTTCTCAGTCTTCATCAGGCCATATGAAGAAAAAAGGGATGTTTCCCAGACAGTTACCATTGTATTTATCTGTAATTTGTGCTGTAGATTCTCTCTGGTGTGTGTGTGTGTGTGCATTTATTCCATCTGCGAGGTCTTGTCTCTCCACTTATCAGAACACTTACAGACTTTGGTTGGTATTTCTCTCCTGCATGACCTGGATACTATAGGATGGGGCTATACAAAGGGATTAGAAATAAGATGGCCTGAAGAAATTGGAAGGAACTGGCAGGAGTTTCCCTCCAAACTCCACGTAAGCCTTTGTTTTCCATGCTTTTTAAATTGGTGTCCTGTTAAGTCCAATTGCATTTTGAAAGACTGTGTATCTGTGCACCATACAGAGAATCACTTCCTATCTAGAGCTGTTCTTTTAAACTTGCTGAGCACATTTCATGCCTCTTAGGCACCTTTTAAAGATGCTGAAAAATTGTGTACATAAGTCTAATGGACTGCAATTCTCTTGCTCTCTCAAAGGCTGTGCTGTTAGAATATTGTTGAAGCCAAAGAAGAGAACTTTTTCTTGACTAGCAGAGAAGACCACTAATGACTACTATTTTTCTGGAAGAACTTCCAAAATGCAGACAATTCTTCAAAAGAGTCACCAGAAATATTGACTGGTCAAAAAGTAAGCCAAAATCAGACTGCTAATGTACGTGCTGAGAAAAGCAGTACCAGAAACAGAAGGCAAATGAAGAGGATATTGAAAATTTATTCACACTGGGATGCTGGAAGAGTTGTTTAACTGAAAAAAATACTTTTAAAATTGGTTACCTTAAACTGCATACAACTCTATGGCTTATCTTGAATTAAACCTGCGTTAATTTGATTTAGCTTACTTTGCTATCAAAACATTAAGCTACTTATGCTCATTTAAAATGTGACTAAAATGGTTTATCTGCAGAAAAGTCCAATGCATTTTAAATAATTCACTGGAAAATTTAGTTTAGACTTAGATAATCTATTTTTTGCTTCTTACTTGAAAGAAATTCTGATCTCAAAAGGATTCAGATCCCTTCTTCAACTTTGTGGCCCATCCTTAAAATGTCTCCAGTATGTCCAAGTGTCTCTTGTACTGGGGAGCTCAGTACTGAACACACATGGTGTAGTATGGTAGGGCCTCACCACTGTTGAGTAGAGGGTATGGATCCTTTCTCTCAACCTCCTGGCAACACTCCTAATGCAGTCCAGGATACCATTATCATTCCTTATTGTCAGGTCAAATTTCTGTCTCCTGGTCCACCAGGACCCCTGAGGCCTTTTCTCCAAAGCTGCTTTCCAATTAGGTGCCCTCCATCACATACTAGGAAATGGCAGTCAGGTGCCCCCCTTCACATACTGGTGCTTGGGAATGCCTCTCCCCAGCTACAGAACTTGGCACTTCCCCTTGTCAAACTTCATGAGGTTCCTGAAGTCAGCCTGTTTCTTCATCTTGTTGAGTCTCTTTGGATGGGAGCATGGCCTTCTTACATCATTTTGCGTTCCTCCCTTTGTACAAATTAAAGCATTTATGCTATTTTTGAAATTTTTAAAACCATAACCTAAAGTTGGAGGTCCAAAGTGTGGTTTAGAGAGTCATTCTAGGCTGTGAAAAGCTGTATCTGATATGTGGGGAAAGGGAAGATATAAAGCAGGTGCTAGGGAACTTGTACTTGCCATAATTTGCAACACTACATGTATACCTTTATAAATACTGAAAAAAGTCACTCATATCACTGCTAAATACTGAGTTAACTACATAATTATGAGCACTCAAGGTTGACAGTTTCAGCTTGGATATTTATCTGTAATAGATGAATTACTCTCCTGGTTATGCAAAATAGGTTCAATTTATAAAAAATCAGCGCAAAGAACTCAGAAAAACATTTTCTTTAGTTAACACTAGGATGTTTGTACTTCAGTTCTGGCTCAGGAGAGAAAAAAAGTAAATGAAACACTTTAATTTCTGTTTGAGTTTCAGTTTTGGTGAAACATGGGACTAACTTTCATTGCTTAGGCTTACACACACTGTATACATAAATATGTCAAACCTCAGATAAACATAATGTCTATGCCAGTACAGTGATCTTAACAGACCTGTCAAACATAAAACCTGAGGCACCTTGCCCGACTTTCCCCCACACTGCTGGGAAGACACTGCCTTCCTCCTGCTCCAAGACCATTCATGCTGGGCACAGGTTCTCACATCACCCATGAAGAGCTGGCTACTTGGCTGTAGTCACCTGCTGAACTCCTGTGACACTGGGAATATCATTTGCTGGGTTAAAAAGTTGCACAGAGATGGTCAGAGATCTGTGTCACTGACACCACAGCTCTGGTCCCTGAGATGATACACCAATACCATCCAAGAACTGTGCAGAATCCCAATGCCTAGAGAAGCAATGATTAGCTAGAACAATTGAGAAAGCTTACTGAAGTAGATTGTACTATATATTATATCCCTCTGTGCCTCCATCAGTCTAAATTAACCATGTGCTACTGTGATCCAAATCTTACTGGAACTAGAGTCCCCAGCATTTTGCAGAACAGTCTATGGTTAATGTAAATGTTGACACAGAGAAGAGGCCAACCAAAACCTTGAGGAAACTAGCACAGAAAAAAAGAGAATGCTTGTCCTTTTAACCATTGCTGCTATGGTTTCCGTTCAAACAGCTTCTTTATCTATTAGAAATATGTCATTCTGTGTTGTACTATAAGTCATCAAGTGTTATTTTTATGAGATATTATGTGGAGCCCTCAATAGTAACTCTAGTAGGTGTAGGGCTTGGCTCAGTCCAGGTTTAGATCTTTGTGTCTGTCAGAGTGTAAAGTGTAACTGAATAAGATTGATAAGCTTTACTTTCTCTATTCCCTTCCTTTTGCAGAAGTTTCAGCAAAATTATGTGAATCAGGCCCTTTGTGTAATGTGTAACTTCTGTATATTCTCCAGTGAAAGATATTTTCATGCAGAAAGTTAAATTGACTGAAAACTTATTAATGTAATTCCTGTTGAGACATGGTAGAATTTCAGTTTGCCCACCCCCACAAAAAAATCACTTTATGATTTTGACACTCTTAATGTACTGCAAGAGCTTTATGTTTTAGTGAAAGCACAGATACATCTGAGTATGTAATAAACAGAAAATAAGATAGCCCACCCATTTCAAAAGAATAATAAAGTACTACAAGGAAAATAAATGCAAATAAAATATTAAGAGCTAAAAGGATTCTAATCATATTACTTTTAGAAATAATTTAATTTAACCTAAACAGACAACTGGGAGCAGATATTTTGCCTTAGCATTTTTCAAATTGCTAATTAAAATTTCCAGGAGGAGCTTCAAATTTAGTGCCTGAATTTTAAAGATAAATAATGTTTTCTGCATTTCATTATGAATTTATGAAGGTTTATGTAGTGCCAAAATGTAATATTGCATGAGCATTCTTTTAAAAATAATCAGATAACATGGATGCTGTATGTAGCACACAGTGAATATAAAGTAGTTTTTAATTAAGAAAACTTGAACATTAAAATATGATTCTGGTTACATCTGTCACTTATTTTCATGTAGATTTATATCTATGTTTTTTATGGAACTGTTTGGAGACAACTGGAGTTTTGGTAAGACAAAAGCTGTTATAGTGAAGGGGCACTCTTTATGTGCCCATTGCCACTGAGTGGCAAATTTTCTGTTTATTGGAATACAGATGAATCAAATTCTTTATTACCTGCCATAAAGACTTGATCCCAAACCAGTGAAATAAGTTAGAATTACTCATCACTCTATAATTTTGTATAATGCTTGGCTTTCAGTGCTGTTTTCTATTTTACATCACATTTTTATTAGACTTCTGAATACTTGATTACTTGCATATACACCAGCAAATGTAATGAGTCTACAATAATAAAGATGACAACATTTCAGAGAGTTCTCTAAAGAAACTTGCACAACTATAAATTCTTTACAGAATCTTTGCATTACTGAATTAAACTTCTTTCATCCTCTGTGTGTGCAGAGGGAAAGAAAAGTGTCAAATTAAAGCAGAAATGACGCTATTGAGCTCCCTGTCCAAATACTTGAGGCAAAATAGGAGAAGAATGAACAGACCTCCCCTGGTATTCCCTAACACTAGATTTAGGATCAGGAGCAGGGAATCCTCTTTATGATAATCCTGGGGAGACAAGATGAAGAATCTCTGTGAAGAAAACGGTGGTACAGAGGACTTGTGTCCCTTTGGCCAGTGCTCCCACTCTTGTGCCATTATGTATAGGCAGGTCACAAAGCCTCTGACATAACTTTTATGCGTATTTTGAAACTGTTTCTCTAAAAATTGTGCAATCCATGTCTATGCTGCAAGGGTCAGTTTCCCTGTCTAGTCCTTGCAAATTCTGAAGCAGTTTCAAGTAACTTCTCAAACGACAAGTAGATTGGAGAGGATTTAAAATAGGAAATTCAGAAAAAATAGATAGAAATGCAGCTAGAGCCCCTAATAACCTGCAGCACGGTTTCATGAATTACTTACTAGATACCAGATACAAAGCAGAACAATGCTGTGACACCTTGTCTATGAAAAGCTTTGGCCTGGGTTCACTTCCCTAGACACCAGAAACACACATCTAAGGAAACCAGACTTCACAATGGTGTTGCTTCTGCAACCCATACAATCCCCCACACAGTACTTCTGCAAGAGTAAGCTTTAAAAACTAAACCCCTTTTCTCTGTGTGGGCATCAAAGATGTAAATTTGGTGGGTCAGAATCTCAGTGCTATCTCCTCAAATGCCCTTTCTACAACTTAAGGCTTCCTTTGCACTTTGAAGTGGCTGTACTTAAGCTCCTCTGTGTACATACAGAATGCTCTCTCAGGATGAAAGGTAATACGAAACTAAAGACTGCAATTGTAATCCTAATGCCTGGAAGAACAACGAGTAAGAGATGCACTAGTATTCACTCTTAATCATTTCAGCTGATTGCACCTACAAAAAAAGTGCATATTTATGCATTTACACGAATGCACAAGTGTGCAAAGACTGTGGAGACAGGGAGAGCTCACTGGCTGCTTGTTGTGTACTTTGAGTGCACATGAGGCTGCAGTGCAGGCAAATAAGAAAGACGTTGAAACATGATGTGTAAGTTAAAGGGAGTGTTTGAACTGCTGTATGTTCAGTAATGTATGGGGAGGTAGAGCTGACAATTACAAATGCAAGTTCTACATATGCTGTTTTCATTTCTTGACCCTGTGTGTAAAGCTATCTTATCCCATCCTGCACAGAGGAAGAAGATAACAGAACACTGACAGGTAAACTGCACTTTGTTTGGTGGGTCCCAGCCTACACTATTAGCCTTTACCTGCCTTCCTTCATCTAAGCTTTAATTACATAAAACCTGGACACATCATAATATGTAAGATCCTGCTCATACTTCATTATATGGAGTTTCATTAAGAAAATTTTTATTCCTGTAAGTCATATCCATTAATGCAAAATGAACTTTGTAAACTTAGACAATTCAGTATCTTTCTTTAAACTAAACCAAAGCCAGTTGTGCATTTAAAGGTTTCTCTTGATCTGGGCAACAGAGCAATAGTTTCCACTCTAATATTCAAAATTATTTGGTCATTTACCACTTTTTTCCCTCAAATATTTCACTTTCTCAGCTATAAGAACAGGAAAATAATGCTCTATTAGGTGTGAAGATGACTAAATCTGACGTGAGATGTTCAGATCCTACAGTTAAGGCCACTTGAGTAGGTCAGACAGATGGTGATTACCATAACTGAAGACTGTAGTACTTCAAGGAGTACTCAGCAGTAAAAGGATACAGTGCCAGTCCCATTTTGTCCTTTGAACCTGATCAACCATGGCACGAAAAGCCTTCAGAGGGACTTGAAACCTATATTCCTTACTTAAACAAAAGAACTTCAAACATGACTATTATACCCCCAGGGACAACCTACAGCTAACACAGTCATACAGTCGATTTTTGATCTGTCTGAATGGAAAATAAAAGTGACCTAAATATTGGCATATTTTACTCTAAAGCAAGTGTGCTTGGGATCAAAAATGTGCCTCTAAGGCATAACAAAATAAAAACACCTCAGTTTTATCAGTCAGAGTGCAAAGTTCATGAAACATATAACTTATTACAAAACAATGTATTCATCAGACTATTCCGTTTATTTTGTAATTTTGAATAAACCTCATTTCTTATTTAGTTCCTGACTTTGTACCACCATTAACAGAGGATGATGAATATGTATGCTTGCAATTTCCTTTGAAATCTGCACAGAAAGCAGGAGTGAACCCTAAATTCAAATAAATCACTGCAAAGACTCTGTGGCTGACAAGTATGTCTTGCCTGAATGTGCCCAGTTGCTTGCACATGTGGCTACTCATTCATGTGGCTGACAAGGTATCATCTTAACAGCACAGAGACGACAGCCTTTAAACTGTGACCCAGATGTGGACTTTCGATAGAGGCATTTAATTTCATGAGCTTCTTTTTAAGGTGAAGAGAGCTTGGCTGCCAAAAGAAAAAGGAGATAAAAAATGTGGATGACATCAGAGGAGGAATATATATCCTGTATTCCCTGAGGTTTGTCACAAGGTTTCAGTTCATTGCTGTGAGTTGAATGAATCCTACAGGACAGACTTTTTTTGTTAAAACCAGTTTCCTCCACCATTTCTATTTGGTATTTTGTCTCTAAATGTAACTTCAGGACTGATTCAGTTGTGTTAAAGCAACAGAAGCAAATCAGACTCATGAGAGGGATTATAATAACCACTCAGGTAAGACTTTTGTTCAAACATTGCCTTTTTCTGTGCGACATAGACTTTTTTCTTTTCTCTTTCTCAGCTCAGCCATACTCCTGAGGTGACTTAAACATAGGAAGAGACATGACTATCCAGTAGCCACCTAGCCACAAGCTACCCCACCATGCATTTTCATTCACAATTCAGAGCCAAGGAGGCAAGATGTACCTCAGTTAGAGCATCCAGCCTTTCGAATTCTTTTAACTGGGTCTGGGGGAAGTACAGTTGCCAAATGTACACCTGGAAATACTGCTAGCAGTGTTTCTCAGTCTTTTTGTAGCTGCTTCACAGGTAAGGTGATAGGTAGGCACCCATGAGCAAGGTATTTGCACACTGTTACACTGAATAGAAGCTATTTTCCCCTCAGAGCAAAGAACTATGTAGGAATACAAATCTATATATTCATTAATTATGTCACCCTGTGAGTGAGCTGACTAGATTAAATATAGAGAAAATATTAATCACACTTTCCTTATTAGTATGAGGTAATTCTTGCCTTTCTTCACACAACCCTTCAGAGTGAGAGGTGGGAGGAGATGACTGTACGGTGTCATGGGACCATCTGGGAACTGGAACGATACTGGGCTGAGGGAGTGGTTGTGGGATAGTGACTGGGAACCTGTGATGGTAAATATTTAGGTTAGCGTATTCTTGCAGTGTCTGCAAAATGCTGTGTGGAGATGACCTTGAATTTAACTAAAATTATGTTGGTTGAAAGAGACGCAGTAAGATGAGCATGGAGGACACAGATGCCACTAGACCCTCTTGCCTCAAGCAGTAATTGCTGAAGGCTTTGGAGACCAGAAAGATGTTGAAGATGTTGAGGCTGAAGGGTGCAGTGGATTCAAGGGTGATACCAGGGTGTGGTAATAAGGGAAAATACTAGGGCATGATATTGGTGTTGGTGGTACTGGGATGATACTGGAGAGACTGGTGGGGAAGAAAGGCTGGCAGTTTCTGGGCAGATGGGTTTGCAGGCATGTGAAACCTGGTGTAACCCACATGGCTGCTGGTGTTCTCTCTCTTACAGCATAGCAGTGATAATGAAATTATCTCTGGGTCAGACCAAACGAGTGAAAGGAGCACAGCCCTGGCATTGATGCTGAAGCTGTCTCAGGGGAGACAGGAAAAAGCCGGGACCAAGCCTACTGGTCTTCCCAGTAAAGAAGGTTCAGAAGTCAGGACAGAACATAGATAATCGGTCTGGAGCCACTAATTAGCTGAAATATGTTATCACATTTATGTTACTGCCAGTAATGTGCCCTGAAAGGTATATAGCCTAAGGTGTCTGTCCTGCAGTGCCTTGGAAACATGATTAACACTTATTAGTAGGTCTTGGTAGGTCTCAGTAGGTTAGTAGGTAGATTAGTAGGTTATTTAGTAGATTAGTAGGTAGACATTACCAATTAGTAGATAATTATGCTAGTTAATAATAATGCATAATTGTGGTTATTTCTTGAAAACCAGACAGATATTTTCTAATTGCTTAATGTAACAGAAACTATGTTATGCATACTTATTAAAACAATGCCAAACTCCAATACCAGAAGTCACAAGAAATGCTCATGAACTAGAAGAGGATCAGAATAATGTTTGCAAAAAAATATACAGAGCCTACTCTCAAACAGTATATGGATCATAGAAAACTGGAGTTTATTCAGACACTATTTTTGAACACAAAACCCACTGACAATCCGTAAGTAAATTATTCATGAAAAATTATTCTCCTAGTCCTGGTGGGATGGATGCAGTAATCTCTTTGCCCTTTCAGATCTTTGTGCTTTCCCTTTTGCTGCTGAATTTCAACTTGCATCAGAGCATGTTGGAGATTTTAATCTTCATGCAGCAACTAGTGATCTGATTTTCCACTGATGGAGCTATGGGGGTGAGCAGGAAAGGGATTTCTCAAGCAAGAAGGCTTTGTGGGTGAGCAGAGTCAAACTCATGGCTGGCAGTGTCCTTTTGCTCTGCACAACTGTGCTGTACTCCTGCAGGAAGTTCAAACCCTTCCAAATGTTTCACTGGTTATTTATTTCTTCTGTGTCTTCCTCAAGTTGAAAGATTCATAGCCAAGCAGAAAAAATCCTTGTACGTGAGCTAAAGAGGATAAAACACGTTCAAATGTATGAAGGCTGGACTAGGACCTTTGTTACCGAGACCTGTTTTTCTTCCACATGATATGTAAAAGAAAGTCCTTTTCTCTCTTTTTTTTTTTTTTGGCTTTTGACAAGGCTGTTTACCACTCTACAGTGTGTACATTGTCATTATGTTTTGTTGCTACATTTTCTCTATGCTCTTATCTCTGTATTCTACAGACAACAATTGTCAGAAAAATGAGTAAGATAAAAATAAATTTACTTGAAAAAGAGCAAATACGACAGAGAGTATTTGTGAAATAAGGGAGCATATCATGCAGACCTAGTAATACAAAAACATTCATAACAATCTCTTTCTGAATGTTCACACCCATGTCCTCTCCAGGATGGGGGTCATGGAAGCAATTTTAGCTGTCACATTTCCCATTAGTGTATTATAATGGAACTGAATTCCCCACTTATGCTTGAATTGTAAAACAACAGAATTATAATCTATAAGCATTATTTGTATGCAGCATCTGTGTTACTAAAATTTTCATTTGTCAATAGCTTTTAATGTTTTTGTAATTAATCTTTATCTTCTAGGTCTACTAACAGTTATTCCAATCCTAGCCATTCAAATCACTTTGCAAAGCTTATTTGAGACTGGTGAATATCATCAAATTAATTTCTTGTTGTGGGACATGGAAGCATGAAAATTTCCTTTCTGATGGGAAAAATTATCCTGGCACAAAGAAGGCCACTTCAAAGCTCTCTGATTTGCTTGACAGAATAGCCCAATATAGCAGTGAGTGTCAGTTTCTGAAATGCAAGTTATAGAAACCTTTGAGCATATTTCAGACCTTGGTACTATCTATTAATTTGAAAAGTTGACTAGTTTGAAAAAAAAAAATCTAACTTGCATCTCTGACATAAAACCGCACAAAAAGAACAAATTGCAATATTCAAAATATCAGCATAACTTAGAGTAATCTGCAGAAACAGGAATGTTATGTGGGGCCCTGACTGCAGTATAATTGAAATCTGATTATTCTGAAATAGGACACTGCAGCCTATTTGATAGTATTAATTAAATGAAAACCTCTGGTGTAAAGGGTAATTTTGAGTTCTTTCAACACATCTGAGAAACTCAATAATCACCACTTCAACACATTCTGGAGAGTTTAATTGTGATGGTGGGACACAGACAGACCTTTGATATATTTCCATCTTCAATGGGCCCAGACATTCACCCTGAAGTCCAGACTAGCTTGCACACAGATCCTGAGTTTGTGACTTGTTCATCCTGTCTAGGATGCACAAACACAGGGCTCAGAAATCAAGCCTTGAATGCTGGGTTGTGTGGATCTTGTGGGTTCTTTGTGAAAACAAGTATAATATATGTTTGTTACTATCTAAATTGTGATTATGAATCTCTCCAGCCCAGTAAAGTGCACATGAGCTCATGACAAAATATAAAAGAGGCTCATTAATTGCAAATGGTAAAGAAAGAAATCAGACATTACAAATGTATGACTTGGAAGGAAATTCCAATGCACAACCACAACTCCTATGCCTCACTAGAGTGATGCAGCCATGAAAAAGACCTATGTGGTAGTAGTTAACAGAAAATATTGATGACCATAACATAGTGACTGGGAAAATGGAAAGCTTATGAATCAGACTGACCTGAAAGGAGACAGTGGATAAGTCTGCCTTGATACTTCAGTTCGGAATAGGAGTGCTCTTTAAAAAGAATCTTCCAATTATGTGTACTTGCCACTCTGTGGTTTGCTCTTTGGGAGTACACAGACTGAATTCCTTATAGATTAAACCAGGAGCTGTGCCTCAGGAATGCACCAATGCACTCCAGTTACTAAGGGTCATTCAGTCCATAGGACTAGCCCATAATGAGTACAAAGTCGGCACCAACATACCTAAGTGTGGGTGTTGAGTCTTTAGCACCATTATCAAGTGCATAGTACTGGCAAGGAAAGGCTTTTAAGTCTGTTAGAGCCTTGGGGAGCTGGCTGGTAGTCCTTAAATATTCCCACTGGATTGGCCCAGGAGTGCAGGGCTCAAGCCTCTTCCTGAATTTTCCATTAAACTGGTCACTTCGGCTCTCACCCACAATATGCTAAACAGCTGAAATACACTTGACTTTCAAAAACAAAAGAATGGAAAGCCAGACCAGAAAAAAGACATTATCTAATTGACTTAAATAAGTGAGATGGAACTAAGACCATTAGAGATGGTTTAGCTCCAGGCAGTGGAGACTAAACATTTGACTCCAGATTTGGGACTGTGGGCAGGGCTCTGGTTTTGTTCTTCTCTTTTAGAGTAGCATTTTTCAGGACCTTTTTCCACAGTCAGCTGATTTTTCAATAACTTTGTTGCTATGATTTTCCAACTGGGCTTCGCAACTACTTTTAATCAATCAGATTAATTACAAAAATTAATGAACCTGAATTGTAATAACATTTAGCCAAGTTCTATGAGTACAGTGCTCCCCAGACCTAAATAACTGTCTCATACAAAGATCACAGTCCACTGAATATCATTTAATTATCAACTGTTATCAGTGGAAGTTTCTTACCTTTGTTAACTGAGCACACCGAGCACATATCAAAATCTCTTTTTAATGAATAAAACAAAAAATTCCTTGACTAGAGTCAGTCTGTAACGATCACATAAACTGAAGCATTAAGTTTTAAAATATACCTAGAGGTGGGTGCAGTTTAAATGTTCCATTCTATCATGCAAGAGACATTCAATTGCTGTTGTTTCAAAATGTGAAGTTAATATCTATTCAAGTTTTAAAAATATTGGGGAACATATGATTATAGAAAATTGAAGTCAAAGTCACATATGTGGTACTCACAGAGTAGTTGAAATTCTTACATGCACAGGTATACTTATAGATGTGGGGAGTACAAAAAAGGAAAACATAATTTCTGAAAGCCCGGAACCAGATCCGTCTCTGACACATGAAGTGCACATTCTCAGTTAGGAAAAAAAGGTATTTACAGTCTTGCAAGTGCATAATGCCTTCAAAGTAACCATTTGATTAAAATCTTTTGAAGTCTTTCTGGGATAGCTGGAAGCATTGTTAAATTATTTACAGATCACAAAGTAGAACTCACTGCTGGCATGACCAAATCCCAGGCCAGGGCTCAGCCCTGAGCTCAGATCCCTGTCCCCCTGTGTAATAGCTTCATTTGAAGGCCACAGTTTCCATAACAAAGGCACTGGGAGAAGCCTAATTTACACATTGCCACTGTGACAGATTGTGTTATTCCTCAGAACACCAGGGTGCATTGCTCATGTCACGTTACATTTGTGACACAATTAAAGTCACTGGCTGAGTCTGACACAGTTTTATATGATTGTCACACAGTGTAGATTGTGTACTGAATGATCTAAAAAGTGATCAGAATCAAAAAAATAGTCCCAAGGCTGGCCTGGGCCTGGGCATGAAATAGGTGTTAAAGGTTAACTTTGTAGCTATGATATATATGTCTATACTGCATGTATGCCTAAGTATGAATAAAATAAATACACTTGTGTGAGCACATGATTTGTTACAGAGGTTTTTTAAGTCTTCACCGCTTACCACTTGTGCTTACCCTCACAGTAAACTTTCCTTGGAGCCCCTTAAAGACATAAATTAACAAACTTTCACAGCCAAGTGTAATCTGACAGAATAAAGCAAGCAAATTTCCATTAAACATCAGGCAAAATTGCCAATCCCAAGGTAAATTAACCAGTGGAAATACATCCTCAACAGAATTAAGAGAGCCTGCTGTTCAGAGCATTTAAAGTCATTCTGGCCACAATGTGATGTGTCGAACTTTAAACCTCTAGTGCACATGATTTATTTTGGAGGGACCCTCCCTAAGCAGTTAACATTCTCCAAGGAATGAATCAGAGCACCTATGCAGAATCACGTTTCTAAACAATGATTACACAGGGAAGCAAAGGTCCATAGGCACTTAGGTTCTATGCCTTAAAAAATCCAGTATGGACATTATCAACACCAGAAAGTGATCTATTAAGAAAATCTCATGTGGAATGATTTTTAAAGTTGCCGTCTGGGGTGTAAAATTGTTTTACCAAACTTCATGTAAAATTAACTGAAGCCATATGATGCCAAGTTCAAGTAAAATAAGGATTTTAGGAATAATATGTAATTAATAATTTCTAATACTCAGTTAATAATTATGACAATGGCAAGGATAGCTTTGATCCAGCAGATAGCTAGTTCCTTTGACAAAAACCAGAAACTATTGCAATGCTTTATGGAACGAGTGATTTAGATGGAGAAGTTGTTATCTGGCATATAACAAACTTCTGAAATTTTATCCTAGCTCAGCTGAAGCTGTTTAGAATTTGACATTAATGTCAACAAAACTCAAATTTTACTTCAAAAACATATGTGATAAAGATATCTCTTTTTCTTTTTGTACAAAGTAAACCAAAATAGAGATGTTGCCAGTTTTTACTTTACAGATATATGCCATGCCATTTCTATCATACTGTAGTCAACGGAAAGAATATACACTTTGTCACAGTGGATAAACTTAAAAGTTACTGAGGTTTTTATTTTTGGCATTACTAGTATGATTCAGAACATTTTTGTTGCTGCTTCTGTAATATATGAATTAATACATGAAGATATTCTGTAACTCTTGGGTCTTAAAATGGCACCAATAGTTAATTTTTGACAGTAAGAAAGTCAAGATTTAAGAATTGTGTAATGAATATGCTTAATTGATAATGAGCACTTGATTAAAACCCTCTGAAGTCCAACATGAAACAATTAATTTATGCATTTCAAACCTATGAAGAGCAAAACTCTTCAAGGTAAATATAATCAAAGATTGTTGATAAAAAGTTGAGGATTTGATCTGAAGTTTTATGATACTCATGCTGAACCAAACTTGAAAACATACTGTAGTTCCCTTTTCTGTATGAAAACAGCAATTTATATCCATATATTTCTGTTGAAATTGATACCACAGTCATGCCCCTTCATGTGCTTCATGAAAAATTGTTTTTGCAGAGTTTGTATTGTTAGGACTGATGAGAAAGAGAACCATCCTAGAGGTTGATTTAACTTATAAAGTTGGTTGAAATAAAGTGATGTGTGTGCTTATGCTCTGTATTCCTTTAAATTCTCCCAGTCACACCCTGTGCCTGCTTGTCAAGAGTTTTCTTTGGTTCCCTTAACCACTGGCACAACCTGAGTTAGTGCTAATCCAGGCCAGTTTCATGCACACAGCACAGTCTCATACAGATGGGCCAGTTGGAAGCAATAAATCTTCTCCACTCAGGAAAAAGTACTGGAAGGAATTCAAATATTGGAAGCAATAGATCTTCTTGTACTCAAGCTGTACTTGAGCTAATAAGTATAGACAGAGCTTAGTAGCTTGGAGAGAGTGGCTGGACAAAGGCAATCTGCTTCAGGAAAAAAATATGCATGAGAGAAGCATGTCTGCATGCTTGTGTGAGAGCCTCTGCATCACATTCTCCAGCCTGCCCATTCCAGATGAGACAACAGAAAGACTACCTGGATCTGCACACTTGATATTCAGCCATTAGCATCAATGCTCAAATTTAACTCCTTAGGGAAATTAGGGAATCTTATAAGAAACACTGAGTTCAGTGAAGTTTAGAACTGCAGCCAGTTTTACCATGCTTCCATTTTTAGACATAATACTTGGCCAAGTAACTCCAAGCCATAAAACTTGAGTTGTATAAGAGATATCAAGCAATATGGAAAACAAGGTAAGCACTCAGCACATAGCTTGTCAGTATTGCAGTTGTTGGAGGTAGCAGATTGTAATATCAGCTATTTGGCCTCTCCCTTTTTTATTTAAAGTAGCAAAATATGCTGTCATATTAGAAATGATGAATCAGCTGATTATAGCTGAATAAATAGTAAGTAAAATTAATAATATTTTTTCCTTACAAGAATGTGTTGTCAACACAGACCTTTGTTTTTAAAAGGATCTTTGGAATGAGTTTTTGAATGAGTTTCAAACAGCGAATGCTCTTACTATTCTTTTTTTAATGAATAAATACATTTTGTTTGTAGGACCAGAATGAAATGTCTCATTCCTGGAATGTGATAGAACTTGTGCAGGGACTTTTAACAGCTTGTGTTATTTTAATATGTATGCAAATCCATAAATCCACTGTGCTTGCTAGCTTTAGAAAAGAAGATAGACTTTACAGATATTTCAACCAATTAGTACAGATACAGGTCAAACATGTGAACCTGCAAGACAGATGTAGGAAAAAATCAGGATTACATGTACTGTAAGGCTTATCCAAGTTAATGGCTTTGTCAGAGGGGAGCGACTTGAAGACCGGGTTAGACATAAAACAGATCAACTCTATTAATCTAATTTAAAGGTTTTCAGAGGAAATAGAGGAACACTGATGGATTTGTTAGTAGGATACCAAATCTAAATCCCTTCCAATCCACCCCTGTTATCTTAGGCTCAGTCTTCAAAAATTATTCAGCTGACTTTGGGTGGGTTTGATCACTTTGTCTTATCTTCAAAGTATGTATATTTTTACAAAATTCCTAAAGTCTGCTTCCATAAATAGACAAAATGATGACATTCCCTACAGGGAATATACACCGATCTATTCTTAAAACTCTCCATTTTTTAAATAAAACTATATAAATTGTGATTTCTCCAGCAGCTGGTAATTCATAGGCTCAATAAGGAAAGGAGACAAACAGTTTTGCAAAGCTGTGTAGTGTAAAGAAGGATATTCCCTCCACTTATTCTACAAAACTGCCTTTAGAGACAATTTTAGTATCCTTATCTGCTAGTTAAAAATAATGACAATGCAGATACATTTACTGGGATTTCCTTCAGGGTAATCTTATCCTTTCTTCTTTGCTTGTTTCAGGGATACAAAGGTGACTATTTTCAGGCCAGTCTAAATGAAGGAACAAGTCTCCCTTTCATGAAACTGAAGCAAAGATGTGTATGGGAATTGAAGACAGGACAGAGCAGGAGGCTGGGAGTTCCTGTGTCCTGAAGACCAGGCTCAGAAGCTCAAAGTCAATCATAGCCCCTGCAATACCAAAGCCAGTACTGGGGCCTGCCCTGAGACATCTTTTCCAGCCAAACCACTTAGCCCAAAGACAGCTGGGCTTACCTCTGGCCAGCCTGCCACATATTAAGGTCTCATTAAACTGTGAATTATATAAGCAATGTTTTCTGGTTCCCTATTTTAAGGAATAGTTTTCTAAGCAAAATTAATACCTCCATTTGCAAGGGATGAGGTCAACTGATACGGTACAAAGGACTGTGCTTTTAAGAGCACTTTAGTTCCATTAAGTGAGATACAGTAATAGACTAGGAAAAGCTTATGAATGATTTTCCAGTTGCATTCCTCTCACTCTCCCATTTTCTCTGTCAAACCTGTGATTCTCAGAAGAGGTCTTTACTGACAAGAATCAAGTCCCACTGCAAATGACAACTGTATTTTCTCGATTTCATTAGTGTCTCCAGCCAGCCAGCAAAACTGGCCACTTTGTAGTTTGTCATCGTCTTGGAAACTAATTTAATACTGCCCTATGAAATGACCCCTTACTAGAATGTACTGTATAACTGGCATGGCACATGGATTTTCCATCCCAGATATGGCAGAGATCATATAATCATAGAGGAAATAGTGAGAGTAGTGTCATGTCAGTCATGGAGGAGGTTATTTTAACTCATGCCAAAAATGCTTTGTGTTTCCAATAGAGAAGAGCATTTGCTTTCTCCTTGGATATAAAAGAGTCATTGGTTTAAAAAGAAATCAATTATACACACCCACTGTTCATCAGTTGTCACCTCATCACAGGGTGAAAATTAGTTTTAGCAGTTTGCTCAGACTGGGTGAAGGGCAGGCTGCAAGGATTTGGAAAAGCCAAGGGAAAGTAAAACAAATACAGCATTATGAGACTCTGTAGGGCCACAACTCCACTCAGGCTTGGGTGATGTGCTGCTGTTTGAGGGAAGCATGTTTACAATGATTCTAAATGGCAATATGGGAAGCGAAACAGATGCTTGGTTCACCTTTACATTTCCAGGGAAATCCAGAGGCTAGTTTAAAAGTTTCCAGAATTTCATTTTATTTTCCTGAGTGTAGTGTTGAAATGCTTTATTCATCTAAAAAGTTATGCAATTATATCACTGATACGAGAAGAGAGCAGAGGGATTTAACTGTAGTTCTGTAGACTGAAAAAAAGATAATTAGGAAGCAACCTGAATATTCAAAAAAGTCTTTGAGATTTGGAATGTATTTGAAAATGAAGGAGGTTTTAGATGTGCTAGAGACAGATTATTTGAGTATCTCATAATACTGATAGTGTCATCAATAATATATATTATCCAGTATTATAGAATAATATGAAATATACACCTATTATTTAACTTTCTGGACAAGTTTTCAATAGAATCTTAAAAACCTGTGAAGCAGACATCTATCTTTGTCTTGCTTTCATTCTTTTTATTTATTGTGAATGAGACAATGAAGCAATATTGCATCCCTACTACCTATTCTCCTGGTGGAGACAACAAGCCTCATAGCAGGCTCACTGTGCTATGCACAATAGGTGACTGTACACATCTAAGGCCCTGTATAGTAATCCTGTATTGTTCCCAAATAAATCCTAAAGAAAAATATTGACACATTTTCAGATTTTGTGGACTTATTGTGGCATCGCAGTTTTATTCACATGAGATATCATCAAATGTCCAGTGCTGACCTGCAGCACTGTAGCACTTCTTCAGCATCCAATCAGAAAAGAGTAACAGATGTAAATTAAGGCTGTCAGTTTAGACTAAAATCAGTCAGTACTGGGTTAGTACTCTGCACAGAACAGACCAAGCTATTTCAGTCTAAGGGAGATCTACAGTACTCCTTCATTCACTGCTACTTTGTGGATACTCCAACATGTGTTACCTCATGTAAAAACATGTATTTTATTAAATAAGCATTTCACACAGGATGTGTTGTACTTTCTGAAAGGTCAAATGGTGAAGACACAGGTCTCAGTAAAAGGCCAGTCATCATTTATGTGAAAGCTTTGCTGATATCTATGTGTGTGAGGGTACATTTACTATTAAAGGAGAGAAATCTGGTAAATGGAATAAAATCTAGAAATGTTCTAAATTTTAAGAAGCAGAAATGTAAAGCCTGTCCAAATCATATAATTTGAACTAAAAAAGGGGGTGAGTTAGGTAATAATAATAATTTCCCTTCTACTTGCAAAATGAGATCTTAATCACGGTAAAAAATGCTAACTGATACAGCCAAGATTATAACTATTTTGATAGGTTAATAATAGGAACTTAAAACCACTTTAGAATGTTTACCATTAATGTAGATAGCAGCAAGGCAATAATAGGAACTACTTTGCAATTCTTTCCTACAAGCATTTAAAGGAGTATTGATCAGTTGTCCAGGTATTATCTGTAATTTTACATTAGCTTGTCTGATACTATATTTAATTACAGCAAATTTTAACCCTGGGGCACTGAGGTATTGGGAACTACTGATACTTAAAATAGGGAAGGGAAGGAGGAAAAAAGAAAGTAGAATTTTCAGCTCATGCAAAATATAAGTGTAGATTTCAGAGCAATGATATAGGTGCAGTTGGGGGAAAAAAAAAAGGCCTGAAAATTATTCAGTGTATTCTGCTCCCTTCAAATACAGTTACAAGGCTAATGGGGATCCAACAGGGTTTGCTTCTCATTGAAAGCCGACAGACCTGTGTCCCCAACTCACTCAAGTGCTTTTGAACGCTTCCACTCTTGTGATTCTTAATTTCCCAATGATCTGCGTGAGGCTCCACGAGAATTTCTTTAACTTTCTGAGCATAGGGTGAGTCAAGCAACCAGGTAATAAACAGGTAAACTCCCTTTAAACAAGATTAGAGTGCTTTCCTGGCAAGAGCTGAAGAAGTGAGAGATCCCACCCACACCCACCTTTTGTTATGTGCTGTTGTATCTGCCGTGAGGTGCAGAGTCAGGAAGCAGCTACTGAGAGACTCAGCAACAAGTACTGGCACAAACAGAACTGGCACTTCAGGCTTTTTTGTGCTGCTTACTACACTTACTTGAAATTCGGTAAAGCAGAGGCATTTACTGGCTGAACAAGATAATGGAAACAATTCACACTCAGAATATGCAGGAATCCAAACTGTGTGAAACCTGACAACCATCTAAAAATTCACCTTGATTATTCTACAAGAAGAAATGACTTTGACATGTGAATAAAGGTGATAAGGGAAACTGTGTTGGAGACAACCCTTGAGACTATCTGAAAAGTGTTAGAAATATCTACCTGATAAATTTCTGGAGAGAGTTTCTTTACCACTGAATTAGGTTTCCTGATGATTCTCATGCACTTCTAATCAAGAGCAGATGCTGAGGAATACAAAATAGGGATGGCATAAAGAGAGCTGCAGCAAGCTTTGCAAAGTTTCATAAAGGTTGAGATCATTTATGTAAAAGCAATAATTTTTGACACACCAATGAAGTGCTTAAAAATTTTTATATTTGTCAAGGTCTGATCATCTCTACTGTTCCAGCAAAAGGGCTGTGATGATGCAGAACACACACCACAGTGGTTTACATGAGCAAGAGGATCACTGAAAGCAAGAGGTTTAGGGGTTATTTTCTTTACTTGCTAAAACAACAAATGGGCTACATAAAATATATCACCTTATTTGATTATATCACAGCTGCTTCATCTGGCTATAGTTTACAGAGAACCTTACAAATAGTATGGAGAAAAGGATATTTTCTTGTTTTTGCTATTTTTACCTATGATATATAAACTTAGATACTGATTAAGGTCTAGACATCTTTACCTTCTTCCTGGGAAAGCCCCTTCAGTAACTGGTAGCTCTTGCCTTGCAAGTCTGCAAGACTGAAACATTACTATGTGCATTGTACTTTAAAAAACTTCTTAAAACAAAGCACACATTTGATCCTTTAAAAAAAGGTTATACTAAAGGTATAAATAAAATGATGACTGCTAGACTTTACTAACATTTTTCATGGCATTTGCTGTACCTTGTGCAGTTTAGTTAACCTTTCCTTTATTCAGAAAAAAACCTTTTGTTTGGATTTAGCATAATTTAACTGGACTTTACTAAAAACTCTTTCTTATAAACCTTTTTATTTTTTTCCTACAGAGAATGCAAAGGTAAATGTTATCAGCGGGCATTTGGACAAAGCGTTAAGAATGTGTGTTGAACGGCTTGTGATACTACAAAGCCCTGGATATAAGCTGGTTACTCTTTCAGGACTTGCTTCCTTGAACACTGGGCTGGGGAGCAGAATTGTATGCCACACCTAATCCAGACTAACTCTACTGAGGCCTGAACCTTCTTATGGACACCCAGAGAGGCAGGGTTCACTCTTCAGTTGCTATTTGTTCCTTAAGACCACTGGCATTTTGGTAGGCTTTTCTTTTTTGGTTTTTCATAAAGCTTTTGAGTCAGTTATAGCAAGAGTAAGAAATTAATGCACACCAGATGTTTCCGTAACATCTTGATCTTGAGTCCCTTGCTGATTTGCATGGTTAGGTGGTGTACAAGACTGTTAAGAACCTCAGAATTGTTCTGGAACAGTGAGGACAATTTCCCTGTGAAACAGAACTGATGCTTTATCACATATAGGACAGTTTAAGGTGAAATGAGTATATTTGCTTTTGTTACCACACTGTCACATAATCAGCTGGCACTGAAAGAGCATTTTACAGGAATTTACTGTAAAATCAGCATGTGGTGGTGTGAGTGCTTTACACAGTGCTCAGATGTGGAACAACCAAAAAAAATCTGGAAAGGAAGAAACATTCATTCCAAGGTTTGATTGTAAATAATGAACAAATATGGAAAAGGACAAATAATTGATTTAAGAGGTGAAATAAACACTACTCTCACAACAGCCTCAAAGCTGTCACAAGAATGGCACTGAGGCCTTGAATTCTTCATGTTCTTGGCTTTTCACAGCATAAGAGTAGATTATTGGGATATAGGACATAGGCAGGGATATAGTTTTCACCCTTGATAAGGGTGGAAACTAGGTCAGAAGTGTCATAATTCAGAGGTCTGGATATGAGTCAGCTGTCTAATTTCTACCAGACTGGGACTTCATGCAGAATGGATGTGAGCAGTGCAGAAAGCCTCTCTCTGCTGTTGAGTAGTACAGGGGGAGGGCAGTCAGTCATAGCTGACACTGCCTGAGCTGTCCTGTACATTTTCTGTTCTCTACACATGAGATCTGGACCAAGCTCAATTTAGAGCACCTTATCTTAAGAAGAGAGTCTTTCCCTTGCCTACACACTGCTGTCACCTAGAGTTCAGGAACATCTGCTTCTCTCCCCAGGAGCCTGACTCAGCAGGCCTAGTGTGTCTTAATATACTGAAATTCTGACTACAGAAAACACAGAAGTCAGCAGAGTTTCATTCTGAAACGCTAATAGAGGAATTATGAGTATGCTTCCATGGTATAATCAGCCAACAAGGTGGTGGATATGTATATTAGCTTCTTGCAGGCCTCACAAAGCTTAACCCATGCTTTCCATTTCTCAAGAGAGCATCCTAACCACTAGCCTGAAGACAACTCAGGGATCCGGGGATTAGTGGCCTTACTTTCAGTGGCAGAAAAGTTGTCTCTTTCAGTTAAACTCAAAGAGCAATCTTTGCAAGGACAAGACACTTTGTAGTCTTCACATGGAGGTGGAATTCACACTGTGATAACATCCAACCTTTACCTCACCTTGCCAACATGTGAAAATCATAGGCACAGGTTTATCTTGAGCGACCTGTTCAGATTGCACAGTTTGTGGTATTGTAACTAAAACAATGTCAAAGCCAGGGTTAGTATCTCTGCAGTGTTTTGATGCACCTGTTGAGGCCAGCACAGACTGATGCACTGTGCTCTAATTAGCTTCAATGAGCAGCTAATTTGGTGATAATTATCAAAGTGTTGTCTTCTCCATTCTAAAAGCAGGTCACACTCATGGATTCCATATGAACTTCCAGATCTTATCATTTCCTACCTACACAGAGGCCTCACTTTGGCAGTGTGTGAGGAAATGCAGTAAAGGTAGTTGAATCTACAGTTTACCAACTATTAACTATTTCGTTTTCTCAGGCATATCTTCAGGATAGTCCATAGGATTGCTCTTGCAAAGTTGTGACCTCTGCTCCCTGCAAGTGCCTCAAGGTGAAGTTGTTATTTAAATTTTACTGTAAATATGTCTTTTCCCCTGAGGCCTGATAGATACCAAAATCTATGGGTGCAGAACCAGAATTAAAAACCAAACCCCAACAAGACGATTCTCAGATTACAAACATTTTGCAGAGCCACAGATTGGATGCAGTCCCAAGTAACTCAGATCTCACAGAAGACCCTGCTGTGAGCAGAGTTTGACAGATCTGATGAGACTTCCTGAGAGGTCCTTCACCATTTGAACTACTCTTGTGAGTCTCAATAAATTTACCATGGGATCCCTGAGAAACGGTAAATATTTAGTTTCCAGTAACACTTTCAAACTTACTTTTTGAAGTAGAGTTGCACTTCAAGGAGGTGCTGTCCTTACTCTCAATATAGTCTCCCCGTATTCTCACCCCTAATAATGGGAAGCAGATCATCAAGTAATTTAAATAATTCTCATCTACTTTCAATGAAACTCTAATCTGTTCAGTGCTCTTCCCTGGAAAACAACTCAGTCACAAACTAAAATGAAAAGAAAATACAGGGGAACAGCATTCACTGGTGGCACAGAAGAGCAATATATGGAGCCCACTGATCCTTCCTCCTTCAGAGAGCTGGTAAAAGATCAAGGTATAGAACCATTAGAAAATAAACAAGCACTACAGATTTTGCAGTAGGTGGGACCATCTGGACCCAGATAATGTCACCCTAAGCAATCTGCTATCCAGTTGCAACTAGGAAGGCGAAAAAGTTTTGTGACTCAGAGCTAAAAGGCTGAGATGACAATGGCTTGTTGGCTCCCTGATCATTTCAGTACACAAAACAATTATTATTTATTATTTTAGTATTCCGGGTAATGCCAGTGGACTTGGCCAGGCACTATATTCTCTGTTCACACTATCTGAATTGTGCCATGTACTTGAAAAATGCCAGCTGAACTAATAGCCATGAGTATGATCCAGTCCTCTATAGCTGGCAGCATCTTATTGTTTTCCATTCTTAAAATATTCTTTTAAAGCGCTGCCATCAGAAGAGTTGCTTTTTGAAGGTCGTATAGATTTACTGGGGAAACATTGAAGCAGGAAGCCATGAGAGTATTACCAGGAGCGAGGCTTGCTCACACCCTAGAGTTTTAAGAGCAATTCTGAAAATGTTCTGAGGAACACTTAACTTTCTGTGCAAGAACTGTCTTGTTGGTGTCATTAAGTTTTACCACACATAAATTATTACCAGTTAGGGCCTAAAGCTGCTTCAAACCTTTGCCTAAAGGTGCTTCAAGCCCTCCAGAATCCTGACTGACTGGTGAGAAGGCAGACAATTCATTTGCAGCAACAACAGAAATACCATAGGGTTGATGTGATACCTTACTGTACTGGTCTTCCAATTGTGTGATTCATAGTCAGAATTAGAAATCACTAAAGAACACAGAAAGATGGAGAAAAATGTCAGATATTCCTCTGCTATCAACTGATGTCAATGCACTGCACTTCTTGCTATGAGGTAGTGCTACATGAAAGTAGGAATATTTGCAGCATACCCACAAAATTGATCTACTATGTGAACCTGGACTATTTCAGGTTACAGGTCATTTGTTTCTCAGATTCTGTGTGGGTGTTTTCAGGCACAAAGTAGAGATTCCAAGGCATGCTGATATAAAGTATTCAGAAAGGAGGGGAGAAGCATGAATGCCTCTGCAAGATCTTCCTTGTTACTGCTTAGATTATATTGCTCTGATAAAAAATACTTAAGCCATAATGGGGAAAGCAATTCCAAAAGTATTATTATAAAAAAATAATACTGAGATAAATAGTGATATTATGTGACAGCATGAGGTAAAACCAGCAGGTGTCAAATCTATTGCAAACAAAAAAGGTAAAACAGTAAATGATAGAATTGAAATAAGGGCTTCATTATATTCAGTTTACGAGGGTGAAAATTTCCTTTTTCTGTACAATCTCAAAAAAAAGTCCAGTCTAATAATCTTCCCAGCTAATCATCAAAGCACATTTCATTCTCTGCTTCTACCTTCTCTTTTTACTTTTACAGTTTTCCAGTCCAATGGTTGTTTAAAATGTACGCAATTATCTACTTGGTTATCTGTTCTAATACATTGGATACAGTAAATCAATTTTGATTGTATTGAGGGTTGGAAAGTTCCAGCTGCCTCCATGCCTCAGCTGCTGCATTCCATTTGGGTGCCGGCATGCAGAAGGTGCAAATAGGAAAAGCCTAGTGATACTTTGAAAGAGATCAGAGCTGTGCTGGTTTAAAGGTAAACTGGCAGGAGAGACGAACTCAGCTCAAGAGAGATTTTAAGTCAGAGTTAGCCCCTGTGCTGAGCCCCACATGGTTCCCCTGAGTCCAAAAATAGAAGGGAAAATTTCAGGTTAGTGCAGATGACGGCCACAGTCTGGTTGAGAGTGGTGGTCTCCTCCTGTCGAGGTTCTGGTCCTCCTCTAGATCCAAAGAGTGGTTCCAGAGGTCTCCAAACCCCAAGATTATATACCCTCAGGTTCAGGTGGGCGCAACCAGTACCTCCCCCTGGGTGGGGAGTTCCCCAGTGGGTGATCTGACTCTGTGAATCAAGGGGTATTTTTGGAATTGTTGCTGGCCCATTAGCAACATGCCCCCTCAGGCTGGGTGTGGAGGTGCTAACGACCTCTCCAGAGGGGAGTTATCCCAGCATAGTCAAGTCCATGTCCTGTCTCCTTCATACTACCAACATCCTTGTTGCATTCAGGGATTTATATTCCCCTTGACTCTTATTTTAAGCTGATAAACACATAATTGGGCAAGCTCTTGTTCTGACTGCAACTTGCTATTTCTACAGTGCCCCTGCAATGATAAACTCATTAGTATTTTTACTTTATAGATTTGCTGCTTCATTTTTAACAAATAAAAGGTAAGGTTTCATCTTAGACATTTAGATCTTTCCCAGCCCTAATATCAAACTATGCACTTTTTACCACCGCATTCAGGGCCACCTGCGGAGCTCTGAGCACCCCTGCCCATTGCACCAAGGAGCAACAGGGAAGTCATGTATGGAAGTACTGAGTTTAACTTGTGCAAGATGACAGGATCACAGCAGACACCAATAAATAACGGAGCGACATCCCGTTATTACACCAGCTCTGAGATACTGCAATAGTCAAACACCACTGTTTGAGCAGGAGCCAAAAGGCAAGACATACAACATCCTCTACGTAATACCTGACAATATGGGAACAGCCACTCGGATCCCACATACTCTGGCTTGCCAATTTGTTGTTTTGCCATTATTTTTTTGGATCTGCACACTCAGGCTTGCCCATTTGTTGTGTTGCCATTGTTTTTCACTAGACACAACTCACCCCTAAGCAAAAATCTAAATGTTGCATTATATTTGATATAAGAAACTGATATAAATAATCCTTCCATTTTCCTAAAATAAGCTTTACTAAGCTAAAAATAAGAATAAGAGTATTTGGGCCTGTTTTGTTGTTGTTTTAGTGGGGTGTTTTCTCCTTTCTTTTTAAAGCCAGGTAAGAGGAAGATAATAAAACTGTTTCCAACCCTTCAGGAGTTGGATTTAGTCCAAACTTATGAAAGATGCAGAGCATCATCTTAGCATAAACACTTCCTAAATTTGTCTTTTTGCTAAAATGAGGCCACCTAGAAGATTAAAAGCTTTCTTCTTTTTTCTGCCTTAAAAAACATAATTACACTCTAATTTAAAACTCTAATTGAGTGCACTTGTATTGGTAAGATGTTCTTTTTCCCTTTAGGGACAGTATTCCTATTAGTCACACAAGCTGTCTAATCATTTCATGGTCCGTCCATTTCCTCACCCTACACCTTCATTATAAATGAGAAAATTAAAGCATCTTTTTTTTTTTTTTCCAAGAGTATCTCAATTATATCCTCATAAATTCAGCAACTGAACATTTTATTTGAAATAGTAAGCCATATCTTTAGCCAGTGTAAATTATCATTACTCTGTTGATTTCAATGAACAAAAGATAAGCTGCATCAGCTGACGCTCAGACCCATGAAGACAAACTCAGTTAAAAAGTTTCAAAGTGCATTACTTTTTCAAGCTCAAGATCTTGTATCCTGGCTATAAAAGTATGCCAATTGTGCTCTTATATTGAATTTTATTAATGTTATAAGGTTTTTACATAAAACAAAGATTGATGAAGTTGCACAAGATAATACTACACAAAATATTATGACTGCATCTTTCTGATGAAGACCATAATTTTTCTTTAACTAGGAGCCCTACAGACATTATCTTTCCTTTGGTTGTGTGACTCTATTTAAACCTTGAATTTGAAATCAGATCAAGGGGAACTCTTGATGCTCTCTTTGCCCATGAGCCCATCTTTACTATCTTTGGGCTTAGATTTACAGCTCTGCCATCCAACCAATTGGTGATGTTAGTGGGATTCTATGAAAGGACAGCTTTACACCCAGATCTGATACTTTAGCAAGCACTTTGAGATGATCATAGTCACTTTGAGTCACAGGACCATTTTAATTCTGGGTTATTAGAAGACTTCATAGTTTTTCTTTCAACAAATCACCTGGAATGCTGGTAAGGCTTGGGCAAAACAACTACGTGAACTGTAGCTGATCTTCTAAAGCTAAAGAATTAGTTCTGGCTTCTACAGCCATGGCATAGTCTTTATAAAACAAAAGTAATTTTAACATTTAAGAATTAGCTTTTATTATTTTTCATGCTATACCTTCAGGCCTTAATTTATAAACATTATCTTTGTTCTAGGTTTAAAGCTTTTAAGGAGAAACAAACTTAATTACATATAGCATATAGAAAGTCTGGGGTTTAGCCACTAATCTGTGGATTGTAATGAATTTGGATAGAAGGAATTCGAGGCTCTGAAGTATCATGTTTCTTATGCTTGTCTCCATTGACTCCAAGAGTTCTAAGATTTCTCAGTGAAAATCAACATTTGCTTAAATAAAAGACAAATGAGTGAATCTTTAAAGTTTTTGAAAGTTTCATTTTTCTATGTTTTTCTTTTACAAATATTTTTCTATGCATACTTCACAGAAAAAGCCATCTGTGCTGGTTTAAAGGTAAACCAGCAGGAGAAATGGACTCCCTACAACAGAGATTATAAATCAGTTATAATTTAATGAAAGATATTACCATAAATACACTTATACAAAGAGAAATTGCTTTCAACTCACAAAAACCAGCAATATAACCCAGTGTCCTGGGGCACAAACCCAAAGGGGTCTGTTAGCCCTGGTGCTGAGACCCATGTGGTTCCCCCAAGTTCAAAGCAAAAGGAAGTGAAAAAAAAACCTGTTGGTGCAGGTGATAGCTGTAGTCTGGTTGAGAGTGGTGTTCTCCTCCTATCAAGGTCCTGCTGCTCCTCTGGATCCAGCAAGTGGTTCCTGAGGTCTTCTTACCCCCTGCTCATGTACCCTCAGGGAGCACCCAGTCCCTCCCCCAGGGCGGGGACTCACACAATGGGTGATTAACTCTACGAGTCATGATCCTGAACTGTTGATGGCCCATTAGTAGCCACGCCCCCTCAGGCTGGGTGTGAAGGTGTTAACGACTCCCTGGGCAGCTGCTGCTAATGGTCGATTGTCCTTGGGAAATGAATAGAGGGGGTAGAATACACAGCTTTGATCACCCCCACACAGTGACAACTGGTCCCACCTGCTGAACCAGGACACCATCAGTGAAATATTTATTGAAATTCATTGCTGATAAGCATTCATCTTTCAGTATTTTCTGCAGTGGATGAAGAAAAAAAGGATAGATGATTGTTACTTCTATTAATCCTGCTTTCACTGTCTTTTAGGTAGAGAAAAAAAAAAAAAAGATAAAGAGAAACACATCTCACTGCAGAGGACCAGATTACATTGCTAAACACGTGCATAACTCAGCTAACATCAGTCTGGTTTCTCAGTTTCCATGAGCTGAGGATTTAGTTCAGGAAATGTTACTTTTCCAGTACCAGTACTTATTATGCTTCTTTCTGCTCTGTCAGATTTGGAAGTATTTGTTCTTAAACAAACACATCTAGTGGTGGATCTGAAAAGACGGCTTGTTTTAGACCCTGAGGATGTTCAATACAATAAGGGAAAATTCCAAGGCTGCAAGAAAGGCTCAAAATTAATATTATTTTAGAACACTAGCCCAAGGCTGCAGTATTTAATTGAATTCATTGAATTTCAGCTAAGTAGGCAACTATCTTTCTGACCTGAGGGAGGCCTGTATGTTATAGTAACATCAGTGTTATTAACAAAGCAGCTAACAGAGCTTTGGAGACATGAAGGTTTAGTATTTGTAGATGAAAAAAATACCTTTGATCAATATGATTTCTGATCAGTCATTTACAACTTACTGTTCTGACCTCGGTGCCTCTCACAGTTCTGCCACATTAGCATTAATTGTCACAATGTGTAATTTCTCTGTGCCCCTTGTTACCACACCTGCTGTGCAGGGGCTGTTTGTCATCCCACTGGCCTTCATTAACAATAGCAAATCCTAACTCTAGATCCAGCTTTGGCTGCCTGAGCTCATGATGAGTTATTTGCTATTTAGTGATTATGATACTGTGCTGATGACTAGCTGGCTGTCAGATTAGAAGGAACTGGCTGAAACATGTTGGATGTTTGTGGTAATGCTCCATGAACAAACTTAGCGGAATTATTTGGAATTTAAAATGCTGAAATGTCACCAATTAGATATCATTTGGGCATCCAGTGGCTCCATAAAAGCCATTTGGAGGAACAGTTTAATTTTCATGTGTGAACAGACTCATTTTGGAATTCCCTTGAAATTCACAGGAAGTAGTTTTTAGATTAAGTTTGATAGAGGATGAAATACCAGCTGAGCTTGTGTCAGAAGAAACACTGGGTAGGGAATTTATAGAAAAAAAATCTGACATGTCCTAATACTCTGGAATATTGCATTTTTCCCCTCAGTAGTTATCCACAGATAATAAAATTCAGTTAGCTGCTATAACTAGTAAGAGCACAAAAGATGGAACTTTTGTTTCCCTTCAAAAATAACTTGAAAACTTACAGGATCTCTATTCTTATCACTTCCTCCCTCCTTCCAAACAAACTATAATGTAATTTGTGAGGCCTTGAAAAACTACTGTGAAAAATAACCCCAAACAACAACACAACTAAAATTCTGAATAAATAGTAAGAGAAAACAAGAAACATTAGGGGGAAAGTGGGCACTTGCCTACTTATAACTCAAGAACATATTTACTTGTGAGACTGGCTTGGTCAGTGTTGGGATCTTGGTCACATAACAGCACTATCTTCCTCTGAAGGTTTTCTTGAGAGGTCCAAATAAGTAACAGCTGAAAATGAAAGCCACCACAGGTAGCGACACACATCAGTGGTTCCCAGCTGCAATGTGCTTCTCAACTGAAACTTAGGATTCTTAATCATGTCTATATAGTGCATTCCCAGGAACATTTGTTGTCAAGAATGAGGTGACACTTTCCAGTAGTCTTCTTGGATGCAACAATGGAAAACGTTGCTTCAATTCTATGTGTGGGAATGTATAGGCAAGATTAACTTGGAAATATCTGCAAGAGGGGTTTTGACAAGGACTGTTCCTGTGTTGCTCCTGTGACATTAGAAATCCTTTAAAATGACTATAAATAGGCTTTCAGACTTGAACTCCTGGCAAAAAGGTGGCAGTTCTGTTGGTTTTTTCAGACTAAACTGGAATTTTTAAGGCAAAAAAAGTTCCTGTAAGCCTAGCAAAGGCAGTGAGAGGGTATGGAGGGCCATCTTTCTCCCTGTGTCAGCTTCAACAGACACATCACAAATCATGTGGCATTGTGTGTTTTTTTGGCATCATGTCTCTCCTCACTTAGGCAGGTCTCGTTCTCATTCCAGGTGTGATGGATTCAATGCACCTACGTATCTTCTATTTATCACTGTTGTGATAGTACAAAACCACACTAACCAGCTTGCCAAGGGCATCCTTGCTCACCATAGTGAATGTTTTTTAAAGCCTTAAAATATATAGAAGGTCTTAAGCCGTTTTAGATCTGCCACAGGATGCAGTAAATATATTCTGTGTATTTCTTCTGCAAAACAGACAACGATGTCATGAAGCAGAATATACCTTTTCATTTATTTCAGACAAGATTTCGTAGGCAGGGATCTTACAACTGAAATCCGTAAGGTTTATGCTGTGTGTGTCAAGCTGCAGTCCTGCAAGTCTGAAACATGACAGAACTTTAAATTGTGTGGTTTAAAGTATTAGAATATGATAACTGTAATGAAAAATAGGAAAACTGTGGTGCTGCCTTTTTCATGTAACTTCTGTGTGTAGAAATTGAACCAAAAAATAAAGGAATATTGTGTCAAGCTACTTTTGTAATGTGCTTGAAATTCTCAGATAAAAAGATTTTTTATCCTGATTATTTACTGTTCATGAGTGATCATCTCTCATCTGTAATTTATGTCAGTGTTTCCCTTCTTTTCTGATGGACAAAACATGTATTTTTTTTACCATGACAGGCAAAGGCCATAAAGCAGATACAAATTCCCACCCCACTGGTATGGCACTCAGTGGAAGTGCTGGTGGTGTGATTATCCCGGCTTAAATCAACTGCTCTGAGAGGGAATTCTACTGGTGGGCAAAAGGAATGTCTCTCCTAAGGCGTGGGAACAAGGAGAGAGGAACACTGGGAAACAGGGTGACTTCTTCCACAGTCCCCTCTGAGCTGCTCTTTTATACTGCAAATGCAGCTGCCATTTTGAACAATATCACTATTGCAAAGCAGGAAACACACATTGTCATTTTGGTTTGGTTTTGGTGATTTTTTAAATTATTATTATCGTTATTTTTCATTAACCAGTCAAATTGCTTAGGTTAGATGCATGGCATGGCCTTCCTTTCACACTGCATTGGACTGGAACAGGCACAAGTGCAGCAGCAAACGGCACACTCTGTTCTTTCAGGATGGATGTGAGCCAGAATGATTCACAGCTATGTTTATGAACCATTGGAGATTCAAAATACTTTCATAAACATGCATCAATCACTCATCTACTAGCTAACAACAAATAAGAAAACATGTAACTGCAAAGACAGTATTTGGCTATCAATCCAGAAAAATATTTGTGAATTGTTCTTTGCCTTATTTAGCCAGTCTTATCTACATTAACTTTCTTTACAAATATTACTTCTCTAAAATTATGGACCCATCTTACCATTCTGTCACAACTATTTCATGATTCCAGTAGCTTTACAGCTTTGCCTGATGCTTGCATATCTGTGTGTAGCATTCTTCCCTGCACCTGCATAGAAATATTCCCCTGATTCATCAGTGTAAAGCGATCTGGCTCATTAGACAATTGAAATTACTCACTCAGTATTTCTGATGCAGTTGATATGTTATTTTGCTTTTGTTTTACTGAAATTTTCATTCCTTTTGAAAGAAAGCCAACTTAATAAAGTTATTATCTTTCTTGAGATATTTAGTAGCTTGTTGTGATTTTTCCCTTTGATTTGTTTGCAGAAGCAATAGTTTCTACAAAGATCCAATTCAGCAGTTGTCTGATTTCCTCCCTTGATCTCAAGATAGTCAACACTGCCAAACAGCATGACTGGGATTACTAATTCAAAATTTCCTTTTCCAGTATCAACCCAACCAGGCAATCTGTGTTCTGTAGCACAGCCGTATTTCTGAGCTGCTTGATACACTGCTGTATTTTCATTTAGTCCATGCTCATGGAAAACACTGAGCCCACATGCCAGGCCACCTAGTCAAAAATGCTATGAATTCAAATAAGCTTAAAGTATAATGTTTCTGAAAAGCAGGTTTTAATAACTGTTCTTCCTATGAGCAAGTATTTTTTAAGCAAAGACCTATTCTATTGAAAACAAACTTGTATATTTTTTAGGAACTTTGAAATAAATTCTGAAGTTTGGACTAGTTGTTAATTGCTCTTCATTTTAGAGAGATTTTGACAAAGGTGGCAATGGTCAGAATTTGGTACTAATTTTTTCAGTATGAAAAACAACTTGCTTGATACAACAAATAATTTATCTCTTTTACATCTTTTTATGATTACATGAAATTACAGCCTTCTTTATTTTACAGGTTTTAATTAAAAAATACAGTAGTGCAAACTTGCCATCAGCTTTCATTCTATTATTAAGAAATACAAATTCCATTATAATTAATAATTCAAATAAAAATTTCCATTTTACAGGTTAAGATGTAACAAAATAACCACAAAGCTATAAACCCACGTATAATAGTGCTCTGCTTAGAATTAGTCCAAATAATCTTCTAGCCTCCATTTATTTATCAGTATCTCAGGTATAAAGTACATACTTTTGCTGATAATTTCTCCTATAACAATAGACTTTGTTATATTATGTTAAAGGAGTTCCATGAAAAACTGAAATAGGGTAGTAAACCTTCCATTAAACATTGACAGTCCTGAGATATCTGAATATCTTTACAGATTATCAATATATAACATGGCTGAGGGTCAAAGCAGCACACGATGGGAAAATTGCACCAAGTGGATGAAAAGAGGTTGTTTAGACCTCCAACAAACACATGAGATTTATCACCTCTTAAATCCCTGGTGAGAAGCATGCCATTGTCTCCTGTAATCACAATCAGGGTGTAAAAATGCTTTGCTGGGTTTTACTCTTGTGCTTTTCATTGAATTATCTTTGGTCTATATCAGATCAAAACAGAGAATGAGAAAATTTGCTCTGAACAACCATATAAATACATGCTATTGATTTATAGAAGCTCTTCTTTCTTATTTATATTTTTGCCATTTCTCTTAGTGTTCTTTAGATTTAAACTAGTGCCAGTCAAAATTAATAAGATCAGAGCTTAAGGCTGTATGTCATCTTACCAGGTCTGAATCTGATAAATATTGTAAAATAGTTTCTTAGACAATTATTAATATACGCTTTGTATCAGAACTCTGCATATTTTGTTTCTTTTCATCTGAGTTTAGAAATCTGGGGCTAGATTTGTAGAGCTACTTGAATACCTAAGCCTAACCCGGCACATAAAACTAACTAGATCATATTGAATCCAAATATTGCTTGTGGATGTTGCTTTCTGTTTGGTGTGCTTAGTTCTTCTTGTCTGGAAAGAAATTGATATGTTAATACACTGCCCTTCTGAACACTGTGCTGCTTGCTGGTTTTAAAAACATAAACTACCAACACTAAGTAGATTTCCTCATTTCCTGATAGTTCTGGAATTATTCACTTGTATTTCTCTCTTGTGAGAGAATTCAGAGTGCCCTGATCCAGCTATACTTACATATTCCTGCAGTTTCCTCTGCTAACTCAAGCATCAGTTACAAGTGTGGGAAAAAAAATAATTCCACCAAACCCAATCCTAGATGTATTCAATGGAATGCTTGTTTGACTGTCCCTATCTCCCAGCTCTGACATCTCCCCCAAAACCTGTTAAAGTAAACAGGGGCATTTTTATTAGCTACACTCAACTTTCAGTGAGCTGTAAGGAGAATGGACTTTGGATAATGACCAGGATTACACTTTGGGCCACACAGCACTATTTTGCACTGGCAGAGTCCCTCCCAGTCCACCCAGCTGCCAAGCTCCTATTCAGCTGAAATCTCTGCTCCAGCTTTTAACCAGGACACTGATGCAAACTGACGTAATTCTATTAAGGCTAATGCAAATTTAAACCTGCTTAGAATTTATTTTTTGGGACCACTATGAGGAACAACACTATCATGACTCAAGTCCAAGTTATGATAATAAAAATATTGTGAGTTTATGATGTTTTTATAAATAAGTTTGAATTGTATTGCTTTATAACATAAACACATTGTCAAACATGTATGGGACGGTGATAGTTTTTCTTTGGTTGTTGTTCTTTTGTTTTTGTTTTTGTGTTTTTTTTTTTACTTTTTGGTCATATCTAGAAATCACAAGCACAAATATTAGCTGCCTAAGCATTTTTAAAATATAGCTGCATACAAATTTTACAGCCAACACAGTATTGATACTGTGTGTCTGAGGCCTATGTTAAACTCAAGTCCCTTCAGAATTTACAAATCAATTCCTTATCTTAGTCAGATGTGAACATGCAATAGACTAACTCTATATTATTAATTGTGATGTTTATAAGTCAAAAATGAAATTCAGAGATATGAAGTTGTGGTGTGAGACAAGCAAATCCTTTTCATTTACATATATTTCTTTTAGAGAGCAATGTTTTGTACCTCCTGGCTGTGACTACTGAAACCACAGGCTGTCTTGTCAGGACCAATGCACTGCTCCCACACAACAGAGGGCACAAATCACCCATGTTCTACTTGCATAGGATTTAACCTTCTGTACCATAAAATAAATCCTGGAAACAGTAAAACCTCAATCCCATTATGAGCATACTTAGTGATGGAAGAGTTCAAAGAGTGACTCTGTCCTATTAAGGCTCTTGAGGTTTCATCTGGATATTTTCTTTAAGGAGTAAGAGAAATTATTTATGGAACAGATACATTAGTATTCCATGCAACTATATTTTTTAAGTTCTGTTTATTTTTCTGTTGATACTGTAGAGATATTACTCATAAACAAACCACTGTCAAAATATTTTTCTCCAGATACAGCAATGATGAGGAGACTGAGTGGTTTAAGAAGGCAGGGGACAGTTGCTGTATTGTTTTGCTACATCTGCATTTGCAAACTCCTGCACACTGTAAGATTCTTTAGGCAGTTGAAGGGATCAGTGAACTGAGAGAGCTGTGTAGGAGTAGAGCAAAAAACAAAGAGAAGCAAGAAATTCATATCTAGATGGAGATTTTTTGATAGTGCTATAATGGATGTAGCCATCTAATGGAGATTTTACAGCAAGGGAAAGGCTGTTTGTATGAGTGAGAAGATAATTCTGACAGAAAAAAAATGGGGGAAAATCCTTCATCATGAAGTGCACATATCCTTTTGGTCTTAGTTACACTAATGCATTTTAACCAGATATTTATCTCCTTCAGGGTTATGTGTAATTCTTGTATCAGTGCTTGCCCACACACATATGTGTGTTTGTGCATACATACACTTCTGAAATAAATAGACTGGGTTAGGCAGTTACAATTTCTTTCTTTTATTGTTTCATGCTGGCAGATACTTAACATCTAAAGGTCAAGCTGCTAGAAGATATAATGCTAACAACAGTGGCAGAAACTGCTGAGATAACAGAAGTTAGCAAAATATTTCTCTAAATGCTTCTATTTGTTACCCTGCCTGATACATAAAAGGCTCAAGAAAATCTCAGAGGAGATGACTGTCTCAGATTGTTAGATGAAGGCAGTTGGTGCGCTAAGATTGGAGTCTGGGAGTTTGTGCCTCCCCTCTGGATAGAGGGGTAAAAGGGCCACAGGGAAAAGCAGCAGAACAAAGCTCACAGGTCTGATAGGGAAGACTGATCCAGTCTCACTATGCTTGTTCCCTGATACAATTTTTTTCCAGCACCTCTTCCCAGCTTCAGGTCTGAACAATAAGAGGTGGTCATCTCTTTCAGATTTTTCATTTTTAAAACTATTTAGTATTTCCAGGTTTAGATTTAGAAAAAATAATGTCTTATTATAAATAGAAGTCTGTCCACTATTCTCTTTCTTCTTCTGCATTAGTACAAACATTGGCAACACTGCACATTTTTATTGTCAGCAACAGCTCTGAAAACCATGGTATTTTTATAATCCTTTTTCTGACCTTTAAATGAGTGAAGGATTCATGATACTTCCTAGAAAGTCTGGCTTAGGTATCAGATTTGTTGGCAAATATTATAGTGCAGTAACTGATCAGATAGTGAATTACAGAAAAAAAGGTGTTCTGAAACTGTGTTAGACTTCCCACAGTTCAACAGAAGCTTTTCCTTTTGCAGAAGCCACTGAACTTTTCTTTCTAACGTGTCCAGTTTCCACACTTCACCTTTGCTCAGAACCCTCTTTGGAAAAACTTCCCAGTTTTTAAAAAGTACTGTGAAGAAATGATTATACTGGAGATCTTTTTAAGTGAACATATAAGACATCTTAAGAAAAGAAGAAAATAATTTAGCCGAAAATAATTTTAAATATATCCAAAGTGATCAAATAAGATACCTGATATGAACATAAATTATTAAAGTGAAGCTTCCTGGAGAAGGAAAAAAACCTCTGCGTTTGATGTCAATCTGGAACTGCAAATTGTATGTTCCATGAAATTCCTACATATCTATCAGATGAATATAATATTAAAAAGGATATATCACAAGGTAAAGCATTTTAACTAGTTAATTCCAGTTATTTGATATGCCTGAGCTACTGATTCGAATGCTGCTAAATTACCCAGTACAATGTTGTGGCATTTAAAGTTCACCCATATTTGAGAAGAAACTACTTACAGGCAAGAAAATGCGTTTAATCATCATTCATTTGGTATCTAACCTCGTGCCTTATGTTGCAGAAGGTAGAGTGAGCTCACATGCAATGACTGTGCATTGTAAACTACATGAAAGTCACTGGATCATTCATGCAGGTGGATACAGCAACTGCCAAATACCAGTTCCTGGGCAGTGCCACAGGGAATGGGCTAAAAAGATGATGGAAAAATTAGCCCATTTTCCCCTGTTCTAAAACAGAATGGGATTTGATTCAACTTGTCGGCCAGTCAGTTTTCCAAGTCCTTTTTGATATGATTTTGTAAGGATGACCATGTCCATAAAATTGGCCAAAGATTTACACGACAGCACTGGAAATAACAGAGTCCCAAAGTTCCAGCTTTACTGTAAGGTCTTTACCAAAACTGCAGAATGCAAACAAAATGGTTTTCTGATATTGAAACGCAACCTATGATTCTGCATGCATGAATATTTATATACTAGTCTTAACAATATTGTTGTTCTGGATAACTGATTAATTTGATGTAGGAAACAATTGTTTAATTATAAATAGTGTTTAAATGGAAAAAGGTCATTATTTAATTCACAGCTGGCATAGAAAAATTTGTTGACTGCATGTTTTTAACTTAATATTCCCAGTTTCTCCTGGACAGTGTTACAGAATTTATTTTATAAAACTCAACTGAACTGATCAATATGTAAATCAAGAAAACTTTCTACCCTCTGAATTCTAAAAGGATAGGTGCTGCCCTACATTGTACAGTGCTGTAAATCTGAAGTAGAAATTGCTTGTTGTTTGACTGCAAAGCTTTCACAGACAAAAACTGGTCTATTAAATAATGAAAGGTATTGGTACAAACCAACTGGAAATTAATGTTTAAAAATGGCATATATTTACTGAGATGAAACAGATTGTATTTAATGTATATTAAAAATTCATTCCATAAACAAAACATGACAAGTCTGCATGTTTAATTATTGTGAAAAGTGCAAGTATAATTCTAAATCTGAGTGCTGAAATTTGTTTTGAATTATTTACATTGTCCTTGAAACATTGGTATCATGGATTTCAAAGAGTAACACAAAAAATGACTGTCCTGTAAAGATAATTTTACAGTTTTGGAAAAATACCGTTAAAATCAAACTAGCTATACCCTAGTCACCTGTCATAAAAATATACATGCACACATGAACACACAATCTCTACATAAGTCATAAAAAATACAACTGTCGTACCACAACGGCTGTTTTAACACAAAAGGACTTCTCAGTTGTACTGCGAAACAGTAAGTTCATTAGGACAAGACTGAAGCAGCTCAGAAAGCCCAGATGTCAGCTATCTTTCTCTGAATAACTTTTCTAAAAAGTGTTTGTAAAATCAGATACAACAACGATCTCTCACCAATAACTGAAGGGTTTAGGGGACATCCTGTCCGTATGTGCTCCCACACTGCTGGAGCACATGTGCTGCAAAACAGGGAGACTTCCATGATTATTATTGTTGGGTTTGTTTATTTTTATTGGCACCTGTTCCAAGCTTTTCTACATGTAGCCACAGAGTAGATTTTTCAGTTTTTTACCAAGTATGTTAGTTGTTGATAAGGCAGTAAGGCCAAGAGAAGGGACAATATTTAAGGTATCCCCATATACTGCATATGGATTACACATCTCTAATTATATGATGTGCCCAGTGACACCTTCCCCAGTATCATTCTATGTGGGATATGTACACTGGGATATGTAACCCAGGGACAACTTGGCACATTAGTGCAGCTCCTTCTAAACCAGACATGGAGGAGGCACTGGGACAAGTAACTACCTCAGCAAGCCCATCTTGACAAACATGGCCAACTCACCAGGCACCGTGCAGAAAATTCACTCCATCCCATCAGAACAGCTGGTGAAGCATTACTAAGACTGTGCCTACTGAGGACAGGAAATTTCCCATTTAATATGCCTGTGTATTCTGTGTGTCTATTTCTGTCTGGAATGTTTAATTTTTGGAAAGCCAGGACTTGTTATGAGTTAAGATGTTTCCATATACACAGGGCCAGTGTGTGTATGGACAACCAGTGAAGGCTGTTCCATGACCTGACCTCCCAGCCAGAGCTGCTGGGAAACTGGCAGTTACACTGTCTTTTGCAGCCTGCTAAGGGTCACTGCAACTCCCTCAGTGTGATGGAAACCAGGACTGCTTCCCAGTTTCCAGCTCAATGTGTGCAGCTCTCCAGAAGCCTGTGCTGGACACAGCCTGGAACAATGACCTGAGCACACACTGCTCTTGTCCACCCAAGGGTGGCACAACCCTGGCACAGGCTGCCCAGGGGCTCCTCTGTGTCACAGACCACCATGAGCTTTTCCTTCTCACCATCCAAGTGCAGATACAGCCTGCAAACCCCTGATTTCCACCAACAAACCCCCCAGTCTCACAAGCATTCCTGGGTAATTTCCTAGTCAGTGAGAAGCTGTAGGGTCATAAATCAAAGTGCTTTTTACTTTGAAACCTTTTCCTCCAAAGATCATACTCTCCACAGTGAAAGCATACGTATGAAATATCTACAATGCCTTGTAGTGTGTCACAAGTGCAAACAAGGATGTCAGTAACTCTGTGCAATCCCTGACACTTCAGCATGTTAGAAAATCTTTGTTAGGGTTACAAAGTGAGCCAGTAAAACTTAGGAAACTTAATTCTGCCTTCCTGTACAGAAACAGTATGAAATATTCTTGGATTTCATGACCACCTCCTGTCTTTTCTTGCACTACTTAAATCAATTCTCAGGATAGACTCAATATTCAACAGATAATAGCAACACTTATTTATATTCCTCTCCTTCTCATTCTCACTATTTAATTGCCTGATATTTCATTTATAAGAGAAATCCACTACAGGTCATCTTCCAGTTTTTTGCATCAATTTTTAGTAGTGTAAAATCTACTGAATGATGTAATAAAACATATATCTGTATAACTATAAGCATCAGAGCATGACATTGCATGCATTTTAAGTGGAATGTAGCTCTCTGACATGCAAATAAAGATTGCACTCACTTTTCACTACTCACTAAAGAGTTGTTTAATTGTTTCCCATTAAAAATAAAATTGTTTTTAATGAGGGGATCCTAATAGCTCAGTTGGTTAGAGCATGGGCCTAATAATGCCAAGGCTGTGGGTTTGATCCTTGTATGGGTCATTCACTTAACAGTTGGACTTGATCCTTGTGGGTCCCTTCCAATTTAGAATATTCTGTTATCTGTGATACTTTAAGTTAGTGAGATGGTCCACGGAAGAGCTCCTTGGACAGTGTAAACATGGCAACTGATACAATTTAGAGGAGTTTACTGGTGTCTCTTTGAAGTGAAACCTTCTGATTATTAATTAAATAATAAAATATAATTATATATATTTATTAATAGTGTATCCCTCCACCTCCATTTTTTTGCTTTTAGAAGCCATCCTGAGAGACTAAATTCGTTGGAGAGGTGAGGAAGGCACTGAGCACTGCCAAGCCTTACCTTGGAAATGTCTGGATTTGCTCCTCCCACCTAACTCCCCCCCCCCCCCCCAAGCCTAAACATCCTTCTTAATGTGAATAGTCTTAATCTAGAAATAAGAATGAAAAGGTGAGTGGGTTCTATCGGGATGTTACTTTTATTTCTCTCTCCAAATTATGTTTCCTTCCCACTTCTTACAATGAGGGGGAAACAGAAAATAAGCACTTCCAAAAGCAAAAAGGGTGTGGTTTTCCATAAAGGTTTTCTTAGAGTTTTTTCCAGTCTTACTTTTCATTTACTGTCTTACCATTTACAACTACCTCTAGCTCTTGAAGAGATTCCTGGCCTAGGTAAATATTAAAATACCAAAATGTGATTAGATGTAGCTGAGAAGTTGTAAACACACTGTACATTAGGTGGATTAGAGAAACTAAGTCTGAAACGTATCTACTGGCAAGACTAACGGGAATAACCTGTAAGCACATTCACAGTACTCCAAAAGACTGCACTGATTTTCCTTGCAAACACTTTCTGCTGTGGAGCCTTTCACACATGTCAAATCTGATTCAAATCTTACTGAAGTTAATGGGAATTTCTGCACTGACTGATATCAGACTTTGCATCAAACTATTCATACAGCTCACTAATTTACTGCCCTAAAGTTTTACTATTCCTACTTTTCTCCTTTTAAAGGATTGATTAAAGTAGATATAAATTGTTGAAATTTAAGGTCTAAACCTGTAATTAAGATGCCCACTGAAGTTCCATATTTTTATTTACATAGGAGTCTGCCACTTAAGAGCATTTGACAGTATTTATAAATGTGAATTTAAGAAATAACTTCTTTTCTCACTTTTTAAATTTAATTCCTGTTGAATCCATAGAGGTCAATTAAGAGAAAGCATAATTTTATTTTTTCTTTATTAGAAATGATTCAAAAGCAAGGAGTAAATTTATTGGACTAGATTTAGGTTATTTTATGTTACTGTAAATTTATTGACTTAAGCAGAGGTGCACTAAGTTAAAGCAGATAAGGTCTCTCTCTGTCTAGCCATCAACTTCCACACGTCTGTCAATGAACAACAAAAGAATGATGTTCCAATATAATGACATGTTTCAGACTTTTTAATTTCTCAGAGGATGCTCACTCTGATAACTCATCCAGAATATCTTCTAATCTCTATCAGGTGTAAGTATGAAGAGAAAGACATGCCAATACTCCTTAGCATTCACCTCTAAAACTATGAATTTACATGCAACTAGAAGTTACAGATTTCTGCCCTGTGCTTCAAACTGGAAATGGAAGACTCCCTGTACCTCCTTTTAGCATTCTGCTCACTAATGTACAGCTACTAAGATTCTCACTCTTAGCAGATCTATCATTCATATTCATATTCATATTCTTTCCTTAAGTTACAAAAAGTCTTAATTTTCAATTTTCATACATATATTCTAAGTTCAGGAATTGGGAAACTTACTAAACAGCAGTAGAAACTGAATTTTAATTCTATGAGCATTAGCATTTATGGAAACATTGTTCATAAAGAGAAAATTAAAACGCATAAAATCAACCAAATTACTACTTGAGGAATGATCATGCGTTTTGAGCAAATGTAAGGGAAATAGAGTGAGTTATCATCTAATGAGAAAAATCAGAATATGGTTCATTTATTTCATTTCAATCAGGAGTGTGAGGAGGGAACCTTGGCTTATGCTGGCACCACGACAACCAAGGCTAAGAGCAACCGAAAAGGTGAAAGCAGAAGAGCTAGACATAAGGGAAGAATATAATTAAGTTGCATGGGAAACTAAGACATCTTTGAGGAAAGAAGAATGATCTATGAAATGAAATTAAACAGCCTATAGACTGGGATCAAAAGACCCATGAGATAAGTGCTCCCCTGAAAGGCCAAAAAAAAGGGTACTTGAAGCACGTAGTTGATGGATGAAACCCTGCAATGGAGTGGCAAGTGCAAGGTGAAGGAAAGTGAAAAGGAGACGCAACTCAGATGTAACTCAGAAAGTACAATAAAAGAAAGAGATAAAGAGATAAAGATCAAAGAAAGGGACAAGGAGAAAGCATATCTTGAGAGATGAGGATCAAAGAATGAGGCATTCAAAGGATGACATTAAAAGGAAATGGATTAGCCACAGCTCACCTGGCAAATTTAGTGACATCAAGATGTACAGACATTTCAGGAGGAAATGACAACATATTTATCAGAGTAACTTCCATACTAATATTAAAATATGGAGAAGAAAAGTAGACTGAGGAAAGTCAGTGAATTAAAGACACTTCAGCTGGGTTTCCTAAGTGGAAAACTTACTTTAAGAACTGGAAAATTAAACTTTAAAAAATAATGGGTACAGTGTTGTTATAAAACATATACTGTTGAAATGTACAAAAGAAATATAGATTTAGCACATAAAGAATGGGTCTGTAAAGCATAAAGGAAAGAAATTAACATTTTCATAACCAGGAAGGACTGAATATGGTTAAGCAGATGCAGAAAAAATTATATGGTATAAAATATGTACAGGCTAAAACTTCTACAAAAGTTGTGCAGAACCGAAAGCAGCAAAAATTATGTTTGGATCTATAATCACTTTTGGATTGACAGAAAAGAATAAGAAAATAAACCCTTGTAGGAATGGAATACATAAGAAGCAAGAAAGGTCCTACCTTGTCCAGAGTTTGTGTTTCATTGATATTGTAGTAAGCACATTCACCAAGATCCCCTACTAATGTCACTCATTCTTTACACTTTTATAGTTTCAGGAACACATTAGAAGAAAACAAAAAAAGAAAAAGGATTAAAAAGCATGAAAAGTTCACATCTAGCATGCCTATATCATTGAGTGATTTCCCTAGTGGCCTTTAAGTTCACTCTGGGTGGCATATTTTAAGTTTAGGGCAAGTCTTCTGCTGGAGGTCAGGGTTTGAATTTCATATTGTGGCCTAACTCAATGTTCAGCTTGGCTGCTTTGCTGTGTAATCTTCTGCTAAGAGCACTGTGTGTTGTTAGTGTTCAAAAAATATGTTGCTCATGGATATATAAGGCATAGAATTCATCTATAAATGTCTCTTTTGCTAGAGGTGTTGAAAATGTGGCCCAGTTTGTCAAAAACACAGCTGCTTTCCTTGGGGTTTCAGAATGCTCATAACAAATAGGCTTTTTTATGAATCTGTGAGAACACCCTGAGGAAAACAGCTGCATTATTACAGAACCCATGAAATCTCAGACGAGTCTGAACCATTGTGTTTTAGAGGACTGCTACTTTAAAGCCTTTTGAGTTTCAAGTAATGCCATTATTTTATTTGGTTTCTAGAAAAGATATTTTTAAGGAATGTGTGATGGTGATTCTTTCAGGGCCACAGCTCTTAACAGTGAAAGACCTTGGCTGTTCAGAGACAAATCATTGTGTTACACTCCAAAAAGAGTGGTGGTTTGGCTGTTAGGTAATATTTTCTGCAGACACTCAGCAACTGGACTGGGAATGAGCCAGTCCAAAAGGCCATACAGTTAGCCAGTGTCACCTCTCAACTGTGTCACTAATCTCTATCTACTCAACCAAGACAATAGATCTAGTGCCCTCTTCATGCCTGGAATTCCTTATAGCAAGTTCTCTGTGAGGAAAACTCATTACCTTCTTCTGTAGCCCCTGCATAATATTTAATTAAAAAATTGGGGTAATCAGTTCATAGACCAATGGAACTAAAACATGGGACACTTTTCTTTCAGTTGTGCTTTGCTTTTGGTGTGGTCTTTTCAGATACACTGGTACCTCCTTAATGCCCAGGTATTTGTGCTACAGGTAAAAGAGGATGTTTCTAATCCTCCTCACAAGAGATATAACATTGAGCACACTCATTCCTTAAAGGTGCTGCATCTCTGCTGCAAGAGCATTGATAGGAATTGGCACTGGATCCTTCTTGACCACATTCATGTTTGTGGCTCCTTGTGTTTACAGAGCTCCATAAAAAATACTCAGTGAAGGAAAAAATGTGGGTGATATCCCAAAGTCCTTCAGTCCTTTTATATTCTCAAAGCCATAATTTATAAAGCAGATTCTGCAGGTAAAGAATGATCGGGAGTTCAGAGCAGTCTTTGCAACAAGGAATTAGTTCTGCTAAGTTTTGAAAGGAATGGTGTTTGGCTTAAGCAGATAGATTATTACTTGACAAAGTTTGTGTTCTCTCTATAAATTCAGAAACTCTCTATGGGCAGAAGAAAAAGAATGATGAAAGGTAAAATTACTTCTTTCTAAATATGTCCTAAAATATACCCAACAGTGGTAATTCACAGAATCATTTAGGTCAGAAAGCACCTCGAGGATCAAGACCAACCTTTACTAAACACCACCTTTTCATCTAAACCATGGCACAAAGTGCCATGTTCAGTTGTTACTTGAGCTCCTCTAGGGATGGTGACTCCACCACATTCTTGGGCAGTCCATACTGATGTCTAGCAATGCTTTCCATGAAGAAATTCCTCCTTATGTCCAACCTGAATCTCCCCTGGCGCAGCTTATAGGCTATGAACAAGATAAAAAATACCCAGGAAATAAATTAATGTTCTTTTATTTATATACAACCTATTGAATGAATTTACAGCCAGCAGGAAAATTAAATGGCTATAGGTGTCTCTGCCATGTCAGACACAAAACTTATTCAAGAACAGTGATCCTGAGTCTGATCATTAAAATTGAGTCAACTACAAATCATATTGTGCTGCTACAGAGTCTGCCATCATACAGCCTTCTGGGCAGAGTGTTAATTGAATCAGCCCCATAAAAAAGCCTGGCTCCCAACAATGTGGATTTGGCAATGTGGATTTTACTAGTCTGGGTGCACATTCCATGACCTAAATTGCTACTGTTAAGCTACTGTAACTCACTGCCCATTTTAAACTTGGTTCTTTTTACGCAGTCCCATGTTATTTTGTAAATATATCTCTGCAGACCATTTTCCAATTCCTAGCATGGTTCAAGATTGCAAAATTCTAGACAGATTCTGAACATAAGAATTCCTGAAAGGAACATGATGGGCAAATACCTACAAAACAATTGAATTTTCCTAGAAAGGTTCTAGATCAAGGGGTTCTTGAAGAACACACATACACACAAATCTCAGAACTTCTAGAATGGTTCAGAGAAACTCAAGAAGCAAGTTTAAAATCCTCAAACACAGTATGGAATTCCTCAAAAGTGCATTGAAATTCCTCAATTGCTTATTGAATGTCCTATAAAATTTCTAGCTTAGCACAGTTTTAGAAAGCACAATGAACTTCCTCAAAACCATCCAATGACTTTTAGAAGTGTTCTAGAATTTGGAATTGCTAGAAAGCAATGGGAAATTTCCAGAAAGGTTGTGGAAAGAAAAAAATACATTCAAAAGTACATGGAAATTCAAATAAAGGTAGGCATATTTCCAAGAAATGTTCTAAAATTACAAATTTCTGAAAAGGACTGGGATATACCTAGAAAAACACTAGATAGACTTCCTAGAAACTAGAGAGAAATTCTTGGAAATCACAAATACCCAGAAAGGTTCTAGATTGAGGAACTCGTGGCAAATGCTTAGAAATTCCTGAAAAGATTCTGGGTAGCAAAAATTTCCTTTAATTCTCCTGAGTCCTGGCACAGTATGGTTATTTGAGTTTCACTGCTTCTTGACCAGTGGGTACATATAGAATATAAAAGGTTTAAGACTCAATTAAATGGAATTACCTTCAGAGATTTTATCAAGCAAATGAGTTTTAAAATGTTTCTTTTTTGGACAGGTCCTTTATGCAGACACATTCTCTTATGTAGTTGAATTTAACAGGAATTCTATCAAGTAGACAATAATTATTTTCTATTAATTATTTCTTTCCATACTTCATTTGTTAAAGATTTATTTTCTTTTGAGTTGAACACTTTCAAATTGTAAAAACACAGGGTAAACAACACTACATGGGAAAATAAAACTACATAGGAGAGGGGTGAAGGAAGACTCCTCCAACTCTGGTTGTGCCATAGAAGTGATAATCCACTGGCTTCCTGTCAGGCGGTGGAGGAGACAGTTTGCTGAGAGAGTGGGATAACTTACTTTGTAAAGTATGGAAAGTTCTGGAATAATCAGTAAAGAAAATTGGCATTTCTCGATTCTCTTGAGCATCGTGACCAATCACTTAGGAGTACAGGCAACCTTGAGTAGTTATGAGTTTAAGAACAGGTTTCTTTATCTTAATTCATATCAATGTTTTTCTGTCCTTTTTAAGCAAGATCATTCAGCAAATTTAGTTTCTAACAACGACCAAATGCACCATTATTGCTGCCTGTATCATACCATTCTGCAGGCAGCCTACAGACCTCAACCAACACACCTGATCTCTGGCACAAAGATGCATTGAGAAATAAAGTATTTTATTAGTTTTAATGAATTGAAAGGGCAGATGATTTAAAGTGCCATAGTGACTTGCCTGCATGGTGAACAGCAGCCAATATTACCTGGGGAAAAATCTGAAAGAAAACAAAACTCAAACAACAAAAATCTGAGGTAAAGGCAGGGATGTATTCATGGTTTTGGTAGGAGATGCTGCTTTTCCCACAGACATCTGCAGGCATTATGGATCTCGCCTTACTCTAAATGTTAAGTATAAAAATGTCAGGTAGGCAATATAGATGAGCCCTTGCTTACTCAGAGACAGTAATTCTGTTTCTGCAATTAGCATGAAGATGCAGTCCATTCAGTTTTGAAGCTTGCTGCATTTGCTGCCATTTCCAAAGGAAAGGATAAGCCTAAAAACCATTATGCTGGGGCAGTCAGCACATAGGGCAACTTGCTAGATTGTGAATTTAAGAAAAGAATTCACTTTCACTCCTGCAATAGACGCCACTAAATCTGCAATTTGTGCATCTTCTAAGGTTTTAACGCAGCCCATGAATTTAGACAGGTGTGACATTCCAAGATTTCCAAGATATTGTTTAAGGCAGAATAATTTTCTGTCTTTCTTACAGAATCTCACTTTTTAACCCCCTCCATTTATGACTAAAATCCAAATGGAAGATATTTGTGCATCAGCAACCATTCAAATGTGTAGGTCTGCAATAAATCTATGAGTGCACAGCACTGAGAGCCACGTCATAAATCTTTAGTGCTTTAATATCTTCCCACTCTGTTAAGGATATGGAATTCAGCCTTAAGTCCTTGCAACAAGTTATAATTTATTTTGTTTTAATACCCTTTCATGTCTGAGTAATTTATGTGGAACTGGGAACTGTGTATTTCTTGACATCTCAACAATTGTATACATAACAGCACTGAAAACTCTCACAATGCTGAAAAAACCTGTGTGTTTTGCAAATATATAGTTAGGTTTCATTTATTGATAGAATATGTACAGAATGCAGATGAGATATTAAAACATAGGCAAACCAATTTAAATGTAGCCATTTTGCAAAACGTTTTTGTAGTGAAGCTGTGCACTGATAGTCCTGACTGCCATGTGTGCTGATCTATTACTAGACTTTTTAGAATGCAAATATAATTTTTTTTCAGGCATAATCAGTTTAACTGTGCCATTTCAGCATGGGTAAATTTTTTCCTCTTCACTTTACTGAGTTGAACTATAATGTTTTAATTACATGTTGTGATTTGTTTTTCAATTTTATAATTCTGGGAGAAATGCATATTTTTGCTCTTTTAATATTTCTGCTTTATTGATTATTTGCTGAAAGTTTTTGAAATTGCTATTCTAATCAGTATTTTATTTGTATTATTGTGCAATTTGTATAATTGTATTGTTTTATTTATTTTATTCTTATTGCTCACTGTTAGTGTAACAACTGGTGTTCAGTTTGGTTCTGTATGTATCATTAAACATGACCTACCTGATAACTGGAGTTTCTAATTTTGGAAATTTACCTATTTTATATAGTTATATATGAACCATAAACAAAAAGTTTCCACATATAAAATCAAAAATTAACCATATGCAGTATATATAGACACAGAGTACAGAACAAACAGCTTCCTGCTTCCATTACACATCCTTCCATAGGGATTTCATAATGCAAATCTTTACATAGAGGTTTACAATAAAAAAAACATCCATTCTTCAGCACATTCCACGTGACCAATAAGCATATCAATTATCAGGCTGGAATAAAACTCAGGCCGAAGGCTGGAAGTCAAATCATCCAGGATGAGGAACCTGTGGAGTCTTCCAGAGTGGGATCAAAGCGCTCAGTACATGGCGAGCTGGCCTGGGCAGTTTGCCCACTGCAAATGGCTGGAAGGGAACCAAGTGGCCTGTGGGCCTGGTTTCCATCATAAATGTTAATTGATTCAACACATTCCAGTAGAAAATTTGCCCTTTGACTTTTCTATATGTAGGAATCAAATGGAAGGATTTGGTAGATGCTCTATTACTCATTGTCTGCACAATTTCACCACAGCATTGAATACCCTCAGCCTTCAGTTTTTATTGAGGGGGTTGGTGTGCTCAGATTCTGTCCATATTCCTAATTCAGAAAAACACTGAGTCTGGTGAAGATAGTATAGCAACTGAAAACAGGTTACTAGAAAAAATTAATAGAAGAGTAGAAGAAAGTTCCTTTTTTCTGCTTTCATATCAGCTTTAATCTGATAATTCCCCCAAAAAGTACTCCTGAGACAAAAAAACCCACCTCCTGAATAACATTATTGTAAATTTATGTTCATACAGAGCTTTTTTGTCTCCATGACATGTCAAAGCAAGACCTAAACATCCCTTTAGAGAAATTCACAAATAATGAATAAATTAATTATGGTTTATGTGTTATCATTCAAATAGCCATAACATTACTAAATTAAGAGCTAATTAATATGAATGAGGCCTACACTGTTGCTATGGGAATAGAAATAGCATAAATCTTAAAAAAAAAGTATACTCACGCCTCTCAATGCCATTCTATCACTCTGTCTAACTCAGCTACAGACAAAACATGACTGTAGAATGAATTTGCACCATGAAATTTCCTTTGGAACTCAGGTCACATTTAATTCATAGTGAAGTTAGAGGACTGTTTGTGAGCTTCAGTGAGGTTCCCAGACACATGTAACTGATTTAAGAGCTCAGGTCCCTTTGGCTTTCAAATGCAAGTCATGCTCTAAGTCACCAAGACATTTTTTGTACTGACCTTCCATAACACTTAGATTAGGCCCAAAATAATGATGAAAAGCATAAAACCCCTCATCCAACAAAATTGCATGAGTACCTCAAAGCTCTTTGATTTAGCTACAGGTTCCCATATACATTGTCAAATATGAAGAGTAAATTGACAGACCTGCAGGCTGAGAACTGCTGATATACATAAGTCAAGCCCTGAGAAATCACCGGCTCCCAGGAGATCTCAAAGTCCCTACAGACTCCTGCTCATATTTCCTGAACAGGACAAGTAAAAGGACCTCGAGGAGTGCATGAGGTTACATATATCCTATGGGTTTGAACTATGTTTAGTCATTATGAGTGCATCATCTTCTTTTAAGTATCCTGTTGATTTTTAAATATGACAGCAATTCAAACAGTAAATGAAAAGCACAAAAAACTGATGACGGCTTTGCTTGCAGGGTAGAAGGCAACTCTTTTAAAAAAAATAAAATTATTAAACAGAAGTTGCAGTGAGCCTAAAGTTTAATATATTTTGGGAAAGAAATGAAAAAGAAAGAAGAAAAAGTCAAGATTGAAAAGAATCCTTCTTGATTTTTTTTTTATTTCAAAAGTATATGTAGGGCTCAGAATAAACTGGCATTTAAGGTCTTCATTGTGCATGATAAAATACTGTTAAAATTAACATTAGAAATAGAAAAGACAGCAGAAAACTTTCAAAACTACACTTCACTCCTCAGAAAAAGAGCTGGTTTCTTCAACCTGTTCTCATTCACTTGCATGATTATTGCTCACAAAAACATTAGGATTATTTCCCCCAACTTTAAACAAAGGCAGAAGGAAGCTATGCCAGTTATTGCCTCCCAATACATCTCAGTGGGTAATGAGGAGAGATAATATTTTACTCTTTTGGCTCATGTGGGACTATAAGCCTGTTTTTGAATGACAAGCAGAAATTTTCTTGAAACAAAGTTGGCAAAATTTAATCTTCATTAAAAGAGACTTACTAGTGGTAGTAAACACAGGAACTGACAGCAAATTATTTCAGCCCAAGAAGCTCATACCAGCTCAGTCCATGCTGTGATCAGAAGTGTAAATTAGTGTGAAACCAACAGGTCCTCCTTTTTATTTCTTATATCCCTTCACTAAGTTTTCTCTGTCTTTAGGAAGAAATTACTGCCTTTAGGTTTTCTGTCTCTTGTTTTCATCTTGGTCAGTATTGATGTGATGGTCCAGTAGTTTGCAGACATTATGAGGAGCACAACATATAGCTTAGCTTTATGTAAACACTTATAAACAAAGATTCTCTGGTAGCAGAGTCAGGGACAACCTGCTAAGCACCCAAAGGGGTCACCTCATCTTTTGGTGAAAAGCTCTGTAAGTTGCCACAGTCAAAGAAACCTCAAGTCCACCAACCAAGCAAATGAAAATTTGGCAAGTATTTTGTCAATATGTGTTTTATAACAGACATGGGCAAAGTAATAAGCGAGTCAGTAAATTACAGTTTGCTTGACCCAGTAATAGAGAGGAAAGGAAACTTCAGGAACTTTTAAAAAGAATGACAAGATGAATGGGATAGAAGCCCAAAATTAAAATGTTTCAAATTTAGTATCTGAAGAATGAGAGGATCCAAAGGCACTACATGGGTCCCTGCTAAGACAGGAGGGGAAGCTGCCATTCCCCCCAAAACATATTTCATTGTAATTCTTTTCAGTCTGTCTTAATTTATGTGAATGACTGTACAGCAAGTTCAGGGTCAGTGATCAGAAACATGAGTGAGTTATGGTCCCTGCTTGTGCCCTCACTGGCCTTAATTTCACATGGCCTCACAGTCACATACTCCAAAGCACTTAACTTCTAACCATCCACCTTAAAAGATAGACCAATTAGTGATTAAAAAAAAACCAACGCAAGAGAGAATGAATACATTCCAGAAACATCTGGAGAAGAGGAGAGGCCTCTACTCAAGGATATTTTCAGGCATTGGGATGCCTCAAATAAGAAGGAAAGAAAAAAATATGTCTTTGATTTACATGAAAATAAACTTTATAACAAAAATAATTTTCTAATTTGAGTAAAGTCTTTCATATCAAGAATCATAACACTAACTGTGTTTACAAAGTTATGGATTTGAAGAGGAGTTAATATTTTTGATATGTATTTTCAGTAAATTGCAAAATAAAATTGCAGAATAAAGTCATATATAAGAACAGGAAAAACCTAGATAGTTCATTAAATTTTATTCTCTGCATATGCAGATTTTCTTTTACACTAAAATACATTTGTCTAAACTAAATTCAGAACTTCTATTTCTTTGGGTGGGGGGAAATATTATTCAGTACTCTACATTCTACAAATAAGTTTTGTGATTTTCTTTGATAGCATAATTATAATTTTCCATTATTAATTTCCATGGGGTTTTCTTCCCATGTGTTACTCTTATTTCCACCTTCATGGTGCTTCTCCACCCAGATTTTTTATTACCTTTTTGGCAGAACTGTGCTGTGACAGTGTGGATCAGTGCAGGTGTGGTGGCATTCAACCACAGCTCCCTAGTGCTGTCTCATGGTATGATTTTTGCTGACCACAGATTCCCGAGCAATTCACTGGCCTGCTGAAACTTCCTGTTCCATTTGAAATGTCACTGTTGGTAGTTCTGACGGAGCTTGCAGTGACCAACAAGATTATGGCATTATACACTTCAGTGCTGCCCAGCATTGTATTTCTAGGTGCTCCACAAAGTGACAACAATTAATATTAAAGAGAAATGCTAGACAATTCTACATGGTTTCTTTTCTGGGCAATAAACTGGCTCATATAAATATATTCTGATACGATTCCCCTGAGTTTATGGACAGTGCGAAAGTCTCCACAGTTCAGCCTCAACTGCTCACAAAGAAACTGATACGTGTATTGCTATGGAAATTCAGAAAGAAAGGTTTAATTTTTTTTTTTTTTTTTTTTTTTAATTTGGGTAAACAACCCTCTACAAAGAGAGAAATTCTAAAGGCATTGTTTCTACACTATTTTTTCATTGGTTCTTAAATGAGGATCTTAAATAGCTAATCCTAATAGGTTTTTCAAGTAACAAAGACCCGGACTGAACAAGACTAAACCAATTTAATTTATAACCTTCATTTTCAATGAGTGCAAGTGGCTGCATTTTCCAAGGAATTTCTGTTTAAACAGTTGGAATAATTTTACATTTTGTTCATGTAAAGCCTGGCTCTAGGGATGTGAAAAAACACATGCACCTTTTATTTTTGTGTATGCTGAATCTCAATAACAATTTTTTCAGAACACTAGAAATGTAGGGTTTTATTGTAGCTGTCTTTTGGGGTTGCAAATTGTTAACATCTGCCTTTTAGTATCATTTTTTACAATAGTCTGCTCTCTCGATATGCTGTTAATGACTGTAATTTTCTAGTCAGCTGCTATCTGTCAAGGTAGTTTAAAGGTCACTTCTTGCTATGTATTAGAGAACCTCATGTAGAAAGTGGGCACGGGTTCTTCACAGCAAGCAGAGCTTATGCTTGGATTTGCTTTGTGTTTGAAACCAGGGGCTCAGCAGCCCCAGGTCACACAGATCTATGAATTTTTCTCCTCTTTGTTGCTTGATCTTTGGTCATACACTTTTCTCTGTGTGTTTCTCTAGTGACAGTTTGCTAGCTCTTTTGTTAGCTTTGCTGTATTTTTCAGACATTCCTTACTCATCTCTGACTGGCAGCACTCTGTTAAAACAGAGACCTAAATTTCCCCTCTCCACACCTCTCCCTTCACAATCTCATTTTCTCGGGTTTTTGATTCAATTACAAATGTTGTTGGACACAGACAATCTTTTCAGTGATATTTACAAATGTTACCCCATAAAGAAATGAAGGAGTTTGTGTATTTCTTGCTTTTCTATATGTATTGAATTAAACTTTCCAGCAATGACTAAAAAAACCATTGCAATCTGCCTTGGAAGCACTTGCCATTCCCTCTGTCCCAGATATTTGCTAATATGTCTTAAACCGAAAGAGTGCATTTCCCTCATGGCTAAAATTACCAAAGATAATGAGAACATGTTTAACCACTTTGAGTGCAAAGGCTGCCTTACATGAGGGATCTGCTTCACATTTGAGGCATGCTTCACTGAAGGAATCAGGATGTTATCTCATCTTTTGGGACCTGAAAACATCTCATTGAATCATGGAACTGGTGAGGATGGAAGGGACCTCTGGAGGTGACCTGATTCAAATGTCCTGCTCAAGCAAGGTCACCTAGAGCAGGTTCCTCAGCACCCTGTACACTTGGGGTTTGAGTATATCCAAGGTCATAGACTCTACATCCTCTCAAGTTCTCAATCTCCTTTCCAGTACAAAGTTTGTTATATGTTTAAACAGAATTTCCTGTATTACAGTGTTGTGTAGAGAGTCACAGCTTCACACAGTTATGCAAGAATATAAACTGTAGTCATTAAATACAGAAACTGAGAGGTGAATGAAGTCTATTCAGCACAATTCAGTTCCTTAAGGCTTATCAGCAGGGGACTAATCCAGTTGTCTTTACTCTTCAGTGGAATAGAATTCACCTGATCCCCTTGTGCAGGGTCTAAACTGTGAGATGACTCAATCCTATAAGTGAAGGACAAGACAAGTAAATGAACACAGTGTTGAGTTTTGTTACTTAAAAAAAACCCAACAACTCTAAAACTACACTGACTTCTAAAACTCCAAATATGTAGTTGAAAGATGAAAATCAATTGGCTTAACCTCTCTAGAGTAAACTCTACAGGTATATCTTTGGCTGCAGGCCTTGCATAGCAGGCTGAATCCCATACACTGAAGCAAGAAAGGAAATAGAGGCCTTGATAATATTCACTGGGCATTCTTAGAAAATAAGATTGAAACTGGACCTGTTCCAAAGAAAGATGGTTTTGGTCCTACCATATTTACTTTTGGTTAAAATCCTTAAGTTGAGACTATATCTCTGCTCTGAAGAAGATAGCAGAAAATATTTAATCCGATATTCTTTCATTTTGTTGAATACCTAAAGAGTTCCACTCTCAAAATCTCTTACAGAAAGTCTCTATAGAGGTGGATATAAAAATATTTCACAATTCATAAAAAGAAAGATTTTTTTTTTTTTAATACCAACATCTCTATTGGAATGAAAGTTGTTTGCACAGGCAATTTCTAAAGGAAAATCATTCATTGTAGAAGATGCTCAACATAGTAATCTGAGACAAGTTGCCACCAGAAAGCAGAACCACCCCAGAAGTGTGCTTTGGTGGGCTGGTATCATGCTGGAAGCTTATTCACATTAAGCCACTGACTAAATCTTTCAGCAAAACCAACAGGAGCAATATGTAAAATTTGTTTTTCCCAGCAGTTGACTGGAAATGATGAACAATAATACATTTTGCATATTGGAACTAATATATGCAGGAGTTGGTGCTCTGGGACTAAAATGAATTGCACAAAATCGCTCACTTGTTAGTGAATGGCATTAATGTCTGACCTTCTTAATCCATATTCAGGAACTCACAGATCAGAAAGGTCATCTTTAACCACCACCTATTCACATGTATATTCCACATCACCCTTACAAATGGGGTTGTTGTTTTCAAATTAATGGAAAACCAACAACAATGACATCATTAATTCTAGATATACACTGCCTTGACAATGATACAAATTTTTGCATAATAATAAGCATTTGAATATTCCTTGCAGTAGCAGTTACAGTCTGCAAAGCCCACTCAGTGGAAAGCAGCACATTGAGTTTTGTATCACATAATGTTCCCAATAAAAATACCAGCTTTCAAACACAGATTTTATTAGATTTAGAGGAAGAGATACCCATTAAAGCGTATCATTTGGATATACAATATCAACTAACTCTTAGAAAAAACTGATCTTGTGGCTTTAACACAGCCTGCAGCTTAGTGAGTCATAGAATTTAAACAATAACAAACAAATGTATCCTGAAGTTCACACTATTACTTGATACCATTGTTTATTTTACAGGTAAACTAAAACAAGTCGCAAAAATAAGGAAGTAAAAATAGAGATTTACATTATTTCATTAAGTGTTCTGTGTTACCGCTCTAAATTAAAATCTTTCTCAGTAGCAAGAAGAAAAGCTGCACAATATTAACAAATTGATAAAATCTGAACAACTCTAATAGATATAGTAAGTCAAAAAATGGTGGTATCGTTTATACAATCATAGAGCAAAGGCAGATTAAAAGCAGATGTTTATAGGTGAAATAACCCTTCATAACAAGTAGCTATTAGGTTACCAAATAAAATTGAATTTACCATGGTTGTAAACTCGACAGAAGGTTTTGTTTTTAGCACAGAAATGGGCTGTTATTTATTGATATTTAACCTGAGAATGATATACACTTTGTAAGGCAATAGCCCAAATTCTATAGTCTATGTATTGGAACAGTGACTAATGAAACTGATTAGAAACAAATAGAGTTCAGACTTGAGAGAATATTTCAGACCTAGAAAATATATTATACTATTGAAATAAGAAGTGGCCTTCAGCCTCCGGCATTTACTCACATGGAAAAGCCTCCTAAATGAATCTTCTGAGCACCAGCTTTGCTCACAATGGTATTTGTCATAAGACATACCATAGAAACAGGGATACATATACTGGTGCACAGGATTTGCTCTCCAAGTAATGAATCTAAGCTTTAAGTCTTATGCCATTTTTTTTCTTGTGAATTTGATGATTCTGTGTTAAAACTTATGTATTTAACATAGAGTAAAACAAGAATACATTTAAACCCAAGTTTGAGAATGCAGACTCTTCATTATTAGGAGTTCAGTGTAGCATGGCTGGTCAACAGCTGTAGTAAGATAGTCTGTTCAAGAACATACTACAAATACAGAATTCCTTACACTGTCATTATTTGCTTGGATCATATTCAGCATATGACAACACCTTCTATAGTGATATCTCCATATATACACAGTATTCTGGTGATGAAGTATTACATAACATTATTTCCATATGTAATTCTTTACTTAGCTGTGCCTTCAATTAATTATTATATTAGATTGTTATGTTATGATACACATACTTATCATGGACTAGACCATTTTGTTGATATGTAGAGCACATAAGCACACAATGAAAAGCAAGTCCCTATTTGACTTTTGCATCAAAGACAACACTAAGTAGGTTATAAAATCCTTCTTATCATTTCCCTTCTTCTACTGTCTGTCCAGGTGTCTTCCAATACTATTTGTCTCAATATTATTTTTCTTCTTCTCCTGGCCTCTTCATCAATATCCACACTGGGTACCCTGGTAGCACCAAAAAAATATTTGATTTAGAAGGAGGAATACAAACCAGCTGAACATTTTTTGCTTGCTGAAAATGCTGTACAACTCATATGCAGATAAGAGCTTCAGCCAGTCTCTGTAACTTTTAGTTATTCTGGGATATTGCTCCAGATAGCTTAGACACCACTCATGTAGAGTCTTTAGATTTACATCAGCCTTAAATTCAGCAGAGAAAGAGGGTTTGCTGATGCCACATAGCTGGGAGGAGTGACCAACACCCCTGTAGCCTAAAATGGGAGAAAAGAGCTTTGCAGACAATATTAGTAGATAAAATATTAGAGAGCTGGTCTTTAATGAAAGCACTTTCAGGTACAATAAAATACGTAAGTGCATGCCCAATATAGGGTTCTTGCAAATTAATATATAATTAATATATATTATATTATGGACACAGGTCCAAAAAAGAGTCACTCTCTGTATACTTACTGTGGGTAGTAGTATTAGTTATACTTTTCTAGATGGATTGTAGGAAATATCTACAGATCCTTTAGTTAAAGTTAAGGAAGAGAAGAATTTTAAGTTAAAATGTCTCACTGTTAAAGCACTGAATTTGATTCAGGCAATAAATTGCCTGAATTTATTCCCGTGCCACCAGCAAATTAAGCCAGAAACTGTCTGAGCAGCACGTGGATTTACCAGCCTATTTAACTATCACAAGCATTTGGGAAAGGAAAGAATTCCTTAAACCTCCCTCTTCCCCCAAACACCCTATTTATGTTATTATTTTAACTCTTTCATCCTGCAATTTGTTTTTATAACTGTGTTGCATTACTGAGTCAAAAATGTTATATATATTGCAATCTCGAAGCACAGCAACTATGCTGAGCTAAGTGGTATTACTATTAATATTATTACAATGGAGGGTGGTGACAAGACTCATATTTTTGTTAAAGGTCAGACTATTTCACCTCTGCAGAAATATTTTTATTTTTTTAAAACTGCATTACCAAGTATAGAATAGCCCAAACGGCAAAAAACACAATCAAACAAAGGAACATATTTGGTCTGATGCACACAAATATATGGTTTGTCATGTTTCAGCAGTTCCTTTGGGAAGTATGATCTCAAGAAACCTCACAGATAACAGCAAAACATATTTTCAGTCACTTATCTGAATTACTATGAAACTCACAAGTAGAACCAGTCAAAAACCAAAACAAAACAGAACACCCTCCTATTACTATTATTGTTGTTGTTATTTTATTTTTTTTTTAACTGGCCTTACATTAACATTTTTCACAATTTTTTTTCCTTATGGGAATTTAATTTTTTATTTTTAGCTATCGCTTGGGATGAAAATAAATATATTATGTACTTTTCAGGGAAGAGGATGTGTACAGAACTTTTTTTTCTTGTTGGGGTGTATTGTCTTTCTTCAGTAGACTTTCAAAGGCTCTATAATAAAAATAAATTTATTCCTCTTATACAATTAGAAAAGAAATTCAAACTGTGACATGAGTTGCTCAACACTATCTAAAGGATTGGTGGAAGACAGGGGCAAGATATTTGCTATGGCTGCAGGGTATTTATAGAGTTAAACTATTACACTACAAGACTACGGGATGTGAGAATAATTTCAATATGATTCAACCAGGTATACAAATAAAGTCACATAAAGAAATATTTAAAATATTAAGGACATGACGCAAGGAGGAAAAAGAAAGAGCATAAAGGAATGGTATTTGCAGGAATCGTGAGCACCTCCAGGAGGCTGCAATTGCTCTGTCCCAGCCCTTTTGCATTCACTGACAGCAGGCACTGGGCACAGATTGTCCCTGTAAAGATTTGCCTTTCGGTCTAGAAAGAGAATAACAATCTGTAGTGTCATAATATGTTTGGCAGAGTCTCACTGTTCCAGGCTCTGCTACTTCCTATGAGAGAAATGAAGCAAGTGCACAGGAGCATGACTGTACTTTGCAGTGCTAAACAAATGATTCAGATATTAAATCACTGTCAAATGCTTCTACTTCTTTTTTCCAGTTCTCTGAGCATCCCTATACAGTTTTCAAAACCCATGAGATTTTCAAAGTTATCAAACTCTACATTTTATTTTAGAATTTACTTAAATCTTTGAGTCCCCTGATATTCTATAATGGAAAATCATGATGAAATGAAGCTATGAACTGGTTCTCTTCATGGCTTTTGCAAACAAAGTGTTAAGGAAGGTTTACTGGCATTTATTGGAAATCAAAGACTTGTTAAAAAGTTTGGTGCATCAATGGGAATTTAAAAGAAACACAGATACCTTTGAACAAATCTTATTGGAAATTTGAGATTACTTATTTTAAAAGTTTCAAAATTAAAAAAAAAAAAATCTCATTGAGCACTCTTAGCTGTAATTTTTCGTAAATGTTCAGGCAATTAGCGCTGCACAGCCCATTGGAGTAAAGGAATACACAAGAAAATAGGATTCCTGCTTTCTGCTGTAGAATCACTCAGACAGGTAATTGCAGCTCCCAACACTTCTGCTGCTCATTATTTATGTTACTTATTCAAACTGAGATCATCTAGACAAGAGCTGCTTTTCATTAGATGAGCCCATACTAACTAGCACAACAAGGTGAAGTCTTTGGCAGAGTTAGGGCACCTTCTGATATAAATAAACTTTCAATACAAAGAGAAAATATAAAAGAGAGAGGAATTTCTCCAACTGTTTACTTAAGAATAATATGCAAATAAAGATAAAACCTAATTTCTTGCCATTTAACTAAAGAAATATGTATATAGCACTACAGTTTGAGAATTTCAAGTGTACGCAAAGGATGAAGGTCATGCACTAAAAACAAACCATCCAGTCTTACAGCTGAGTTATTTACTGTAGTTCATTTTCACACACTTTTTTGTCCATATATATTTTTATTTCATGACTATATCACTATATAGTCTAATATTTTCCAGTGAAAAATGTATTCAGCTATTTCATTCATTACTCAATCAATTGTTGAATAAAATATTCATGAAGAGAATTAGTATCTTTGACCTTTGGAAGATAGAAGATACAAAATGATCCCAAATAATTAGGAACTACAATCAGGAATATGGAGGATATAGGGAACAGTGTTTCTGCACTTCCTATAAAGAGTCTTGCAGGGAATAATAAACCTTCAGGAAGAGGTTTGCATTTGATTTACTTTCTGCAACAGACCCATTTAATATTTACAGAACAATAGTATTTTCCTCTTTGCTGACTGTTTCTAATTTCAGTACATCTTTAATTCAGAGAAACAAATCAATAATTAGCTATAATTTTTAGTTTACCTGTCAAAGTTCAAAGCAAATAACAAGTCACCTCTTCAGGAGGCCACTGTTGGCATGGCTGTTCTGAGAGGACGGGTAGAAATTCATGTGATTCATGGCATAAATATGTGATCAGTGTTTCAGAACAAAATACCTATACAGCTCACTAGATGACCAGCACATATTTTGCATGAACCTTGCCACTAGCATATTTCATTTCTGGTGGATATATTTGCCAAATGCAACTTCTCCTTTTTCTCTTTTATGTTTAATGAGCATTCTTTATTTCCCAATTGGTTGCTGGATGAGTTTCTACTACTGCAAACATACTGCAATGTTCAAAGAATGCATTTTCTTTTTTTCAATCTGAGCCTGAAACCCCTCCTTTCCATAGTCAAGAAACTGCATTTTAACATTCTCATTTCATGTTCCATGAAACTTTCACCTGTGTTTTGCTTAACAGACAGAAGCTCAGCTTCTGTACTTTGAAGCATGCAAAGCTTTTGACTTATTTCTTGTAGAAGCAATAAACTTGAGAGTCATAGTCTTGTAACTGATTATAGAAGACTTTTACTATTGGATATGTAAGACTATTTTCCTTAGTGCAGTGATAGCAAGAATTTTATCCAGGATATGAGATGTAGATGTAGAATATTTGTTCAAATTGCACATAAGCACTTATGAATGGTCCTCCAAAACACAGTAGAAAATGACAAGCATTTTCATCCATCTTCCATATATATATGGAGAATATTAAGTGGGACTATAAATCTTTATTATTATATTTTAAAAGTACGTTTAGAAACAGTGGGGAAAAAAACCATTTTACTCTGTAGTATACAATTGTTTTGTGGTTTTGTCTTTGGGTTTTTAAATTATCAGTCTTGAAACTCACTACTTTTTTTTGTCTTACATTTTACAGAAATTATGGGAACACCTATAGGAAATTACTAACATACAAGTCATACTAAAATTTTACTACTCAGATCATTTCCTGTGATGTTCCTGCAGTGATCACCAACAGCAGGATTTCTGTGTATTCTCTGCCAAAAGACCACTCAAAATCTGTAATGGAATAAGAATTACAGGGTTTCTAACAAATAGTTCTGCTTCACTTTTAAAGTTAATGCTGGAAAGAGATGAGACTAAGGCAAAGGGCAGATTGCTAAAAGTCAAACAGGTATTTGCACACAATAGCTTTGCATAGAGTTCTCTTTTCTCATTGTTTTTATGTCTACTTCTGAAAAAGCAAGGATCCTAAAATGGTGATTTCCACAATTCAACACTAATTACATGGCAAATTTTGCAAAATAAGTGTGATGGAAAAGGTAATGGACTTTCTCGGGGATCCCCTCTAACAGACATGTTTACCAAAGAATAACCCTTGCTGCTGATTGTTCTCCCTTTCATTAACTGCTCAAAATTGGAAACGTGCTCAACTTCTTTTGCAAAGCTTTCGGAAGCATTATGATACTAAAATCAAAACCCCATCACGGCTTGTGGGGCTGGATGGCAAATAGAAGTTAAAAGTCTGCCAGTCCAAAGGTGCTGAACCATGAAGGCCAGTGAAAGCCTCCTGAAGGAAATGTCAGCATTAGAAGTTAATTTATGGACTCCTTTTCTTGAAGTGCAGGCACTTAATCTGAGTTCACTGGCAGGCAGGCAGTTTCAGCATGGAGTTGGGTATCAAAGTTCTAGACCAAGAGGCAGGAGAGCATCTTCCTTTATTGATCATTATTCCACTGGAGCTGAGATACTTGTCACTGGTTATTATACCTCCTGACTAGATTTTTTCTCCTTCCTGCTTTACATTTAAACTCTTCACCTATCTAATGCAAAATGAGGTACAGAAAGATATGGAAACTTTTTTATTCATAGATTCTAAAGCATTTTTGACTGCTGTGCCTATGAAAAGGTTTGCTTTATAAAAAAATAAAAAGGACTCAATTCAACTATTGAGTAATTCAGAAAGAGAAGAACAATGAAATTCACTTAGGTCAGGGTTTTCAGGTGTTCTCTTTTTGTTATTGCAATGTATTGGAAGATAGAAAGATGACCTCAAAGCCCTCAGCTGGGTTTGCAGAGGGTCAGGAGCTAATCTGGCCCTCATTTGGACTAATTCTGTTGAAGCTCCATTGAGGGACTAAACAGACAACAACTGAACTGCTGGGTTCCAGTTCTGACAGCGCCTTAATTTTCCGATGTCACTGTGGGCACTTTTTAAAAATTACTTTTGTCTCCAACTGCTCTTCTCTAAAATGGAGATATGATTCACGATCATCAGTGCATGATACGGTGTTTACTTCACTAAGGACTCCCTGTTCTGAGTGCAGAAAACTCACTCCATGGTTAAAACGAGGCCCACCATCAAGATCAGCAAACAGCAGAGATGTTGCCATATTGTATTTCAATATTCCAAATTTAATGAACAAACTCATGCCAATATCACAGAGATCAGCACTTTTTTCCTTCTCACTGTGTAAGGTGGAAGAGGTGTTACTGGGATTGCTGGAGAATGAAGGCTGGACCAGGAAATTAGACTGGGAGACATTTGAGTAAGCAACCTTATTTTGTAGTAAATTATGTGAGATAATACATTTACAGCAGAATTCTTTACTGTTGTTAAAACAAATAGCAAACCTATGTTTATGTCATCACTCTGCTGACACCAATGACCCTCACTGTGTGAGGAGCCTGCAGGAGACAAGCAATAATGCAAAGGGTAGAATAATGTGTGGAAAAAAGAAATATTACAAGCAAGTGGCTGTGGACTCGGGGTGATATTCACAAGCTCTAAGTCAAGCAGATAATGATAGCTTTGTCAGGAGAGCTAACCAATTCCAAACTGCCTTTGTTTGCTCAAAGCCTGTCCCATGGCCAGCTGCAGACTCCAAAAAGCTTTTTGTGAGGAGTCTGCAGAATTTCCAAATGAATCAATACATATTGGGGCTTCACTGGAACAGATTATTTGCCTGCTCTAATAAACATGTTTGATTTCCAGGGCCTGCCATTCCAGAGGCCAAATTAAAGATGTGATATTAACTTCTTTCAATGATGCAGCAATGATGCTTAAGTCCATCTCCTTACATGCATGCCTGGTGATAGAAAATGATTTTTTTCACCCTGTCTTATCATTCTGAGGTATGAAAAAAAGAGATTTTGTCACAATAATGAAGACAGGAAAAGAGAGCTTGTTATGAACTGATTACAGTATAGATTGAAGGGCAGGTTTTCATTAGCTGTGTTAGACTGAGCATCATCTTTAGACTGGAGTAATTACCACAAAAAACTTCTGAAAGAGAAGGTGGGTCCAATGTACACTTCATGAAAATAAAAAGAAAGGATTTCATGAGCAAAAAAGAAAAATAGAAGTTCTTCCCTGATGCAAAGCTCAAGCTACACCAGTAAAAACATTCAACTTCTCTATTGAGACACTCAACAAAGAAAGTGGATGTCTCATTTGAGAAAAAAAAAAATAATTCTTTTTGTTGTTTCTTATTGCAGTTAATTAAGTCTTTGTTTCTCCAAAATATCAGGCACATGCATCTATTTTTCCATCTGCAGTTCCTCAGCCATTAGTAGCAGAGACACAAGTTAGACTGGTGACTTTGTGGTTTGCTCAAAATCAGAAGCACAGTGCCTGTACTTAAACTTGGCCTTAGTGAAACTTCATGTGTTTATTTGCTTTCACAGAGAAAACTAAGCAAACTGTGACAGATTTTATTACTTTCCTCATGAAGAGACCAAACAAAAGATCATTCTTTCAAACACTCAGAAGAAGACTTCAAAAAATTTGCTTACTCAGAAATATTAGAGAATTCTCTAAAGGACAAAGTGTTCATAAAAGAAGAAACCATTTTCTATAAAAGAGATTAAAGGCTGCAACGATGGTATCATTAATTCTCTCACAATTCAATCTCATCTTTATAAAAAGCACTGACCCTCTCCACTCTATTATGTTTTAGGGCCTGATTTATGAAATAATCCCAGGACATTAATGATGCCACAGGTAACAGTTGTAATATTTCAGGTGGTTTACAGCGTTGCTTTAACAATGGAGTACATTTTATTTGAACTCCAGTGCACTTTATTGTGCAATACTTGCTTTGGGGACCACTGAGCATACATACATGGTTTCAATCACAATGCTTCATAAATTCCCTTCCTCTACACTTTATCCTCTTGCCCTGCTCTCCACTGGTTGCCCTGCAGTCTTCCCTTGGTCTTCTTTCTATACACACTCCTTTTGTCTTGTTGATTATTTGGAACAGAGTTCACATTCACATACACCAGAAATCTTTCTCTACATTCTTTATCAAATCACCCAAACTTCTCTCATCTTTAACAATCCTCCACAGCTTCTTTTCAAGTGTGGTCCTGTGTATGCAGAATTTCTAATCCGAACAAATAAATGTCCTAATAACCTTTTGTCCTGACTCATGTTGAAAAGCTGCATTCTTAAACTTCAGTACAGATAATTTCAGAACAGCTAAAGGGATGCTCTTGATTAACTCTTGTGCTATAATTGTCCTTCATGTGACCTAAATATTTTTTCCCATGTTCTTCCCACCTCTCTCATAGGATCATAGAACAATTTAGCTGGGAAGGACCTTTAAAGGTCATCTAGTCCAACACCCCTCGCAATGAGTAGGGACATCTTCAACTGGATCAGAGCCCTGTCCAAGCTGGCCTTGAATATTTACAGGGATGGGGCATCCACCAACTTTCTGGACAACCTGTGCCAGTGTTTTACCACCCTCATAAAAAGCTTCTCTCTAATATCCAATCTAAATTAATCTTTCTTCAGTTTAAAACCATTATCACTTGTTATAATAGGCCCTTCTAAAAAGTTTGTCCCCATCTTATAAGCTCCCTGCAAGCACAACAATAAGAACTTCCCAGAGCCTTCTCTTCTCCAGGCTGAACAGTCCCAACTTTCTCAGCTTGTTCCCACAGAAGAGGGGCTCCATCCCTGTAATCTTCATAGCCCTTTTCTGGGCTTGCTCCACCAGGTTGATGTCTGTATTTTAACCTGAATCTATCCTACCACAAAATGTGCACTGTCACAATGTACTGAACTGCATCAAAGTTCTCCCGAACTGAGCTGTACCTGTGTTGGGATCCCCTTGTGGTAAAATAGCTGGTGGATTTAACCACAGTAGCTGGTCCTTTCTCGCTTACTTCTCAGAAGTGTTTAATTGTGGAAAGAAAAGCTGTTACAATCCAAACCTGCTCTGAGAAACATTTCATTAATTGAGCCTCAATTCTGTTTGTTCACTAAGGAGGCTGCTGAACAAAATCCTCTCCATTTTGTCACTCCAGAATAAGCAGTCAGTAGTACATGTATGTAGCTGAAAGAGCTCTGTGCTGGATAATCCACTGTGGTCAGGCTGCAATCTGAATCCTTTCTAACAGATGTCTACACAGTCATTAATGAAATAAATGTAAAACTTGACAGGAAATTTTCTCTCTCTCTCTCTTTTTTTTTCTTTTTTTTTTTTTAAAGTATACTTGTGAAAAGAATTTTTCCTACTTTTGCCTCAAGACGTCTTCCAGCTATTTCCAACTATATGTGTTCTTGTGTGACTATTCATACATATTCAAACAGGTAATAATATTTTTTTTTTTAAATGGAAAGGCATGAATTTCCACTAACACCATCATTGTCCAGTACAATACCTTTTGCCTGACAAGTTAAGAACTTTATATGACTTAATTAAGTCTCAAATCATTCCTAGTTTTGGGAAACAATATTATATTCATGATTTGTACTTTGGATCACTTAAAGTGAAGTTAGTGAGAGAAAGGATCTCAATCCTGAATTTCTCAAGCATGACTTTGGGTACTCACAATACATTGTAGAGAGAAATTTCTATGAGCTTTTGCATCCACTGGGGACTAAATAGGACAGAATAGAGTCCATTGCAATGTGCATTCAGGTATTTGTTTACTCCTGTGTGTTTGCACTCAATTCACATCCCAGTAATTGTAAGGCAAGAAATGGAACCATTGGTAGGAAGGAGATACATCAGGAATAGACTAATCTCCTGTTTCTCACTAATATTAAACTTTGCCTCAAAGTCTTTTCCAAAAACATTCTAAAACAGCCAATGCAAATGATCACATATGCATGGTCTCTGCATTTTCCTTGAACTAAACTGAGTGCTACCTATTCTATTGCAAGTTTGTATGACAAAATCACTGTACTGATTGCCACAGACATCCTGCTTCTTCCTACTACTACAGAACCAAGTTTTCAAAGGTTGCTGGAAGAATTTAACCCCAATAGATCCTGCCATCAAACTTCACTTTTTCATGGTTTGTTATTTCTACTGTGCTTGACACTGTGAAAGCAGAGGTCAGAGCCCTATTAAGACAGGTTACCAAAAGCCGGAGGAAAGTGAATTCATACCACCATCACCATTATATGCAGTGACCGAACTCGCGTCTCACTGCTTATTGTGTAAGCCAAACCTTGACCCACCAGCACAAAAAACAGAGAAACTTTATTGCTTTCTTTATTCCCTCTGATGAAAAAGAAAGCCATAACCTCTATTTACAGTGTCATAAACCTAATATCCATTACAAACACCATTTTGCAAAACACAGACCTTAACATTTATGCCAGGATTTATCATATTGGGCAGAAAATACACACAGCCATGAACACCATGCCTGGGAAACAGACTCAGCATCCACCTGCATAGTAATAAAGAGGAGGAAAAAGGCCTGAATCTCTTCATCAAGGTGTTTAGGCCTGCAGAACTTGCCATAGAGTGAGAAAAAGGGACACAGCTCCATACAACATTTTTACCTTGCTGCATTATAATAAATATTTGATTAACCAGTCTTCAGCTTTCTTAAAAAAGAAAGGTTAGAAAGAGACAGAGAACAGGCAAACCAAGACACCTTAGCAAAAGGCAGGCTGAGGACCTCAGCTTATGGGCCAGAACTAGTGCAGAGGAGTAACATCCATCCCTCCATGGGCAATGGGCACTGGGAAAGCTCAGCTGCTCAAGATGTACTTCTGTGAAATATTTACAATACACAAAATAATGTCCTGACAGTGGCAGTATTGGCAGATAGTACTAACAAATTAGTGCTTAACATGTTGATCTATTAGATATTACATTTTTCAAGCATGAGAGATTTGAAAATACTCTGGACAACAATATCTCCATCATTTTATAAAGATATTATGATTTTATTATTATGTCAGTTCAAGATATCTTCTCACTCTCATATACTTCATCATAATATTGTCCTCTGGTTTTCTCTGCTGACATTGATTATTTTAATTTATTTTCACAGCCAGAAACATTTGGAAGAGCAATAGTATTATAGTATTTTGTTCTCTATTATAGTACAGAGATAAATATACTTGAATCCCTCCCCCTCTGACAATCATTGGATAAGGAAAATAGATTTTTCATCTGATGCGCTGATTATAGCCTGGGTTTCATAAACCAGCAAGAAATGTAATGACCTTTCACTCCAGGAGAAGCCAACAAAGTCTTAAGTCTCCAGTGTTCCATTTAAAAACAGTAATGTTCATTTAAGGTAACTGAACACAAAATAAAAGGTAATACAGAGAATAATCCTTATTAGATTGAGTAAATGGAAACATATAAATCACGTTATTTATATTTTAATTTGTAATTAATTATTTAAGACGATTTATATAAGATTTTGGGATATATCTCAATTCTCTATTGCAATCTAAAATAAATTGCTATAATATCACAGATTTTGCTATTTTAAAACAAGCATTGACATTTAATTGGGGCAATCACTCTCTAGTCATCCCCAACCTGATTATAAATTCTTCAGCACTCAAGCCATCCCCATCAATTAAGATGCTTCAGTTTGGCATGGATCAAGTGCCATTACTTAATCACCATTGTGCTGTATTTCACTTCTGCACCAGCAAATAATTTGACATCCAGTCAACAATTCCACTAAGAAAGACTTAGTCATGTTCCTCACCTCACCATGAGACAGCAGAGCTAATGGGAAAGGTTGCCTACATTCCTAAAAGAACTGCCTAAATGATCTGTTGAACTGGACTCCCCAGAAGGAAAATCACCCATGGCATGCCCTTGATCCCAATGTAGTTGCAGAGTGTACTGGAGTCATAATGATGTAAATCTCAAGTAAACAGGGAAAGCTCAAAGATATTTAAAATAGAATTTTAAGATAATTTGTCCCCGCCGTAAGAATAATAAAAATCCCCAAAACACACTAACTGCAGCTCTGAATCGGAGTTCTTGAGACCAGAGAATGTTTTCAATTCCTCTGATAGTAAAAGAAGAGAATGCTGACTAAATCTATTATTTTTCTGTGTGCTTATTTTCACTTTGATGTACAATAAATAAAAGATGAACTGACAATTCTAAAATATGAAGACACCACAGCATTGTCACTGTGTTCTCACAAATCTGATCCACTCATGCTGTTTAAGCTGCTGAAACCTTTGAAGTTGGAAAATGCTACCATGAACTTCTAGCACTGGTAATTAAGACATAGTGTGGCAAATCAAAGGAGACGTGCTACCTCGCATCTCCCGTCCCTTACCGGAGAAATGCAAGCTGGGAGGCACGATAATAAATCAATTGGTTCTGCTTTTCAGGAGGAAAAGACCTGTAACTTGTTGTATTATAACTCAATCCCATCTTGTATCCAAGATCAATTCCTCTTTCTCTTCATGCTTTATGATCATTGAATTTCTTTTTCTTAAGGCTAATTTTTCTTATGGAAGGGGAGCAGAGTACTGTGGGGTTTGAAGGGAATTAAAAAGAAAAGGAAAAAGTCTCTCATCATTTGTCTTCTCAGTGGGGAGAACAGGAACATTTCCTTTCCCCCCTACTACCATATTTTTCTTCTTCAAGCTGTTGTTGTTTTCCCATAAATTTGAGCAGCCAGAGCTTCTGAGGCTGTGCAAGATCTGAGCTGTGTTTATTAGCACAACTGGGTTAAGTGATGTGTGAGAGTGTGAGGGAGCCTTATGCTCCTGGTAGTAGACTCCCTTCACATTTCACAACATATTAAAAGTACAAACTATTCAACATTTTAATTTAAAAAAAATGTACTCTAGTTGGAAATCTCACTGTCATATTAATTTGCTTAATACATAAACCAAATTCCTACATATGCTGCATGGAATTGGTTGAGGTTAAGTGACAGGTTTCATCCAAATATTTCTTTTTCCTACCTCTATTGTATTTTATGGTTTAGTTTTCATTTCAAAATGGGTAGCAGGATAAGGACTTATTAAAAATACATATATACCTAGGGCACTGAGCTGTTTGTTTTATTCTATAAAGCAGAATAAGAAAATCTTCTGCATAGTAATAACATTATTCAACATTTAGGCTTTTACATGGCCTTTTCTGTCTATGTTTCCATCATTGATTTAAAGTTTTTGATTCTTTCCCAGAACTATAAGCTTCTCCAGCTACTCTAAATTTGTGCTGGACTTGTGAGTGTCCAGCCCAACCCAAAAATCCAGAGAAATTTTCCAAACCTAAATGCAGATGTGCAGATTAGCACTTGTTGGTCGTTTCCCTCCTCTCCACCTGTTTGTGTTACCGTGGGCAAAGCCTCAGAGGGCAGCTCTGAAAGGGACCAGACAAACTTTCACCATCTGTAGCCATACATGCGACAGGCAGATCCCATATGCATTTATTCTACCATGGTCTTGGACCCCTTCTCCCATTTACTAGCAAATTATTGTATAGCTTCTTTGATTTTTTCACGCATAAGTACTCAAGAGCAACTTCTAACTCCTGCTGGTGCTTGTGGGTACTGTCTAAAGAGTCCTGAAGGCAGCTTTGCTGCCATGGCTGTGACCTGCATGATCCTGTGCAACTTACTTATTCTCCACACCCAGGAAATCATAAATCACTCAGCACAGACCATGCTTCTTATTACACATTTATGCAGTGTATTTTCTAATAGGACCTGACTTACAAGTGTTATAAAAATAGGCATTAAACCTCTGCCCCCAAGTGCTGTGCATTTGGTTAATCTTCCACCACAAAGTTTGTCTTGCCTTCAAGTACCATCAACTTTCTTATTTTTAAGTTATTTTTCCAAAATACCTGAATTTGAATGCTTTCAAAATGGCAAAACATCAGCATTTTCTCTTGACATCTGAGCCATGATAATAAACACCAGAGGTTTCATAACCTTCCGTGTCCAAATGTTCCCTTATATTTTGCATGGGAAATACATAGAGCAGCTACTATAGAATTCTGCCACGAAAAATCCTAAGAGGCAATAACTGTCATGTTAATTTTAAAACATAAATGTGATGTTAAACATGAATGGTATTTAAAAAAAAAAGGTAAATAAAAATCAAATTACCTTATGATAAATGACACTATTGGCATATATTTATATATAATATAGAGATACAAATATAAAATAACCAATCAAACCAAACAAACAAACAAACAAACAAAAAAACCCCACTTGTCTTTTTTTCCTTAAGCCTATTTCATTTCTGGAGATACTTTGCTAAGAAGACAGTAAAACACTGAAATGAGGTGAACCACACAGTCAAGTACCATCCAACACATCCATCCAAGTGAGTGTGTCTGTACTAACACTTTGCTGGTTTAATCAGCCCCTTCTACCCAACAGCTTATCCCACTGCAGAGGGGGACAGTGCATGGAACTCACTCAGATGGTTCTGAATGAGATACATGATCATTCTCCACAGCTACTCTTGGGTATGGCCTTTCTGATAAATTGAGAATTATATTTCTGAACATAAAGAAGATTGCTTTCCCATTGATTTAACCAGGTATAAGAGAAAAAAAAAAAAAATTAATTTGAGGAAACATTTTGAATTAACATTTTGAACTGAAAACTTCAGCCCTTATGCTTTTAAGGCAGATTCCCAGCCCAGAATTAAAGATTCATTTACATGTGGACCATATTCAAATAAAAAAGTCTAAACAATGATCCATAGCTAATCAGGAAAAGTCACAAAACAAATACAGCAATGCACATAAAACACAGCAAAAGAGGCTGTATTGATGTAAACTTTCCAAATTTCTGATTAAATAGTGGTATCAGCAGGCTGGCCAGTTAGCCTTCCAAAGGTATACTCTATTTACCTTTAAGTCTTAAAATGCCTGAAAATAAACTTGGAAAGAAAACAGAAGAAATATTATACTGCAAATACAGTAAAAACAAATTATGTTCAGTTAAAAATCAGAAAAAAAAAATCCCATAAGGCCTTGTGACACACATTCAACTAGAAAAGTATTTAAGTAAATGAATTTTTACTAGACATACATATTTAGGTTGGAGAATGCCTTGTTTCAGTTAAATTTAATCCTGTAAAAAAAAAACAAACCAAAGAGATTACACTGTTTCTGAAGGTGAATATATGGACATAAACACACAATCAAGTACACATCACTGCCATTCATCCATCCAGTCCTGAGATTTTATGGGTCAGAGACTAAAACATATAGTTAGAAGTAACAAAATGTCTTTAGTTTATTGTCCTACAATAATGTAATGAACTAAGATCAAATACATGAGATACATTTGAATTCAGTTGAGTAATAGGATCAAAAATATTTAAGATTTTGGAGGCCATATTTTCCCCCCAATACTCCTCAGAAAAGACACAAAAATAGATTTCAATACCTTGAAATAATATGGGGGGTTGTTAAGAGAAAACCTTTCTAATGTAAAATATTATTAGAATTAATTTGTGAGAAAATGAAAAATTTGGTCAGGTCTCTTTCTTTCTGATTTTCAGAAATAGTTTTGTAAGGCACAAGCCTTATGTATACAATAAGATAGCCAATTGTTGAAAAGAGCTGCCTGGGTTTGTTTTGGGGTTTTTCTTGTTTGTTTTTGTTTTGTTTTTTCTTCAAGGAATGTATTTCCCTCACACAGCAAAGCATTTTTCTTTGTTTCCAAAGATATTGCTACAAAATACACATATAAGCAGCATGTTTACATTACATCATAGATAACAGAGCCTCAGCATAGTGAAACTGTATTTAGCACACAGAGAAAAATCTGTAGAGGAATGAGTCACTATGAGTTAAAAAGGCCCAGTGAAAGCCATATAGGTCTCTGGAAGATAACATTCAGTCACAGCATGCCTTGAGAGCTGACAGCACTTACAAATAAAAAAAAAAATAATCAAGGCTACAAACAAGAGGAAAGACTAAGTCAGATTTAAATGCACTTTAAAAATTCCCTTATGTTATGTTTAATATATAATATGGAGGAAAACCACCCAGTTCTTTACACAAAGGTTTTCTGCAACCTCAAACCAAATAGGAAAATAAAAATACAAAGCTGAGCTGTTTAATGGCTACCATCAATTTATCTCAGGACTTGTGGAAAATCTCCATTCAGAAATTGCACAAAATGTCTTGCAGGAACATGTGCATGTGCTTAAACTTTATGCTTCCTTCCTCCCAGGCTGTGAACACAGTTATGTATACACTGAAGCATTTGCAAAATCAGATTCTAAAATTAGAAACCTTACCTACACGTGTCTAAGTGAATTCCTGCTCTGTGCCTAGGCAGCTAATATGCTCCCAAACAGTCACCATCTCACCTTTACATGTGTTATGGAGCTTATTTTTTACATAAAGAGATTCTGTGTCTAAAATGAAAAAAGAAAGAGAAAAGACCATCCTCAAGATTTTCTGATGCCCTGAAGGATTTGTATCTCTTCTCTTCCCTATTTGTAAGCAAGGAAATTGCTTTAACAAATATCCACATTTCACAATTAACCTAGCAGGATCCTCTCAAAATCACAAGCTGGGATGTGCATCTCTTTCAAGGAAGTGACATGACAGATGTTAAATCCGACAACACTTTTTTCCCAGCAAAATATTCATAAGTATTTCCTGCCCCAGTGATTCATTTGAATTTCAGTTTCAAATAGGTTTTTCTTCACGCTTAGGACTGTCAGATGCAAACTGTGGTCTTGGGTTTAAATTTAAAATACATCAAGAAAATAGAGGAGATAACACCTTTTTATCACAGTTTAGGGAAAACAATTTTAAAAAAATCACTTTCAATATCAAAGTAGACCACTGAGTACCTGTCTAGGCTTCACTTTGTGCTTGAAAGGCTGAAAAAGACCTACACATCACCTAAATAAAGACATACCAGTACTCTCAAAATATCAAGTTCATGGATATGTAAAAATCCAAGCCTTGACACGCAGAAAACTGAAAGAAAATAACTAGTTAGTAAAACATCTCCTCCACAGCTCCACCCTGGATCTCCCACCCCCTGCCCCTAAGACCATTGGCAGCTGTGCCAACTCTTGAGAGCCATCTCCAGAGCCATAGGAAATCCCCAGGTTTCGTCCAGGAGTTCAGCACTGCTGAGCTCAGCATCATAAAAATTTTTCTGTTCTACTTACATCATATAAACTGTCTAAAATGACACTGGCTTTGTGGAGACAGTCCAAATTCAGAAGAATTACTACATATTGAAAAGAATAGAGCTTAAGTGTGCTAAGCTGCTTTCCTAAATAAAGTTAAATAAGAAAGTGCTTTATATGCTTCCCAAATCTAGATCCTAATCAGAAGCACGATGTAGGAGAAAATCCTGCTCAACAAAACGAAACAAACAGAACAGCTTTTTTTAAATCTTCTTTTCCTGCACTAGATATTAATATGGTCACATTCAGGATGTACAAACATGAGCAAAATCCTTTAAATGGCTTCCTAGATCCATGGTGGCCAATGAAATGAAGGAAAGATAGGCAAAATCAGGAAAGAGAGAAAGATTTCTTTATGTCTGAGGAGATATAAGGGAACCAGGGGAAGAAAACGTAGTCAAATAAGTCCGTGGGACTTAGGAGGAGGTTTTTCTATAAGGACAGTTCAAAGAGCTTTTTTTTTTTATTATTTTGAAAAAGGGAGCTTGTTTGTAAGATGAAACTGTGAAGATCCCACAGTTATAGTTATTAGTGTTCTGCTAATTAAATTGCCACATCAGTGAGGCAAACATTGTATGGGTTAGCAGGATTAAAAGACACCTATGGCAGTGTTCTCCCTTTTACATTCTGCCAAGGTTGGAGCATCTATTGATTAAAGCCTGCAAACATCCCTGGTAAATACTTCATTCCAGTGAACTCTCACTTCCTCTCAGTGTCACAAAGGCAGTAAGTAAAAGCTTCTGTCTGAAAAAAAATAAACATGGTTTGGTAAGAATCTAATATTGTAAGGTTACTTTATGCTACGGAAAATTGTTCTCTTCACCCAAAATTAACTATAATGCATCAGTGCCTTAAGGATATGCTTTGTGCTGCTTGGGAAACAAACAAACAAAAAAACCGCAACCCAAACCCTGGGCTGTACTTGCAGGAAAATGCCCATATTTATGATTCTGTCACTTCCAGACTCAGTTACGAAAAAGGACCTCCCTGCAGGAACTCCAAGCACTTTCCAACTCCTGAGACCTTTCCTTATATCTGTGGATAGACACACAAATATTTGTGACATCTAAGTAGTACTATGTAATATTTCAATTATTTGGGCTGCCTAAATAAAGGACATCTTGTAAATACTGACTCTGATCTTCCAAGTCCTCTGAAGTCCACTTTTCTTCCAGTATTAAGGTGGTCTAACAAAGTTTTTTGCAAATACAGTAACATTTTATTAATTTCAGAGATTAAGCATTGATACAGAATTCTGTACAGTTATTTTATGGAATTTTATGCTTCTAGAACCAGCCAGAATTATAATTTGCATGTCATTTTCATATGATACAATAAAAATTTCAGTGGGAAATTCAGACAGTAGGATAAGAGAAGGAAAGGGCAGAGAGAAGGAGGTGAAAATAAGTAGGAGGGAAAGAGAGAGCAAGATCATGTGAGAGTGAATAAACAAGTGAGTGGCAGCATGTGAGAGTGCATGAGCAAGAGAAAGCAAGTGAGGAGAGAAAAGAGCAAAATAAAACAGGGGACAGAAAGAGATGAGGGGAGAGAGAATGAGAAAACAATTCTCTTTTAGCCGAATCTTGAAATGTGGCCAAGTGAAAAACCTGGTGATACAGACTTAATGAAACAAACACCTGCCTCTAATATATGAAGTAGGATGATTTTTATATAGTTAATTTCTTGTGTCAGAATTACTGGTAAGAAATTGTAGTTAAGAGCAGATCAAAAGTGAGGGCTGGTGGTATCCTCCATTTTTCCTCCAAAGTATTATGTATTTTAAATAGATTTTAATTATCCTAAATAAACATGTCAGAAATACTCAGTTCTTAAGAGGTCTCAGAGCTTCTTCATGTGGTCTATGGCTAGAGGAGCTCCACTGACTGTTGCTGCAGTTGATAAGCTCTGTGTACCCAACCCCTCATTTTTCCACCCAAGATTTGATCTCCTGTACCAGAACTGCCGGCTGAGGAGAACGTCAGTGTGTCAGACTTTTCAGCTATCTGTTCAGATAATTACCTCAAAATTAATTTCACTTTGAAAGAATCATTCACAACTATCTATAACATGTATTTTTTTCTCTTTCATCTTTTTAATATAGTACGAAAATTCAAGCTCTGTTTGCTGAAACTTAGTCTGGCTCTTGTAGAAGAATACACACCATGATTTTGGCACATCTTTCCCTGTGGGAAAGCAGGTACTCTGACACACTTCTGTCTCTGGTGGGGGGGGTTTAGCCCCCTGACCAACCCTTGGGGCCCCCATTTACATAAAGAAACTACCATGCTGCAACACATTTCAGCAGTTCTTCTGGATCAGGTACTTTACATTTAACATGGTCTTTTGGTGTACTTTTAGCAGGGCAATTTAATTAGAATTATCCATGTGTAGTTTAAAAACCGAATCTGCAGATCATTTATTACTGGCCTGTATTTACTGATGCAGCAACAAACCCATCTGGTTAGGGCTTATTCTTTAATTAGTACATTTAACATTTTTGTCCAAAGTGAATCAACTACAACTTTATATACAGCATAGGACATAAATCAGTCTCTCTATATTATATAAAGGAGTAACTTAATGGGGAGTATTTCTTGTTGAGGCCAATTTTTATATATTTCATTCATTGTGCCAGAATTGTCAGTGTGAAATTGTGACAACAGCTGGCTAAAAGTGAGGGATTATGACCTTCTCACAGTGATTACATGCTAAAAATTAATTGTGTTACCCCTCCAGCACTGTAGCATTGTGATTACTTGAAGCAGAGAGCGTGGGTGGGTGTGGGCAAGATGCGTGGAAGAACAAATAGATTACAAGGCACACAAATCAATGCTTGTTATTGCTAAGTCATAAAAAATGGTGTCTGCCTAACACTGAAAGAAAGAAAGAAAGAAACAAGTTTAATTTAATTACCAGTATATCTATTTTGTACTCTGGAACAACTGAACTAAGATAAATTGTGAGACTAACATTCATTTGTATCTTATATTAAGATGCTGGTACAGCCATATCTTTCAGAGCCCTGAGTTTACTCCACCAATCATTTTTAAAAAATACCTCAAGTCCCTTTCTATGCCATAAGTAATATACTAAATCTTGTTTCTTTTAATGTTACAACATCTTTCTTCTTGATGCTACTTTTTGCCAGCATTTGCTGTAGGAAATATTGATCTCTGCTTCTTCAAAATGAGTTTTCCTCGTACCCTCTCCTACTCAGTGGACCCTACAGTTTGTGTGTTTGATATTGCACATTCTGTCTCTAGGGAAAGCTCTGTTCTGCCACTTTGCAGTTTCTTTAAGCAGAATTCTTTTCACACTTTAAATAGCATTGCACTGTGCCAATTGTGAAAAACAAAACAAAACCAAAGTCTGTTTGGTTTACTGTATATATTTAGTTACTCTCCAAACCATTAACTGGAAGCCTGAAGGCCTGATCAAGCAATACACTACCCATGACTTAGTCATATCCTTTCCCAGAGGTCTGCAGCATGGTAAGCTAATACAGGAGCTTCAAAGAAGCTTCAAATACTTTTGTGATGATGAAAAGCCTATGAAATATCTTAATTTACAAGCTCACTCACCTGTCACAAGGTAGTAGAGTTAATATGGGAAAAAAAGGCAACTCTTGGGCCACAATTCAATGCAGCATATAAGCACATTCCTAACAAAAGTAGGTAGATAGTGCTCTGTACTTTTTACACTTATATTTCTTTATTACTTTAGGCACATCTTTCAATAGTTACTCTTTGTGTTTAAATCTCTAAGAGATCTGAGCAGTCTCCATCTACATATTCACAGGTGGAACAGCTCAGCAGTATCATTACTTCCCATAGATTAAAATGTGCCTTTCTGCTCAGTACAGAAACAGCAAATAGAAATGTAAATGATACAGAAACATTTTTTCATCTGACCACTGATGCTGGTGGTTGGAAGCATGGCTGTGAACACTGGCAGGGGTTTGGCTGCAGAGAGAGAAATTTTCTCCTGTTGCCACATCCTATTAGACAACTGTCTTTATTTCCCAATGCCTGCATATTTATTTTCTTTGCTCTCAGCATTACATGAACTGCTTTCCAATATGTGGCTTACTTTTAAAAAACGCTTAGTCAACACTTTTTCCATGACATCAGTGGGAACTGCTGCTCTCTGAACTCTTCCATATTTGTTTACTTTTCTTTAATCAAATTAATTAAACCTTTAAGTCCCCATTTTAAGAACGTTACTAATAATACTATCTGTGGGTTCTTTTTGCAGCAGAATGAAACAATAACAGCTTTCAGTGCTCTGCTTTGAAGAGGTACAGTATCACTCAAGGGACTCATCCAGCTGTCCTTCCACTGGCACTGAACACATGGAGTATGTCCAAGGAGACTGGAGACACATTATTTATTTATTTCTTTATAACCAACCCTGAGAACTCTTTACTTTGCTCTTTCATGCTAACTTCAGTTAAAACTGCAATTAGACAAAAACTTTCTATAAAAGCAATTACAATTTTTCCCCCAGGCCACTGGAGCATTAAGTAGGGAAGCTGAGTTAATTTTCTATGATGAAAAAAAGAAAACAAACAAAAAAGTGCCATTTTTTAAAATTGTAATTGGAATAAACCAGGAAAAAATATGAAATATTGAAAAAAAAAAAAACAATATGAAATACTTCAACTCACAATGAACTTATTCTTGAGTTTTCTATTTGAAGATATAGTAATTTTAATGGAAAATTTTGATCAGATCAATATTTGAACATAATGCAATACAAACAGCTTTATTATCAAGCTCTGCAGTTACATAAATTCACCAACAAGGGTTGGTTTTCTGCTTTAAGAAAAGACTATGTACTTTACATAACTATTTACATCACCCAACTTTCAAATTAGATTTTTAGCAAAACATGTTTCCAATTGCCATCTGGCAAACTAATTCTACATGTGATATAATAATACCCTATACTGATTATTTAAGGTGACATATTTTTACTTTATTTCATTTATTTATTCTATTGGTTATCTGCTCTTTCTTTAAAAACAACTGGTCGAATGAACATGTTTTGGTGTGTTTTTTTCTTTTTTTTTTTTTTTTAATAAAATTAAATAGTTTCAAATGCTACACTTATACCTGCATTTAATGTCTGATTTTGTAATTCTATAGTAATTTTATTTTTATATATAGCCATTACATTTTGAGATTATTCTATGTTTAATCTCTGCTGGATTTTGCTGAGCTCAGTAGATAAAGGCATTTGCTACATTCCACTGTACATCAGTAAGTAAGTTTATTCAGGCTACAGAGGGAAGAAATGAAAATACAAGATCTACAGCACAGATATCAAGAAGTCATGTGCTCTACATAATACACTTCCTGATCTGTTATTGGAAAGGTAGTGTCCATCCAAATTTTTTTTTTTTTTTTTTCCCACACCAAAGAATGTAATGAACTTAAATATTAAATCCTGGGGGGAGG
>JAWWEV010000011.1:17948729-17991783 GCA_035583235.1 Hafferia zeledoni
ACTGAATATTTGTAAATATGAATATTTTTAAATAATATTTTATCAACGTTGCTCAAAGCACTTGTTCAGTGAGGGTTAATTCTGAATCAGGACAGAATTACAGTTGTCAGTAGACTTTTAGGAAGCTTCTCTCACCAAACCATACGTACACAAGCTGATAGAGGGCTCCTCAGTTGCAAAAGAAAACAAGAATCAAGGTTGTAGCTGTGGAAGGGAGTGAGTGCAAAGAAAGGGGCATTGGAAAGGTGGCCAAGTAGAATAGAAGAGTCAAAAGTGATCACCTGGCTCCTCATGGGAGGAGTGAGATCAACTCACAAAATGTGAACAGTGATGAGTTTTGAGAAGGATGAATATTGGTCTCTCTCTCCCCCTCTCTCTCCTTCCCTGCCTGTCCCCGCTTGTCTGCTATTTAGGGATTGCTTGATTACCTAGGGTACAAACGTGCATTTCAAAGTGCTGAATCAGAGCTCCTGCTTTACTTCTTCACTCCAGCCTTCTCCCCTCATCTTTCCCCTACTGTGTAAAAAGATAACAAGTGGGTATTCATTCTGTGCCTTAACAGTGCAAAAGGGTGATACACCAAAACTGGAGGCAGGGATTAGCAGCTAGAGGTTTCAGGGAAGGACTTTCTATTCTTCCTTTGCAGGAAGCTGAAACAGACTGTTACAGCTGGAAGAATATGACCCCTGTAGAACAATTAATAATTTTTTTTACTGCTGATGTGGTGGGTTGAAGCAACTCACTATGAGGCCATGAGTGCCAGAGCTGGCACTGTAATGGGACCGTATTAGAATCAGGAATAAGCCTAAATATCCTCTCTGCAGCAGTGAGTTCTTGGATGAGCTCATATTGGATCAAATGCTGTCTAGCTGGACCTTAAATTTCCCTATCCTTGCACGCTGCTCCTTTCCAAAGTTGGTAAAAATGCAGATCTAATCACAGAAGGCTAATACTACTTAGGTGAGAGCTGTCTATGCTGAAAATGAGGTCTCTTTTGACTTTCTGCCTCAATGATTCAGCTCCTGGAATTAGTACATTTAGGAGCAATTGTCCCAATGATTATTAACTAGAACTTCCCCTAAGTCTCAGTGAGGAGTTAATTAGTTTCTGCCTAGAAAACATGAGTGTCATGCTGTTAGAATCGTGCCAACCCAACACGGAGCTCAGTGCATCATGTGAGAACAGGCAGCAATTCAGCTGGTTTTGAAAAAGAGACAAAGCCACAAAACACTAAGCTTTCTGTCTTATTGACAAAGAAGGGATGATCAGATTCAACAATAAAATTGTCTGGTGTTAAAAAATGAGGATAAGTGGGGTGGGGTCACAATCTTTAAAGTGAGAACAAGTGCCTTCTCTTTGATGCAATGGAGAAATCAGTGGAGAGATGCAAAAACTGAATGATGAGCTAGAAATGTGAATCTCTACAGATATGCAGAGAGCAAGATTGCATTTCTACAGGCAAGAGAAAAGAAATATATAATAACCAAGATATGACCTGATGAATCTAGACAGCAATTTTAGCTGTGTGAACTGCCTGAAAAGGTACTGACTTAGAGCTGCAGGGCAGAACAAGACAGCAGGATCAAAACATGGAGAGGATGTGAGGATCTGCAAAAACATCTAAAAATGAAGACTGTGGGGGTTTTTGAATTACAAAAACTGCTTTAAACTGAATGAGTCTTAAATAGAACCAAACATATTGAGGAGGAAACTGAAACAGGGTACTAGATTGTAAAACATATAAGATGTCAAATGGTACTGTGTGGTTCTCTCTTGGCATAGATAATACTGACTTGATTTTCAATCATATATTAATTTATCAGTATTTGAAGTAATTTATGAGTACAAATAGAAACATCTGTCTTTCTCTTCAAAAAAGAACCAAGAAGCTTTAACATAAACATAAATTTTTTTTTTTAAAACAACAAATCACATTTATTATATGCTGATGACTTGCTGCCTATTTTATACATATGTTTTTGCTATGACAAGACCATGTTTTTCAATTAATTTGGCAGTGTGATTCAATGTAATCCAATCCAGGTATATAAAGAAAACTGTGTATAATGTAGAAAAGTACTAAACCAGAACTCTTCTGAAAAGGCATTTGGTGTGATGGTGAAACTTCAGGAAACTGAATCAGAAATCTGAAGCAGGAAACAGAAATCTAAACCAGTGCTACAAATCCCAGTGGGACAGCCATTTGTTGATGTGAAGTATTCCCACCACAAATCTTGGTATTCATGCATTATATAAAACTAAATGTTCTTCTGGGAACAAATAGAGGAGAAAAAAAGAATCTTAGATTGTCCTGAAGCATTAGATCACTGTTGTTCATTCTCATATAGTTTAAATTCTCAGAGCTTTCCTGCTTTGAACCTCTATTTTTAGGGATACTACCATCAGGCTGTACTATGCACATTTAGTTGCAATTTGGCATGCAAGGTAGAAGCCCAGAAGTGAAATTATTTTAGTTAATTGAAGGGGAGAATGTAATCAGTCAGATTCTTTTTCTAATTAAAAACTGCAAAAAAATAATTAATTCCAAATGCTTTCTTGCACAAAATAGCTCCAAATCAGATAGGGATTTAGGATGCATCATTCAAGCTTGACTACAGCATTGAAATCCTCTCCAGAAATTTCCAGGGTATTTGCCTCCAGATTTTGGACTGGGAACAGTTTCTGTTCAGACATTTTAAAAGATGTAAAACAAGATGGCTATACTTACTATACATATGTTTTGAACCCTTTAGGGAATTTGAAGTTGCAGTTGAGTAAAGGACTCATGGGCTTAGTCTGGATTTGTAAGACCCACAAATTCTTTGAACATATCAATGTAGAACTGCTTCATCCATGTAACAGAAACACAGACTGTAGGTGTAAGCAGTGCTTTCAGAGGTAAAATTATTTAAGCAAATTCTTCATGATATTTTTCACTAGAAGTTTTTCTTTGTCTAACTTAAACCTTCCATACTACATTTTAAGATCACGTTTGCTTATTTTATCCATCCTAGACAGGGAAAACGAGTTCTCTATCTCCTTGAACAGTATACTGGGAAACATTTTCACATTACCCTCTTGATGCTAAACATTCCTACTTCCCTTCTTTCTTCTTTTCCTGACAGTTATGTGGATTACCTTTGCAGTTTGTCTGACCAATTTATATTTCCACACAGTGGAGTGTCTGGACCTGGATACAATAGACAGTTTTTCCAATGCTAAGTACAATGGAGAACAATTTCACTGATTTTCCAGGGTGCAATTACATCATGGGTCTGGGCACCGCACACTCAACATTATTGCAATATATCCTGTGGGCACTTATTCCCATGTAAAAATGTGATATTTGTCACCTGTGATTTATGTGTGATTTCTTACAATTGTCCTTTGCTGAAGGATTTCCAATTTTACCTCATTTGGTGAATAAGAAGCTTATTCCTATCACAGTACAGTACACTGATTTTCAATGAGGACAACAAAAATATATTCTTAATCAAGATTTTGAATTTGTCATTTTGAATCATCCATTTGATTTTTTGCATATTCTCACCTCCTTTCCCATTGTTGTCAACTGCTACTTCAAAAAGTCATTAATAAAAATACTGAACTTCACCAAAAGTCATGACAGAACATTTCAGAACCCTGTTAAAGCAGAAGAATGAACAGAGCACTGAATTACTGAACAATTTTAAAACATTGCCTCACCCATTTGAGAGCTATACCGTGTATCCCAAAGATATGAGGATGTTGCAACAGTGCCAGGATGAAAGTCAAGCTAGAATCTTTTTGTTGCTACTTTATCCAAAGAGCCTGCTACAGCATCAGAAAAAATTAGATTAGTTGTACATGATTTGCTCTTTACAGATCTACGCTGGCTCTTACTCATCTTGGTTGTTTTCTAAAGAGCTTAAAAATAGACTGATACTTTCAGGACTTTCACAGATATTGAGGTTAAGTCCACTCATCCATAATTTTACTCTCCCTTCCTTTTTTAAAACAAAACAAAACAAAAAACACAAATATTTCCTAAACTTCTCATACATAACCTATGTTCTATACATTCTCAAAGATTAAATGTTCACCTATAGATTCCAATTGGCTCAACTGATTAAAAATACTCAACATAAACAAACAAACTGGAAAAACTCAAACAAAAAAAACCCAAAAACCCAAAACCAAAAAGCAGTGAATAATCTTTGGGTATATTCTGTTCATACTGTTACAGGATTAGCTTATTCTCCTCAATCTGCTCATAACAATGGGTTATGATCTCTTAAACTAATTTTATTTCAGCTTATTGTTGGTCTAGAAGTGACTTTACAGGCAAGAATTCAGAGGTACTGCAATAACTAAATCAGAAGTAGAGTTTCTATCATCATTTGGTTTCATTGTACTTAACAGCAAGGTGGATGTGAGATCAGCATGAGGACATCCTTCCAGAAAATTCCTGGTTGTCTGTCCCTGAAGGAAGCAGGGCATCGTTTACTGTTACTTGTTTTATGGCAGATTTTAAATGTCTCTAATACAAATAGAAGTGTGTTGTGCTTTGTTACCATACATTTGAGGCAGGACAGCAAACATTCTCTGTAGGTTGGTTTTTTTCAAATTGTTCTAAAAGCTGATAGTATGAGCTTGTTTCAACAACATTTTAGTCTGACACATTCTTTACAAGACTTTCAGCTGACCTTTCATTTCACTATTATTTGCAGCTGTACTAGTTTCTGGAGATGCCTGCAAGGCTGCCCCAGGTAGGTACAATAAGGTTTCTATTTTCATTACTGCAGTACCTGTAAGGGTTACCATTCCAGAGTTACCACTGTCACCTGAAGATCATCCAAGTGTTAATGTATCTGGACAACTAGAACACTGCTTAGAGCTCTGTTTTTGAGATAGGCAAAACTATTTTGGCTATAAAGTAGTATTTCTAAGCAAGCAAGTGCATTGACAACTTTAGGTCAATGCACTGAATCATCTCCTCTGTACCTATGGCGCAGTCCAAGTGCTTTACTGTTTCACTTCAGATTAGATTAAGCAGTATCATATTCACAATCATTCCCTAGATAATCCAAAATACTGCCTTACAATATGACCTAGCAATGCATGAAAGGAGTAGCAATTAGAAGCCCTCGTTTTTATTCCCTGTGCTACCTCAGGGAGGGCAGAACTGAGTAGGGGCCATCCTGGGGAGCCTGTTAATTAGACAGTGAACCAGGTGCAGTTCTCCAGCAAGATGGAAATCCAATAGTCACAGAGTGTAAGAAACATTGAATGAAAGGGATTCAATGCCAAATGTCCAAACACTGAGTATTTGAGTTTTGAACAAAGTCCAGCAAAGGACCAGTTACTGTTTGAAACACAACCTTTGGAAGCATCTCCTGAGATTAAGGAATTCCTTTGTTTTGAACATTCAGCTGAATAAAGAACATGCATTTCAGCATTAGAGGATCCCTTTGATACAACCCTCAACAACTGTGTTCAAGGGGAATGGACAGCACCCTGGAAAATTACCTCTGTGCCTAAACTAGTAAGTACTAGGGTAGAGCAGCAGGGAGAGATCAGTTTCTGAATTAGTATGATACGTTTGAGTGTGGAGTTTCTTTCTGCTTTATAAAGTAAAATTTTATCTGATGCTTTGCTTTGAAAGTTGTTTGGGGTTTGAAGTCTTAAGCAGTTTATGACTAAGAAAGGGTATCCTCTTGATAGAATAAATTATTTTCTTGCTGTTGAAAATTAATTGTAGTGTTATCACAGAGTGAGAAATTTGGTAATTTGAGACTGGGGAGAAGGAGAAGAATACGGTTTGCATTGGTTTTCATTTAAATAATACATTGATACATTTAGTGAATTCAGTATTGGGCTAACTTAAAGACACCTGCAGGGCTTTCCTACAGCTCTGATTTACTTCTAGCTGAGGTGGAGGATTTTATTCTGTTTTCAAATCCAGAAGACCCAGGCACAATTTCTATTTGCTTAAGATATTACATGTAAATAATGTAACACTCTTGGCTGTTGGAGCTACATACAGATGATAACTCTGTAGTAACTAAAGTGCAAGGCAGGATGTCTTTTAAACAGATAGATAATGAATGAATATAAGCATAGGATATTTTTTCCTGTACAGGCAACAGTCCTATTCAAAATCAGAGATTTTGTAATATGGTAAGTATTTCACTCTATAGCCCTTTGTACCTTCTCCAAAGGTCCCTTTCAGGTTTGAGGGCCAGCCTGACTTCTAGAATAAAAAATTAAAAATTATTAGTTCTACAATTGGTATGAAAATCCTATGTCTTCCCACAGTTTTCACATGGTAAGAAAAAGTACTTGTCAGAACTTCTGAACTTAATTCTTTAGGGGTATCACAGAGGAAAATATAGGAACCATCATATAGTGACTGAGCTCAGGAGTTTGTTCAGTCCCACATCAAGAGGCATCTGGACCCAGCTGGAATGAAACTGTCACATTTAGCTTGCTGTCTGCAGAAAGCACAGATGTGTTCTGGGGAGCTGGAAGAGACTCTGCCTTTGTGCTGCAGAGTCACCATTCCACAAAGCCTTGTTTGGGAGATAAAGTACAGCCACAAGGTTACTGAAGTGGGACCTCAGCAGCTCCTGTGGACATGAAGAGAGCAGCTCTGGCCCTCTTTTTGCTTGACCTTCTTCATCTATGTTATTATATCCCTTGCAGGAGAAGCTTGTTAGAACAGAATCACTCACCACATGGGATAACACACAGTGAGGGTTTTCTTTTTTATCATTCCTGCCCTTCTCCTTTCCCCCCTCCTCCAAAGGGAGATATTATTTAGCTCTGTAACTAAAAATCACACTGGTAATAAGCACTTTAAATATATTGCCTAATTACATTGTAGTTGTTTTTTGAAGAATTCTGTTCTTTTGTTCAGTCTTATCCTTTTTCCTCTCTTGCCTTTGGAGTATATTTATGAATTATGCATGAAACATAATTAAGTGGCAATTGGTGAATTTTACACTAGTGACACTGCTCTGTCTCTGAGTCTCTCACACAACTGTAACTGAGTTTAAGAAAGTGGCAAAGATTCCCTACTAAAACCATAAGTACCCTGTCTAAATTTCTTTCTAAGCCAATGGCACTTCGTGTGGGAGACTAGTTTTCCTATCTGATTCCTGCTTAATTCTAAGTGATTAACAGACTATCGTCTGAGCTGGAGAAGTATTGACCAGCTACGTAAATGAGTTACATTCTAGTGGGGGGGCTGGAAGTGGCTGTGAGAAGAAAAAAGGTGCTGTTTAGGTTTTAAATATTTGATCAATATATCAGAAATTGTTAGCCCAAGCTATGAACTCTCCTACCATAAACTGAATTATTCATGGTCCTTCTATTTGATAATTAAGAAGATACCTGCATTTTGAGATTCTGAATACAGCATGTTTGTCTTTTTTTTCTCTTTTGAAAGGGATTTCATTACTTACACTCAGCCCAAGAAAAGAGTTTTATGCACAGCTGACCCAAGATCAGCCTCCTGAAGTTTACCAGAAATTATGATGAAAGTGTGAGAACTGAATCAGTCTTCCAAGAGTTCTTACAGTTCCACTGTAATCAGATCTAGAGTTTTGTTCAAGTCCTTTTCTTATTGGAAGGTTGAGATCTTTGGAAGAAATCCCTCCAAACAAAGGCCCCAAACCCATGAGCACTGTTAGCAGGCATGCATGATTCACAATAAGAGAGCTGCAAGATACTCAAGACAGGCCACTAAAAGAAACAGCTCATTTTCCCATTCTACTTATGAAGAAGTTCTAATATCTTGCCCTTTTCCCCTCTTATTTTTAATATAAACTGATAGTTTACACTATATAAAACACAAAATGTTATTTTAGACAATCTATAAAACAAATTTATTTGCTTGCAATAAATGTGATGGACAAAAACCTGAAAATAATTTTTAAAAGCATGAAAAGATGGCTAATACAGTGTATAAAATGCAGACTTTAATTCTGAAAACCGACCTGCATAAGTGCCCTACTTAGGACTATGGTAGTAACAACCCAGTGCAGCACTGGAAACTTATTTTGGACATAGCAGGAGACACTGACTCAAACAAGGTTGGTCTGAAAAGTCTATAGTCAAATGCAGTCATGAAAATAATCCAAGATGTCCAAACACATAGTCTTTGATGATGTAAGACAAGGGGATCTGCACTGATCAGATCTGTATAAATCACAAGTCACCTTAAAACAATGTAGATACTGCAAATTATCAGAATTTAATGGCTTAGGTAGCATTTTGTTTCATCACTGCATTAATCAGCACTCCATTTCTTGTGCTTTTTTTGCCTTGCTCATTCAAGCTCAGTTTTTATGATTATAGGTTTGAGTGAGACCTTAAATAGAAATAAAGAATGTCTACCATACCCTACACAACACGTATATTCTTTACAGTATATTGCCATTGCTCTGATCAATAGTGGTTCAATAGTGAAACTGAAGATAAAATGCTATCAATTAAAGTCTAGACCATACTCCCTTCTCTAGTTCCTTTAGTCTTATAATTTCATGATGTGTCACAGATCTGTTTTCCTCAGCCAGTTCCACTTTCTATTAAGATTCTGCTTGAAAAGAGGGTTTAAGAATTCATGAAAACATAGGAGAAAAATAAATAGCATGAATTATGAGCATAAACACACAGTTAGAATATATTATATAATGCTGTGCTGTTAGCAGTCTACTGACTCCAACTACAGAGAACCTTATGCAAATTGACCAAACATTTATGAAAGTATCTCCTAATTTATTAAGTTTTCGAAAGAGTTTCTGAAGAAAAGCTCAGAAAAGAGTATAAGAGGAGATCACTTCAGAATAGTCCTGGATGGAAGTAAATTCTGATGAAATAACTGTCAGTGCAGTTTATTCTGTTATGTTTATTTCACTAGATAGCAATTCACATTTTATTCAATGTATACCTCCTTTTTCGTTTATTTCCTTTATTTCCACTTCACATTCTTCCTTTTTGCCTCTGACACCTGAGAGATGTACTCAATAGCAAGAATGAGACAAGCAGCTTTGAACCTGAAGCCCCTTCAATCCTTTCACCCCTTCCTAACTCATACAGGTTAATTGATTTTTCCTCCCAACACAGTGCTGGTGCCAGATTTACATTTCCTCACTTTCAGTCTCCTGCTACACCTAACACCATTCTTATATTATCCCTCTTTGCCTGTAAGATTTTCCTCCCTAAAAATGTTTAAGGAAGGAAGACAACCTGTCTTTCTATCTCCGCCTTCAATGTCAGCACAGGTTGGTTTAGAGTACTTTTACATAAAATGTACTGAACAAAAAAAGAAAATGACATGGGACTTCAGGATTACTGGAAAACTATATCAAAAGTGAAGATAATTGCTTGCAAATCTTCACATAAACATATATACACATGCACACATATATAAAAATTTTCTAGAATGAACAATCTATAACATCACATTAAGGAGAAAATTGTGTTACTATAATACTATTATTATTACTTCAGAGGCAATAACTGCTGTCTTACAGACCAAGAAGATATGGAAAGATGGCAGAAGAGAGTTTACTGCATATCTGGAATTGATTTTTTAGTATTGCTTGTTTGCTTTGTACAGGATATCCTGAAGCATCAAGATTTCTTGGCTGGGAATTAAAATGGTTTGCAACCTTTCCTTTCATGGCTTGAAAACCAATATTTTTAAGAGATTTTAAACTGGATGGCTCCATCAATTTACCATCTGCCTTCTCCCTGCTTGGCCCCATTTCTTTCTCTCTATTAAAAAAACAGATTTTTTTTTTTCTTTTAAATGAAACACAGAGAACTTTTATCTGATTGATGGCTTCCTGTTGTCATTAAGGAGTGGCAGAATATTATCAGAAAGAATTTTCTGAAAATGTAGTGCCATTCTGTCATAACCCACCAGCAGGAAGCTATCACTCACAGAATTGGAAGGTTTGTTCTAGAGAATTTGAATCTCTTAACTGACACATAGAATTAGTATGAGAAAGTGGAAATCAGGCCCTACTTCAAATCTTTTTGTCACTGAATGATTCCATTGTTTTGGGAATCATGAAGTTTTGGGAAAGGGAAGGCAAGGTAACCTTTCTCCCTCAAACCAGAGGATTTTGCATACAGTTGCAAGTGTTAAGAAAGCATAAATTATCCTACATGTTTAGATATACACCTTGTGAATAGAACACTCCATACATTGTGTACACATACACAATATATATTTTATATCCATAGATAATATAGACTTCATTTCAAACAAGGTTAAAAAGCCTTAAATAGCATAAATACTGGCAAAACAACATGCACCTCAGGATCTGGCATGGAGAAAGCATTTCAATGAACACTCTGAGGTTTATTACACACTGATCAACAAAGACAGCACTAGTATTAAGATGAGAGGTGTGAGTCTCTTTACTTTTCTGATTTACATTAGCAGATGATACAGGTGATGAAGTGCTTCTTTCAGTGTATCACTTTTCTAAACAAAAGCTATTAAAAAACCCAAACCAGACAGATAAATCAGATCTTTTCATTTGAGAAGGACCTCCCTGCCACTCCAAAAACACACACATCCAAAGGTAATCTAGTCTATTAGTAGAAAATAGAACCACAAACCTTTCTTTACTTTCATATAATCCTTCACCAACATTAACTCACAAATCACATGTTAAACCCAAAGTTAATCTTTTAGTTTTACAGGGACACAGTGTTGGATACATATAATGATTATTTAAGTCACAGTATAAAAGGGGCAAACTGAACAACAAGCATTCTGAAGGGTCTTTTCAGGAGTCAAAGAGGAAAAGCCTAGTGCTTGAAAGTGTGTTTCCCCATGATGTAAGTCAGCAGTGCCCTCCAAGTCCAGAAACATGAAGATAAAACCCTAGAAGAGGCACTGTAAGCCCAGCCTCACACAAGAGCAGTAGAACAAATCCAGGTTCCTGATATCACTTGTCTAGTATGATGCACCCATTTTTGAGATTATCTTGAAATAGAACCTTCTTTATCAATAGTCTGCAGCTCCACAGAGTTTATTTTTCTGTTTCCAAGAGGAACATGAGATTGTCAATGGTATGGCATATGATGTGCTCTATAAAACATTTTGTGTGCTTCTCTAATCTGTGCAGTTCCATTCTTGAATAGCATACCAAATCTGTAAGTATGTCATTGAGTGATATCACATATTGAATCAATTTCCACCAAATGTTTTTATTTCTACTAAATAGGGCATGAATTCATGATATCAACAATAATTGTTTATCAGAGTGCCAGTGTAATCCCCCAGTTCAGGAACTATCTTAACAAAACCTTGAGACAGAACTGATGGATCTCTCAGGGGGAACACCACAGCAGGAGTTAACCAGATCTTTCAAAGAGTTCTGGACACATTCAGTTTAGCATATACCTTTTTTTTTTTTTTCCTATTTTATATCTTGGATTAAAAGCAGCATATAAAATGTGTGAAATAGATTTTATTCTGAAAGACAGACAAGGAAGCCTCAGGAACACTGTAGTTCAAGTTCAGTAAATCATATGGAGATCTTCCACAACCTAGAAGAACCTTCTGAGGTCCACCTAAGACAGAGAAAACCCATTATCCTATTCATTTTTTAAAACTGGAGTATTATGAAGCATAATTATTGTGTAAGAAAGATAAGGTGAGATCAAGGTAATAAAGAGCTCTAATTATTTTCTCACCATGTGTGTTCTTTGAGTAAACTGCTTTACATATATAAGAAACCATGAGTGATGATTGAGAAAACAATACAGACATTTTACATTCTCTATCTGTACTTTACAAAATAAGCCATCAGGAAAGAAAAAAAAATCCATTAAAATCTACAAAAACTCTTTAAAATCTTGCTTTGACAACTCCAAAATGAATGAAATGGCTTGGGCACAAGACGTTGACAAGTTGTCTGGCTCGAATCACAGTTTTAAATACTATGATTCTTTTACTCAAAACTTTGAGACAAAACTTGAAATAGACTGTTCTAAATAAGTTTAAAAAAAACCCAATAAAGAATAGCATTTATGATAGTTTAGAAGCCATAGTGTGGCTAGTTTCTAAAATGCAAATATTTTGGTAACCTGCAAATGAAACAACATACAGTACAGCTAATTTGACAATGATTTTTTTCCAAAGTTCTTTTCCTTTTTCTTGCCCATGTTTCTCTACCACAAAATTTCAGCAAATTCTTGAATTTCTCCCCTTTGCTACACATTCAATTATGCATCCTAAGTGCTTGTCTTGCTCCAAGAAAATCAGTATTTTTTTAACCTACTACCTCAACAGGCTGATAAAACTATTGAGTGCCTTCTAATATAGAGGAAAGTCAGCAAACCTTGGTTATTTTGGGTGAGAAGAGTGGACTATCTTCTCAGAACCCCCTGACATGACTGAGCGCTCTACCAAGTGTGAATAGAAGGAGACAGGGAGGAGAAGTTTCAAAGAAAGAAATGATAAAAGAGTTATTTAGGGCTCTGTAATTCATCAAGGCTCTATAACTCCAAGTTCAGATAAACTGGACTTCTTCTTATGTTCCCTCAGTCTTACAAACCTACATTAAGAATTTTATGCCCCAATCAACACAAAATCTGATCATCCAGCAGCTTTCAGTGTGTTCATCCCTCCAAAATCTTACTCTTACTCCAAATTTACTGAGGGGGACTGAAGCACAGACACAGCAAAAAACCTGTTGATCCTGTGACAAAACCAAAACTCCCTATCTCAAGCCAAAGCTCTCTAATGCCCCATGTAGTCTGAGCTATGGCCAGCAATAAGGTAGACCCCGTTAAAAATACAAAATACACAAATCAGCATTAACCCAAGCCTGACAGTTCCTGTAGTTACAGCACAGGTTTCTCAAGCCTTAAACTTCATCTAGATCTAAGAAAAAGGCAGACTCCTCCCACCTCAAAATCTAAAGATTTTAGATATGCCATTATTCCTGTCACAGCATAATTTCCCCTTTTTTATTAAAATAAAAATAAAAATAAAAAATGAAGAAAATCCACTATATTTGTTACGAGTGTGTTAACAGCTTTTCCCTGCACAGTTGTAGGACAAAGACCAAACAACTATTTTAAGACTATCCTCAAGAGAAGACACTATTTTGTCTCATTCTGGGTTGAGTCACTCCTCTCCTGCACAGAAAACACAGTTCCTGACACCAGCACTGAGGAAAGCAACATGGAGGCATCTGCTTTGGGTGTCTAGGAAAGTTTGATAAGACAACATAAATCTGTACACAAAAGGTACCCAGAAAGGCAAGAAGAAAGTCAGCTAATGAAATTAGAAATGAAAAAAAGCCAAAAACCAAATAAAACAAAACTGACCCCCCAGAAGCACAAATCCTCTCCAAATCCCCCTGCAAATATCTATTCTAATTCTGTAGGGTTTCTTCCTTGCACGCTTTTATTCTTGTTTAATCAGAACTTTCAGTTAGTAATTTTTACTGATATCTAAAAAAATAGTTGCCCAGGCAATCAAACTGACCAGGTTATGGATCAGTTCTGCAGGTCAGGTGACAATCTTTTTGCTTCCATGAGTAGAGATTGGAATTTTTTCCATCTCAGACTTTAAAAAGTCAAGTCTAGTAAAACCGTGTGTATGAATTTTTAACTCCCTACCTCAAGTCAAAGCTCTCTAATGCCCCATGAAGTCTGAACCTTGACCAGCAATAGGATAGAGCCTGTTAAAAATACAAAATACACAAATCAGCATTAACCCAAGCCTGACAATTCCTGTAGTTAGAGCACAGCTCTCAGAAAAATGAATATTCTATAAGTAAATACATTACATAATAAAAATGCACATACCAAATAGTGAAAAATTATTTTAGACCCCTTAATAAATTCATTCTTCCCCAATTTATGTCAATGATTTGCATATAATAAAATTGTCCTTGAGCAAATAACTGATAAAGTAATAAACCTGTCAACTGCATAAATTGACTGCTTGCTAAGGCTATCTGGCAGTTGGTTCATACAGAGGCAGATGCTCTGGTATAACACAGTAGCTGCAGGAAACATTTGTCTGGTATGTGATAAGAGGGGAAAACAGAGTAAGATTAGCTTGGATTTTATAGCAACCTCAATATTCACTAGAGAAGAAAGGAAAACTCTCTTCAACCAAACCTGGATATGTTAAGATTCTAGAATTAGAACACTTTTGAATTAGTCTAAAAAGGTTAAAGTTTTTATTCTAAATATGAGAGATTAATAAATTAATATTTATTACTAAGAATTTAATTTGTACAGAATGCTTCCTGTTGCTCATATTACTTAATGAATAACCAGCAAGTAACAGGGAACAGATAAAGAATCTCCAGAGGGAATAGGTTAGACTACAAAAATCTGAATCTGTTAGTCATCATAGGTCATTAAATACTCCTGTTTTCAATACACCCATTTTATAGATGATTAAACTGTCACATTGACCCAAAAATTCATGTTAAAACTCTGTTGCTGCAAGATGTTCAGCAGCCCTTCCCCTCAGCCAATGGCATATGGACATGAAGGATTCTTTGCTCAGAAGCAAACCTTGAAAACAGCACAGGCCCTTTTAGTATTACACGAGATCTACTTCTTAAGGGAAAAACTGGAAAAAAAAACTAAGGAAACACAAGTGTCAAATGCAAATTACTTTTCCTTTCCTTCTCATCCCCTTTGAGCACACACAAGCTTGAAAGACTGTTCATACAGAGATTACAAGGTATGAGCATTTACAGGGTTAAGTTATTCAGACAACAAAGGTATTAATTTTGATCTTGGTTTCCAGTGATGAGGTCCCTGAAATATACTCCCTATAAATCATGTGGAGTGAAACTAATTTGAGGAATGATAGTAAAAATTCAGTGATTCTGACATTAATCAAAAAAGAAGAGATGTAAAACTGTGGGTGTTTCTGCCTTCTTTTCTGCTCCTTCCTTTGAAAAACAAACCAAAACAAAACACAAAACCCCACTCTTTGTCTTTAAGGCGCTGTTGAAATTCAGACAAAATTCCATAAAGCAGATGGATTTCTTGCAGTTAAAGACAGAGCACATTAGGAGAATAGCAGACCTTCGCTTTTCATACTCCTGGGAAGTGAGACTTTTCAAGGAGTTTGAAGTGATAATTGCCATGCATGATGCCAACTATTTATATGGCTGTGTCCAGTTGGAAAAGCCAATTTTCAGCATGTCTGCTCCTGATGTACTATGAGAAAATATGCCTCACAAGCAGAAAAATCAAAGCTATATGAGAATCTGCTCCTGGTGAAAGTGAGAAGGGGGTGCTTATACATAAGGAGCTGTCAGAGTCAACTGAAAAAAGTCACCTTATCAGCAACAAAATGACAGAGTCAAAACTGATCCTGTCCCAGGTATATTACAAGCCTCAGATTCTTCACTCAAAGCTTACAGCAGCATTTATATATAAATACAAGTCCCTATATCTGAAAAGAAACAAAAAGATAAACACAAAACCTAAAACAACAAACTGCACATCTCAAGAAATAATTACTGATTAAGAAAGTTGATAGTTATATATATCAACCTCATGGTTATAGCAAGGTGTATAATATTTCCTATTACTTGTGATGCATAATAGCATGTTATTGAAAGTTAAACCTGAAGCAATCAATTTTTTATGTGTTACTGTAATTTATCCCTTCTGGTAAAACAAAAATATTGCTCTCAGTTCTCCAGAGCTTTTCAACTTTGTTGTACATCACTGGAGAATTTAAACAGCCATGTTTCAACACAGCCCTGAGAAATAACAAGATTGTTGATATTGTCTCTTTCTTTTCTTCTACTCATTTTGCCCTGAATGGGCACTGTGATTGCAAAGCAACTGTGCTAAAGCTCTTACCCCATGCGACAGAAATCAAGTAACTTGGGGAAAAGAGACAAGTACCAAGCTCCAGAACACCAGGGCACACATTAGTATTCTCTTCTCACAGAAAGCCAGTTCAGGCATTGCAGGGGCCATGAAACACAGAGGCTCAAGCAGAGCCCTGCAGAAGACATTGTCAGCATGCTTAGGCTTTATTTGGAAAACATCTTTCTTTGCATCAGGCTCTGTGATAACCCTGCACCAACACTGGAAGAGTGAACACCTATTTAATATCGTACATGAGGATTTTTTTAAATGTATTTTTTAAAAAAATACTTAAAAGCACACAGTACAGACCTCAACTTAGAGGTAATTTAGCATCCCTTTCATAGAACAGTTATGTATCTTTGAGGGTTTGACCTTCATATTCTGCTTATCAAGATTGGATACCCCATAGGAGAGTGGTTGCTGTTCCCCATTCCTTGCCAGACCCAAGAGGCAAATCACAAGTCTGCCTCAATCTGCAGCAGCTGCCTGCAGTGCCTCTGGAGTCAGGCTGAAAATAGAGACTGCACAGCCTATTTCATTTTCCCTGCTTAACCCTTCTGTTTCCTACTATCCCCCAAGGGATCCTTGTGTCTCCAAAGTCAGCATAGTAACTGGGGTTTTTTGTTTCGTTGGGTTTTTATTATTATTAATTTTCATCCCTCTGCAGAATCTATGTATGCTCAGCTCATTCATCGTAATTCCCACTGTCCTCAGGCAGAGTTTTAGATAGTGATTTTATTCTCTGTGCTGTCAGGGGAAGTGAGGTTACACCTGAAATTTCTAAGCTATGTTTGAACAAATTGGCACAGTAGTTGAGCATAATTTACATAGCAGCAACAAGGATTTAGTCAAATAAAAGGGATCTGGGCCATTTTAAAAATCTTGCTAATGAAGATGCACCTTGATACAGTTTATCTAGAAACAATGTACAATATAGTAAAAGAAAGTAGAAATTTAAGTCAAGTCATGGAATTACATAAGTATGTGAAAAATTAGATCACAGTCTATTTCCTGAGGTGCTTAAAACCCAACACTGGAAATTCCCCTTATGTCATTAAGCAGCTTCTATATGAGCAAGTCTGTATTTGTGAGTGATGCCCTTGGTGTTGCAGGAGCCGCAAGTGAGCAGCTCCTACCAACATTGGCTATTAGAGTTCATATGTGAGGAGAGACTCAAAAGTAGATAAGAGGAAGATCAGAGGCAACAGGTGGGAGTGGGGGATGCTTAAGAGTTACACCATTGTGCATAGGCTATATTCATCTTTGTAATAAATGAGTTGCAAGAAAAAAAAATGACTTAGACTGAGTTCCTGTTTAATAAAAATGTCATGCTTTTAGAGATCTACCATGATGCTTAAGCTCACAAAATTCCTCCTATCTACCCTCTGCTACTGAGGAGTACCTCTACCTCAAAACCTAGGAGTTCCACATATGTTTGCAATACTGCAATAAACAGCCACAAGTGATTAACTATAAATGTTAACAAATCATATTCATCTGTCTGAAAAAAGCAATAAAGCAAATACATGACCATTATAAGACTCCTTCCACAAGTCACTTTATTTTAAGTGGTGTCATTCCATGTCTGAGAGTAAGTCAAAATTCAGCATCAGAATGCGAAGTAGGAGCTTCCTCGGAAAATGCAAAAAATTAGCTTTTGCTCAGAGCCTCTGCATTTTCTCGCCTATTATTCTCTCATTTGACATACAATGGTCAGCCACATTTATCAACATTGAAATCCTTGTATGTCTGGGCTGCTAGAACACACTGGAGCAGGGTGAGGGGCTTGGGGGAGCACTCTCCAGGTGCATTTCTCCTCCCTGATGCTTGGCAGGGGATTTTCTTCCTGCTGGGTTTTAACGTCCTCAAGCTTTCTGTCACAGACAGTGTAAGTTTATCATTAAGTTATTTCATTATCTAGAACTACAACTCCTTTTATTACAGGAGAGATTTTAGGCTCAGCAGCCATTTATTTTGCTTGAGTGAGCTTAAGGGGCAGAGCTGTTCTTCATATGTTATTCTATGGGTTTAGAGCTCAAAAGGGTCAAATCCTGCTCTTTAAATCCCTGGTCTCCTGACTACATTGAAACTACTAATACAAATCAGGTAAAGTGAAGTTTTCTTGGCAGGTGCCAATTCTGACAACATGCTGAAAAGTCAGGAGACACAAAAGAATTAACATCATTATGGGAATGTTTTATACACACAATAACATTATGTGAACTTTTATTTGAAATGATTCAAATTCTTGGTAGTGAAAGCGTAATAAAGTGGGGATGTTCACAGGGCCTGTAGAATTAGAAGCATACAGCATGAGTCACTCAGATTTTTAGCAATCATGGTTTCTTTTGCTAAATGTATGAATTACAATTCCATCTTCACAGTGCTCAGTGAAAATTTTGCTCTGACTATACTTTATACATTCTTAAAAGTAAATGAAAGGCAGAAAGAATCCTGCCTTCCTGTCCATAGCCCCTGAACTGCTGCTCTACTTGAGGAAGCAAAGGAGGAAAGCTGTATGGTACACAAATTGCACAAATTCCAGCTCCTTAAAAGGCAAACCCTACTGGACTGGACCAGTCAAAAGGTTTCAGTATCATAAGGTTTGTAACCCCAAAGCGAGAACAAGCACATTGCTAAACAGTCTCTGATCTCCTACTGTCTCTGTCATGTGCTCAGGAACAGTGCACTGTGACCTCTGGCATTCAGTGATGCTTCTCCACAGGCCCTTTGCAGACACAAGCACGAGGCACACACGCCACCACTGAGATAATGGCCCTTGATTTACTTCATGTTTCAATTGTTCTCTGAATCACAGGTATCATTCATCGGATCATGCAGGTCTCAGACACCAGTGTAGCTTAATCAGACAGTCTAAATGGTACTTCAGCTTTATCTTATGTTGTCCTGTGCATCACCTGGCCCTGCACAAGCCTTTATTTGGCACTACACACAGGCCCCCCTGGGCTAAATATTTCCTTTAAGAGGTCTGATGCTTGCCTTGGCCCAGGCAGGAGGTTTGAGCTACTTGAGAATTCCAGCAGCTGCTCGTTGTTTAATGTTTTCAGAAAGATATACCACATGAGAGAATAGAGGAAAAAGCCAGAAACCTCGCCCAGGACAACAGTAAAATACACACCCACACACACCCACACACACACACACACACACACACACCCCAACCCATCCACGATCAGAAAAATGCTCAAACTTCCTGTGCCTGGTACACAACCGCTGCCCAAGGCCAGCCTCTGCCTTCCCTCAGCCAGCCTCTGCCAGCCACTGTGACCAACAGGGCAAAGGGTTGAGATGTTCTGTCTGACCACATACTGCTCTTTCTGTGCTGTAATGGAAACACATAGCAAGTTAGGAAGATTTTATGGCTGAACAATAACAAATAGAGCACATGTAAGAGATCCTCAGCTGGGGAAAAATGAAGCTGCTGTGCTTTACACCATTCAAGTGTTGCTCTCAGACGATAATGGCCTTTAATCAGTTCATCAAAACAGATGGCTTAATGTAAAACTAGGGTTCATCAATAGAAAAGAGCAGCTTTGGAAGCAATGAGCACTTTTTCTTAATCAATATTCTACATCTTCTATCACAAAGAATCAGTATTACATTTCTTTGTTCTTTATAACCCCTCAAGTAACCTGAGATATAATTCCTCAAAATGTAGGAATGAAGTAAGGAAGAAATTGTACCTACATATTATAGTCCAGCATCCGTCAGCTCTGCAGCACGTATTTCTTACTATGGATAGAATCTCATTTTTAATAATTTGGGTAAACACTGTTTCAATGCTTACTCTGATATCAATACATATATATAATGATGTCATTGGTAAATAATGGTAAAAGTACTGTTGCATCAATACATTTCCTCATCCCCTGTCTTTAAGGATGATTGAATTAATAGTCGGGGGAAGTTTCTGTAAAGGAAATGGGATATATGGGAAATAGACTCTCCCATAACCTCTTTGACTCTAAATTTAATACACAGATGTAAACACACCTGGTTTCTGCTGGGAATAAAACCATGACCATCTTACGAAGAGGCATGGGGCCAGGTTCAATAAAGGTCTGCACTGCCTACAATTTAGGCATTGCAAAGTCTATACTTAAGGAAGTTGGCCCCAAAGTGAAATCCAAAACCATAAGAGACTTCTAGGCTTTCTGCACACTTGGTAAAGCAGTTAAATCTTCCCATGCTGGTGCTGCTTAGAACCATTTAGCATGAAATGCTGAGCACAGATGTACCACTGGATTCTAGACCATGATATCAGGACTATTTCCCATTTTGCTCCAAGAACTGACTAACGCAAAATGCACAAATCAGTCCTGCTGGCAGGGTTTGCCAGCAAGGACTTGCTGCTTTCACTTGGGTACTTTAAACTCAAAGACGTCCCTGCTGGTTGTTCCCCTTTTAAATATTGCATTGCTAGTTGCATAGTGACCTAGATTCAACAAGATAGAAGCAGAATTGTTTTGGATGCCAAAAGTGCCTTAAAAGAATGCCCTACTTGGACCCAAATAGCTGTTAACTCTACGTCAAGACTCTCCCCTGAGAGATAACAGTGTGAATTTAAATGACTCCAGCCTAAGGGCAACAGTGAACTGTACTGCTCAGCTTCTTGGGCAACCCATTTTAGTTACCAGAAGATGTTTAAAGGAAGGCTACTGCCTTCTCTTCTGTTTAAAGAAGGAAGTTGTAACTGCTTCGGGTGAGACACATTTCTGTTAGTGGCTCTGCTGAGTTCAGAACCTCCTGTTAAATCAGACCTTGCGCTAGAGGAAAGGTGGTGTTCAAGCAGGAGACACATACTTGGTCTGAGGCAGTTTTTGGGCTTATGAACACGGACATCTGTTAATTTTCATATTAAATGAGGCACATGGGAAAGGAGGCACAGGGGAGAACTGTCTTCTGGATAGTGATGCTTTGGCTGGCAGTTTTGGTCATGTACACCTGAAGCCTGAATAAAAGCCATGGCTTAAACACAATGGAAGAGAGAGGAATAGGGTGGGGTTTGGTTGTCATTTCCCCCCTCCTTTTTAATTTTCAGTTCTTGCCATATTAATAATAATTCATATTGAAACAAAATTTCCTCCTCTGCAGCTGTTTGTAGGCAGAGCTCATTGTCAGTATCTTACTCAGGAGCTCATCTCTCAGAATTCAGTCTCTTCATCTCTGAATGCTTTGATCAGGGATTTTATTGTTTGAGAAAAAAAATTAGCTGCCAATCTTCCAAATCAGCTTCTCTATTTTAAGTTCATCATCCATCATTATTTAACAGCATATGTGGTCTTAATATGTACACATGTGAGGCCCTTCACCTTTCAAAGGTTAGGTAGACCTATGCAAACAAAAAAACCCTCCACAATATATCTACCTACTTCTAAGTCAATCAATAGCTCTTATAGAAGACTGCCTAGCTAGGACCACAGATCAGATGGAAGATCAACATTATTGATCTGATGTGTTTTATTATAGGATTGTAACTCAAAATACACTCATTCTTCTGATAACCTGATATGATTATTTATCTATTTAATTGTTTCACTGAAATACATGGTTTTCCAAACTAAATTGGAATTGGAAATAAATTAACAATGGCTCCCTTGAAATTTTTACTTATGGTGCCAGAAAGAACTATAATATGAAGCCATGAACCAAAAGATATTAATGTCAAATATGTGTTCAAAAATTATTTAGGATTTTGATATCTTTATTATAAGAAGCTAAACACTGAGCACCTTGATAACCACAGCCTTTTCAGGTATAAAGAATGTATGTTTTCAGCCATATTTCCTTTAAAATGGCTGTGATTCTGATCTTCCAAATCTATTCAGATTTGAGTACTGGAGTGGAATATTTGGTAAAAATCATCCCCAAGCAGCCATAAAATACATTGTTCTTAATGCTTTATCAGAAGTAGTGCATGACTTTAGGTATCTTTCAAATTAATATCACCAACAACATAAATCCAAGCTTTTGCAAAATGCACAGAAACACCAAGAGCTCGTGGCTTACAATAAAAAATATTCAAGAAACTCAAAGACCAGTATCAGGCATAACAGAACTCCTTGAAGAGGCAGATCAGACATAGGTAATATTTGTCAGTTGAAAAGCAGGACCTTATGACTGTACTATAGAGAGACAACTTTACTGAATTGTACATCTCAAATTTAGTATTGTAAAATTTTTATTTCCAGTTGTTTCATTTATATCTTGGCCTTTGATTAAGGCCATCTTGGTATTAGGAACGTAAGACAGAGCTGAAAAAATGCTTGTTCTTGTGGTCAGTTTTGCCATGCTTTAAATTACTACATTCAAGGAAATAGCCTTGAGACATTGGATGCTCATGTACATAAAAAAGGGTGAAAACTCTCTCAGTGTCTCCAGCCCTGCTAACATTTGTCTAAAAAAGCATGCAGTTTGTGGGGCAGAGCTCAGACAGAATGGTTGGCTGTTAAGAGTTTTATTTACCAGCTGAGCCAACTTCAATATGGACATCAGCGAGACACTGTACCTATGGAATCCCCACAGTGCAGGATTTATCCAAGTTAATTTTTAGGGATATTCATAATGGAACTTTGAGCATAGACTCCACAGTGTCTGATAAAAGGACATAGCAATTAATCTGCAATGGAATACGTCCTCTGTTTTAAAACTCAGCAGCCTGTGGTTGCCATAGTTACTAAACATACTATAAACATTGTTTGTTATTTGCAATGTGTTGCCCTTAAGAGAAACAGAGCAATATACGTATCATTGCTACACTGAAGCCCCACACGATGTTTGCAGTTGGAATTGATAATTAGTGTTGGCAACTTGGGCTGCCAACTTGCCTTTCCAGATGACAGGTTGGTGCTGCTTGCTGGGGAAGCCATGCTCTAACACCTCAGGAGAGAGAGGCAAGCAGGCCCATACTAAATAGGGAGTGTTCAAAAGACAATTGTGAGGGCAGGACATTAAATAATGAAGTACCATTACACAGGTAAACTAATCCAATTGGTATAAAGCACTCAAGTGTTCCCCATCCCATCTCACTGAAAGATCATGCATATATCTCTGTATTCCTATGTGTTAGTTGGTGCTCAGCCACCAAAGTGACTTGGCACCCTGATTGAACAGATGAGTAATTACTACTCTCCACTCCTACAAATTTCAGCTGAGGGCAGCTATTTCAGTGTGGTAAATGTGGAAGACTTGCTCACAACTGAGCACTGCACACAGACTGCAGCCAGCGTTCTGAGCTTGCAGCCACCAGTATGAAAAATTTCATTTTACAATAGCTAGAAATGGATTTGTCAGGGTTCTTTCCCGTTCTTTCAAAATCCTAATTCACACGTCTCTCTACCAGTCAGTCTTACATAATTCTTTACTAGTCCCACCACACTTCATTTTTCCAAGCTGATGATCATGCAAGCTGATGTGGTCGGTCTTTGAAATCTTTTTGCATGATGATACAAGCCACAATTGGACTAACTCAGTTAAGCTGTTGGGAACCAGAGGAATTCACTGAGCTGGCAGATAGAAGGAAGACAAAATGACAGCTCATTTGCAAGCCACAGGTCAAAATTGGTGCCTCAACAGATAAAAACCCCCAAAATATCAAACACCACAAATCAAATCTTAGCCAAACTATCTGTACAATACTACTGTCTGTTCTTATTCACTTCATTACTGAAACAATGGTGAAGGCATGAGTTTATCCCTTACCAGGGCCAGGATGATCCACACAGAAGAGGACTGCTATGAACACCACAGCTATGGTAAATGATTGTATGGAATAGAATAAAGATAAAGATATTAACACTGGTATCTAGGCCAGATTGCAACAGGGATGTTACCTGCTTTCCCTCTAAAAACATCCCAGATAGTTCAAGTGGAAAATCTTACTTTTCAAATTAAATTGCTAGGGTTAGATCATCCCTGAGGCATTATCTGACATGTAAAAGAAAGAACTGCCTACCTTGAGACAGATTTCAATCATGGAATAAAGCCCATTGTAGTTCAGATTATCTCCCATAAACTTTAGAAGTCAAAAAGAAGTTTTTTATTAGGTATGAGAAATTAAACAGCATCCAGAGAAACCTCTGAAGCAAAACTACATAATACTTTTGAGGGTTTTTTTGTATCTAAGTAAAATAAATATGAAACAATCATGAACAAACCAATAAGCTAGTACTGTAAACAGTCTCCTGAAGCAAAACTGCTTCTTGAACTTTATACTACCTGAGATTTCTGGGCATAAACTATGTTGGATTTATTTAACAATAATCCAGTCAGAGGTAGGGAGCAGAGGAGAAGCAGTCTTTTAAGGCTTCAAACAATAAAATGAAGTATCTACCAACACAATTTTGTGAAAAGTTCTAATCAAGAGTTTAGTCAAGTGCAATGCTTTCAAGTTAACCAAGCACATTTTTAAAATTATCAGCTCCTCTTACTTTTTTTTTTGTTGTTGTTGTTTTTTTTCTTTCTTTCTCCTTCTAGACTAGTGAGAGTAAAATACGTCAAAGTCTGTCTTGATTTCTGACAGTGCTGGACTAATTTAACTCCAGACAGACTTTCACTAATCTAACCCAGTGCCTGACAAGTTTCTTGCATGCAACATGAAAGGAAGGTGGTTGAAATGGGAATAGAGTCAATTTCGGTCACTGGCTCCTGAGGAGAGGGAATAATAGAAGCTGAAAGATCAATTAAATTATTTCTTGAATGAGTGTTTAAAAATATTTCACCTCTAGAGAAGAGCAGCTTCAAAAATTGGTGTGGGATATGGAGCTTTTTGTTGCTTGATTATTGGTTAGAATCCCAAGAAGTCCATTGTGAATTCCAGTCACCTCCACTTAGCAATTCAATAGATGTGATCCAGGTAGAAAATCTGGGCAGCTTCTGGAAGTCACACATCCATTTCAAAAAACACGTGAGGCTTAATGAATATATTGGCATCCTTCTGGTAACAGGATTGAGTAATTGTGGAAACTAAAGAGATAGTGTTTGAAAGGCCTAATTCCATCAGAGCACATTAAATCACATTGTGGGAATAATACAATTTAGATTTAGAAGTTTTATTCTCTAATTTTGCCAGTATGGCACCTATTCACAACCCCTTTTGGGTGCAAATCTCCAAAGAAATTGTAAAGGCATCAAAATCTCTAGAAGATCCAATTATTTATGCTTTTATTTTGTATGTTTGATGTAACAGTTGATATCTTGCTTCCTTAATACACTTTCAGTTACTTGTCTCCTGAACTCGAATGCTTCAAAGGCAAGAACTCCTGCACAGAGAACCTCGTTATCTGTCACAAGTTTCTCGTGGCAGTACATTACAATGAAGAAATAAGGTTCTTTCTCATGCAAGAGTCTAATGCCAGTCATTTGAAATAGGGTTATGTCCCTTGGCATTTATTAATTACACTGAAAATTCCCTTGACTATTTGAACACACCACAATCACTGTTTCTTATGACACTAAGATAATTGAGGCTGCACTGTATTTTATATGAGAAAAATTGGATTTTTTTTTTTTTTTGACTACCTAAAAACTGTTTCTCTCTTGTGAAAGTTACCTTAGGCCAGACAGGCCTGTTTCAGGACAGAATTAATCTAATATTTTGATAAATTCACTATTAGGCAAAGAACAATGAAACTAGAGAAAGCTAGAGGAAAAATATCTTCTCTAGGATCCTAGTGTAGTACTACAAAAAGTTATCCTGGTTAGGTGAGGAACTTCCATCCTCAGAAGCCTCAGACTCAGGCAGGCAAAGCTATGACTGACCTCATCTAGTGCTGGAGACTGTCCTGCTTTGAGTGGGAGTCTGGACTACATGACCCCTTCAAAGTTCTCTTAGGAGTGATATTTCTGTCATCTTCCCTTCAACTGAGAAATTGGTATGGTTGTTTTGACTGAATTAGTGCATAGAGGCTCCAATTCAAGGAATCACCTAAGAGCAGGCAATGGGACATGAGCATTAACACGATGGATTAAAACACTTCCTTAGGTGATCTCATGAAATAGGACCCAGACAGTAGAGGCTTTGGTATTACCTGTGGACAAAATTAAAAACAAAACAAAACAAAACAAACAAACAAAAAACAAGAAGAATGAAAGTGGGAGACCAAATAATGAAATACAAGATCACAAACTAAAGTAGAGTGAAAAGAAGATTAAAAGTTAAAATGATGTGAACAAAACACCAGTTAAGGGGCTGAGGGGGGAAGACAGACAGACAATGGATATGAGTGGAATGCCAGCCCTGTACAGCACAAGTAAATTAGGAGGAGAGTGAGACATAGACGTGAATGAGACGATATAGAAGTAAACTCCATCAACAACAGTTATCCTCACTAAAGGCAAAAATAAATTCTAGAAAGGTTTATAAAGGATATGTTTGAACTACAACTGTAGGCAGCAGCAAGTTCATAAAGGAGAATTTTTTCTACTGCTATGGCTACATTGGTAGCAGTGTCCCACCCAAGTAGTTTAATTCAAATGTTTGCAAAAAACTGCTGTAAAAACAAACAAACAAAACAAAACAAAAAAATCCCCCAAACTGACAAAGAAAAAAAACAAAAAAACCCCAACAAAACCAACAAACCTCAGAGAGTTGTAAACAGTAAGTGAACTGAAGCTGCCATTTACTTGACTGCACATTAAATAAAGCACAGAAGGACAAAAGGAAAGACAAATAGGGGAATGCTGCTTCACTTATGATTAAAATAGTCCAGTCTTCCATTTCTATCAGAAAGGCTGTAAGGGAAAAATTCTGGTCTGCCACTTTTCTACCCATGGGTGGCTGCCTCCCTTTTGGGAGGCAACTTCAGGTGTAAATATTTTATCTCTCTTCTCATTCTCTATTACTCTCAGCTGCAGAGGTAAAAATCAAATATTTGCCTACCAGGAGGTTTACTATTAGACTGCTCAGAAGGTTTCTGCTTGTTTTTCCTGAGTAAGGCCCTATTTTGGCAATACTCCACAGCTAGATTTCAGCCCCATATGCTGCTGCCCTTTCATTGAAGGGAAAGAAACTTAACTCTGATTTCTGTGAATCAAGTCCAGATTTACAGCTACACATTTGTAGCTAGGAAGCAAAGCCTTGGTTCTCTTTCAAAGCTTCTGTGTAGTCCATACTGGAATCTGTGCAGTGCATTGTTTCCAAGTTCTCGCCTTTACGTGCCAGTCACAAAGCAACCCTATTCAATCTTTTGAGGATGATATACAGAGAGCAAAATATAAAGCACAAAGAATTCTCTTAGGACAAAGAATCATAAAATGACTGCTGTTCCCAGTCTTACAAAGTAGACTTCAGCCATGTGGCTTCAAGTTTTTGTTTTAGTCAGTAGAAAACTGTGTAGTATATAGTGTTAAGCTACCAGGTGTGGCTCAATGAGCAGAGCCAATGATGTTCTTTTGTTGGACCTTTTCTCAATAACTGTCCCTGTTGCTTGGATGCACGCCCACTGGTTTTTGTTCCTCTGTTCTACAGGCATAATGCTGCACATTTGAAAAAAGAAGATAGAAAAGCTGCTAAAATAATTACTGAAACTACCCAAGGATCATTTTTGGATGGAAAAACATAGACATTCTAAGTCCCAAGACTGCTTTGACCCTTGCTTGATTGAAAATAACATCTGTTTTCCAGGTTTCCAGCTGTGCTTGGCTAGCCAGAAGTAGCCAATTGCAGACATGTGTGACATTTCCTCAGCACATTATGTTGACATCACTGACATGCACCTTATTAGAACAATGAACAGCAAAACTTCTCAACACCTTTTAAGTCTCAAGTAGCTTCATCCCAGCAAATTCACTTACTCCCTTTGGGGATGTTGTGAGCTGCTAAAAAGCAATCCTTCACTACTCCCTGTTTGAGAGCTGTAGATTCAAAGACCAACCTTCAGTGAAGCTGGCAGAAATTAAAGCATACACACCATAAGAACAATGGAAGCCCCACAAGAATAGGCTTAGGGGGAACAATGAAAAATCAAACCACTGCTACCAGATATTGTTTTATTTTTTCCTTTTGTAAACTGAGATGATATCCAGTATGACAGGTAGACAGGAGTACACAAGATGGTATGTTCATTCTGTAGCTGCAGAAAAACTACACATGGGGGGGAGGAAGAGTTTCCGATTTCAAACCTGTCCTGATGAATTTGAAATTAGATCAGGAAAATAAAGACTGAAATATCAATACTATACAGTCAGTTCTGAAGCCCCTAATAACAAGTAATTTTCAGATCAATACATTACTTTGTTTAACAGGCTGCTGAAACAAAGGTGTCTGAATAGAACAAATGTGTAAACAGCAACCCTTGCAGGAGCAGCCATTTGATAACCCCATCTGGGATACGAGATACTATCAGGCAAGTCACAGAATGTGTAGTGACAATCACTTAATTCGGTAGTGAAACAAAAATAAATGTATAAATAATTTAAAATTAATGACAGATGAGACTCAATTCACCTTACTCTGTCTCTCCACAGCTGCAGCTGTTGAGAAGGCAGGAGGCGGTAGCAGCCTAGATCCCAGCATATGAGATACTAGTAGCCAGACCAGATACTGCTCCTCCTGGAGACTCCATCACCAAGAACACAATTCTGATTTAACTTAAGCAGGAGTCAGAAGTGTCACTTCAGTTTATGATGTCTGAAATTCATTGCCAGACACAAAGCCCAATTTAGTTCTGTGCCAGGAATTGATCTGCTCTTTATCCTGGAATACCAGTTTCTTGCCCCTATTTATCTTCTATCTTTGGTGGTAAATCTGGTGGCTGTTTCCCCTGTTTTAGCCCTGTCTACCTCAACAATCTGGTTCCCCTGGTAACATTATCCTGAACAACCAACTCCTTCCAGTGCATGTAAACTGAAAGACAAAACAGTTCATTACTTTCACACATGGCCAGACCAAGAAAGGATCTCTGTGTTCTGTGCCTAGAACTGCACACCTACAGGGCAAACACATTGGCAGAATTTGAGGACTTTCTCTTTTTTTGACAGTGCAGCTAAGGAGAAAAATTTCCAATACAGGCAACTGATTTCTGCTTATTTAGATAATATGAATTATACTTTGTTTAATTGTAGTGGCTGACTGAAGTGGATACTTCTTTCAAGCCCTCGTTGGTACTCAAGCAAAACATAATACATAAAACAAAACTGGATACAAATAGCTCATGTAACTATAATATATTTATATCAAGTTGAGTCAGTTAAAAACAAACGTGCAGTTGAGAAGCAGACAAAGAAAGTCTTAGACAGACTAAAGCAGTTTCTTCTTAAAGCTGGGCCTGGAATTAAATCAGTATTCTAAGCACTTTTAACATACATAGCATCACTAGATTACACTTTAATTACTGCGGTAATTAAGGGGAAAAAAAAAAAGATTGAATTTTCTAGTAATTCTCAAAATTAAACACATTCAGCTATATAGCATTTCTAAGTTTTGGCTATCTACAGAGTTCAAACTACAGGAAATATTCCAGGTTTCAAAAACATTTAAAAAATCCTCCAAACCCAGACCTGTCCTTGCTTGTATTACATATGTCACCTTTGATTACGGAACTTAAAAGAATGTTTTAAATTGACCTTCCATTTGACCAATAATTCTGCTTGCTTACTTTTCCCATTTGCTTCAGAAGTGAAAATAAACTAGCCATTTAAACATTTGTTTAGACTTTTGAATGAGTTTTCATTTTCTGTTTCTAATACAGTGTTTGAGTTATATGCACCACATGGGAATGAATGTTTAAAAATTCATTTCAGTTGGAAATTTTATATTCTGTAAGTTTATGAAAAAATCTGTGTTGGTCTTCAATTAAACAAAAGTACCAGTCTAGCTTGATACTCTGCATTTAAATTCCACTTTCTAAACTTTGCCTTATTGTTTATAAGGCATTATGTAGTTAATGAACAGAAGAACCAGCTCAATTTGTCTTCATTACTGAGCACATCAGCAGTGGGCCCAGTGGACATCACCCAGTGGATTGTGGGGGTGGGAACAACCATCTTACATTCGTGCGCTCATCAGCATTCAGAAAACCCTGCACTATTCTTAAGGGGGGTGGTTCATACTGTAAAACTTTCCCTCTTTGTAATAATTTTCAAAAATAAATAAATCAACCTGAGGGATAACGGCAAAGGATATGAGTGAGGATATTTGTGACCCAGTCATGGACTCCTAAGGCAATCAACCCTTCGGACGAATCATTAATGTCCTTTAATTACTTATTTGCTTGTGTGAGAAGCAATGGTGTGCCTGTGTTCAGATTTGTTATTGAAGTGTGCTCTGCTTAGAGATAAGATCTACATTTGACTCAAAGAGAAATTTGTTAAATAACATGCTCTTTCTGATAATATAATAATGCAAAGGGACTTGAGTCTCAAAACAGTGCCACTTACAGATTGACATCATGTTGCTTCAAAATAATATAAAAAAAAATTTAATATGCTGTTCTAAGGAGCAGTAAATGAGCACTGCTGACAGAAAAAGCAATGAACAATCCAAGGGAATGATAGTAATTGCAACAGGCAGTGATCTTAACATGTTAGCCCTCTAACCATTGCCAAGTTATTTATGAGCATCAATTTATTTACAGCTCTGGGAGAGGCAGCCTAGGATAAAGCTGTAAGTTTTGGAAACAGTACATGGGTGATAAAGCCTAGCAGGATGCAGGCAGAAGAAGGTTACATCATCAGAATCTGAAATATGACCAGGCTTTACTCATATTTAGTGTAAAATAGTGAGGCTATGGATTGGGCAGGATATTCAACAGTACCAAGATTTAAATCAGGGCAAATACTGGGGGATCTTTTTCACAAGCATTCCCAAAAGTTTTCCCAGTAATATATTCTCTGGAGGTCCATTATTTCTATTGTAATAGTTAAAAAAATAAAACTAAGCAAACGACTGAAGCAAGTTTCAGAAATATAGGTGTAAACAGAAAGCACATGTCAAAGTTGTGATCTTTGGTCTCCACAGATCACTTTAATGTCACATGGATGCACCTGTACTTATAAGAGAATAATCACTATACAACTCACACATAGCAAACTGAATCTCTAGGGTTAAAAGCATGAGTTAAAGTTGTTGTTTGCTGCCCCTGACTGTAACATGCTCTTATATTCCTGTGAACATGCAGAGAAAAGACCTTCCAAGACACACTAATCAGATGTCATCATTCAAGTAGGAATGAGAAACACCACCACATAGTTCCTCTGAACAATTACTGCTCCTCAAACTGTTCAAATTGTGACTATAAAGTATTCAAATAAAATTGTGTTCAGTTAGCCTAAGGAGTTTAAGAGATTCTTGAAGTACTTACAGTCTTTAGAACATAGTTCAGGTTAGAGGAACAAGGGTAAAAATCATTGACCTATCTGCTGAGTAATAACATGGTTGAAGGCTTGCATCTATTTTGTGAGGTGAGAAACAAAGACTATTTGCCAGTCAAAGCTTAGCAGTGTTTGTTGGACTAACCAATCTTTCCCTCAAAATGTGTCCTATTTTCCGCCTCCCATCAAACGTTTTGCTGCTGTTCTGACACCTCTGCACGCTGGGTCATGGAACAGGCATTTTTCCAGACTGCACACCAATTTCAGTTCTTAATATATTACCTGAACAAATTACTTGCATCTAAGAGCTGAAAGCACTCAAAACAGGTGTCAAAGATGAAGTGGAAATGCTATAACAGATTTGAACAAATCAAAGGACTGTGTGATCTAATTATGCTAATCCAAACACTGAAAATTTATTAAAACAATTTAAAAAATGAATATAATTTTTACGCAGCTAAACAAGAGTGCTGTCTAAAAATAAGTCCACGGGGTAGAATTTATCAGAGAAATACTTACTAGAGACAGATCTTTCCATAAAGTCCTTTAAAAAAATCTCAGCCTAAGCACAGAATTTTCATCACTTTTGTGTATTGCAGAACATTTGACCAAGCGCAAACTCAGTGAATTTACAGTGCATTAAAACTGCACGAACAGAAGTGTTCTCACAATAGGCCATTAACACTGACATTATACCTGAAAATTTAAACCAGGAAACCTTTCCCCAAAACGGCAAGTTGCCACGGCACGGCTGAGGCTTTGACACCTGCCCAAGAGACAAACCCTTCAGCTCCAAATTTCCCAATTTCAAATACGCTTTAAGGGAATTCCATCTTCCACTAATCTATTCAGTACAAATTGTGTAGCGATTTGCAGAGTCTACAGCCATCTGGAGACAAGTGGGTTCTCTCAATTATTGAGTCACCAATTCTCTGCAATTATTGAGCCATCACTCTTAAGAATGACACCCTCAGTACATAATCACGTCTTTCCTGATACATTCCTGGGTGAATCCCAGTCAAAGGGGTAAAAAGGAATAGCACATCCAGAAACCCACATCCTTTGGTACTCTACTAAATAAGGAAAAACCTGCCCAAAGCCAGATGGCTCTTTTCCAAAACTATTTGTAAATACACAAATCTTTAACACACTTTTGTCATATAAAACAATTGTTCAAAAATACTGTTATGGTTTATTTGTGCATGATAAGCAAGAAATAACAGCTTTCTGTGACAAAGCAAAGCCATAGCCCATATTATGTAATTTTTAGCCAGAAGTATTTCCCTAAAAACACAAGTTTCAAAGAAGAATCCTTTCTGAAATCAGCCCATGCAGTGGATGGTAAAGAGGAAGAAAGTGTAGGAAAAAACCCCAACCAACCAAACCAAAAACCCCACCGATAAAATAAATCCTTCTGAATCTTTGAGTACAAATTCCCCTCAAACAAAATTATTGGTTAGAGTCACTGCCAGCTTCCCCAAACACTCACTGGATCTGGGAAGTTAGACCTGAGCATTCCTATGCTATACTGACTGCTCACTTCTTTGAAGGTGCTGCTCCAAGAAAACAGTGAGCTGCTCTCATGTAGTTTACCCCAGGAATTCATCATCTGACAGCAGCCTCTCACATTCTTCATTCCTAAAGTGATTTGCCAGAAATCCTGAAGTATCAGTTTCCAGCAGTCACCACCCTGATCCTTTACTTCCTTGATAGCAAGTATAACAGAAAAAGGCATTTCCAGGCAGCTCAGTGGTTCCTGGTGAGCAGTTCCAGAGACGTTTGACATAAGTCATATCCTACATGTCATAACCTTCAAAAGTATCTGGAAATGCTTTACTATGCAGGAGCAGACAACACTTTATTGCTGCTGGTCTATTCAGAGGTCAGCTAGAACTGAGGAACCTCTCCAAAGAGCAAGCAATTAGTGTTTACTGAGAACATGCACCAAACACAGCTAACCTCACACTCAGCATATAATGGAAGAGAATAAGCCAGATTTCATTCAACCTTCACTGGATCAAAGTTCCATTAAATGCTTTGGTTAAAAGCCAGCTCATTGACATTTTTCAATAAGATCTCATCACTGAACTCGGATACAAACACCACCTTTATGTTCCTCAATAAGACACATTTTTCTGATCAATGCCATATCAGGATTGACATGTACACAACTTGTTCTGTTAATCACTTAAATAAAGAACCAACCTCGGCCACTATTGCTAACAAAGGTTTGGTCACTCTTAGTATTATTGATAGCCCACCTCAGTATTACAGTTGCACACAACCTATGGACAAAATTTCAGTCAGAAATCTCTTCACTGAGCTGATAAAGACAGAAGCATTTTTCAAGCAATGGAGTCAAATCATATACTAAGCAGCATATTACATGTCAGCAACAGTCCTGTGGAGCTCAGAACACTGTAAAGAGCATTTCCATTTACAGAAAAACAGAATGGGACTCTAAAAAATACTGAGCAGTCATACAGACATTGACTATTGTTTGGTGGGACCGTGTTAGGTAGGAGCTTAATTGTGGGAGTTGCTGAAATGGAGATTATTTGTCCCTTTTTTCAAAGGAAAGAAAAAATAAATCTTCTTGGACCATACAAATTCAAGGAAGATGTTTGCATAACAAGATTCTCACTGCCGAGGGAGAAACTGGAACCACTTTAATTCTGTGATTATGTTCAAGTGCCAAATTATTTGGATATAGCTAGCCCAGAAATGAATAAATAAGCTGTAGGATCAACTTTCTAAATTATTCCACAACCTCAAAAAAAAAAAAAAAAAAAAAGGTCTCTATTTTCTTGGAGTAGGATTTCTCAAATATTTTATTTCTGAGAAAATTCCCTGTTATCCAGTTCTAACTCCCTCAATTAGTGGGCTGATGTGCTATGTCAGTATCTACCTTTGTGCTGAAGGCCAGTTCACCTTGCCAGGAAAGCTGTCTGCAAAACTGGACAGGCACAGAACTTGTACAACATTGCTAAAGAACCAGGAGGGACCTAAACCATGTAAATCCCTACAAGCAGAAATGCTGAATTTACTGACATATTTGTATCATCTTCAGTATTGGGCTGCAGTTTGAAACATTGGTCTGATTATCAGGTAGGCATGAGAACAGAAGAAAATACAAAAATAAAAGTATTGATATTTTGACCGAACTCCTGAATAAACACTACAGAAATTTGTATTTATTACAGGAATGTAACTGTTCCTACCAGCTAAGAGGCACAATATATATGTGAAGATTGACCTACTCACACTTTGCATTGAACAAATGCACACCTTTTTTATCAGTGCAGGTATTCCTAAGGTGCATTTATACATATAAATAACAATTGCCCTCTTTACAAAGACTGTCAGCTGATTGAACAACATTGTTACTGGCAATACTCCCATTCCAGAGGATTCACTTAATACCCCAGTGCACAGCATACATTAATTCAATTTTTTCTTTACTACCCCCTTCTACTTTTATGGAATTCTCACAGGAGGCATTCCAGCCCTATTGTGTGCTGCTGCACTCCAGCTGCAAAAGGGCTGGGACTGGAGCCAGCATATGTGAATACTTGAAGGGTCAGGGGGCAGAAGGAATTGGCTGCTCCTGCTCCTTTGCTCTCCTCCAAGAAACTGCTCCACACCTCATCACTGAGACACTCATCTCCCACGGCCACTCCTGCCTCATGCAACCAAAACACAGCAGGGCAGAGCGAGGTACTGCAAGGCTGAGGTCACATCCAATCAAGCAGATGTGGAAAAAGGAAAGAAAGGACCTTTAGCAAGACCTCACAAAAGTAAATTCAATCAATTAATTCAATAAAGGTGTGCTCTATTAGCCAGTGAAGAAAAGCCAAGGCAGAAAAGCCACCTGAGTGTGCTCAAACATTAACTATTTTCTCTAATGGTGGCAGGTATTCCTGTTTGCTCACTTTTAATAGTTTGGAAATAACAACCTCAGAAACTGAATTACTTGACTCTATTGTACATGATGCATAACAGCAGTGAAAGCTATGGATGTTTATTCAAATTCTCCTGTCTTTTCCTCCATTTCAATCCTCTGCATTCACTATATATTTCATTAGATGTTACCCACTAGTATTTATGCTGGTAGTTCCTCCCTTGTGTTGTAGAACAGGATCCCCATATTTATTCATATCATTTCACAAAAACAGTACCAATTAAGCTCAGCAGTAATCTGAGCAGAATTATATCCAGCAATCAAGTGCATGTGGGTCTATTTATTCTTCTCTTTAGTGAAAGATAAATGAATCTGTACTAGATTAAGCAATATGGCAGCTTTCATCTAGAAATCTTGGAAGATTATTTATATTATTTTCACTGGTTCATTCTGTTGACTTTTGCCTACAACATTTCGATGGATTCATTTTAATCATACTGCCATATCCAAAGGACATTTTTTCTTATGTACTGGATCATGTATGATCCTCTCAAGTGAGTTCACTGGCTTTTTAATTCTGGAAAACTCACTGGAAACTTTTGTCCCATTTTTTTGTTTTGTTTTGTTTAGGTACTTCAACAGTCAATATATAATTTATGTTTTCTTGAACTTCCATCTTAGAGGCACAAGATAATATTAAAAAAAGTTTAGTAGTACTATTTTTATTTTTTTTTCCCAGTTTGATTTCCATTTTTCACCAATTTGCTTGTTGAAGACTGAAGTTGCCAGATATGTGTGCGTTGTCTGTCTTGATACAGGGTGAAACACAGCTGTCTGCCAGCACATACTTGCAACCACAGACAGAAAGAAACAGTTCCTTAGCAAGAAAACATGGATACCTGATAGACTAAATATACACAAGTGGTCAAAATGGAGTAGAAATTCTCCTTCTCACAGCTTCCAGAAGGAAGGTGGGGGGTTATAACAACATAATTGCATTTGTGAGTGCAAGGCAGGGTTTAAACAATAAAACAAAAGACAGATCCTTTCCTCCAGATTATGCTTATTATGAGGATGTCACAGGAAAAAGTGTATATAGAAACAACACTAGCACAGTGATGAAACTAACTATGTAATTCTAACTATGTTAACTATGTAATTCACAAGCACAGCAACATGCCCAAAGCATTTCTGTGGCTCAATGAACAAATGCTTTTTAAAGGCTGGTCACCTCCTCAGCCCACTTCCAGATTATCTCTGCTGCTGCTGAGCTACCTGGCTGCAGTCACTGCCTGGGCTCACTCTCACAACCACTGCAGAAACATCTGCACTGATTCACACTGTACCATTTCTCAGTTGGTTGTACTCAGTTCCCAGTGAGAACTTACCAATGCCCAATGCACCAGTGTCAATCCTTTACACATTTAGGCACAAATCACACTTTGGATCTTAACTGGAGCTGAAGGTTATTTACCTCACAGCCAGTTTTGCAGTGTGGTAGACAAGAAATTCTCGTGACATGAACTGCATCTGTTCAGACATTGGTACAGTAACTTCTAGATGTGAAACAGTGACAAAGTTCATGGTAAAGTAGCACCTGAAAACTGTAATATCTGTTTTCACCCACACTTGTAATCTCACTGTCAGTGACAGCAAAGTATCCTACCGAGACCATTAGTCCATTTCTAGTTCGGTCATGACAAATTTTAATCCCTAAAAGAGAGATCAAGAAAGGCATTTGAGGTAGTTTCTACTGGATTGAAGATATTATTTTGAAAATCTATTACAGAAATAACATACAACTCCAGATCCAGGTACACCACTGGAAAATAAAGTCCATTTAAATACATTATGAAAAATAAAGCATTCTGTCCTACACTGCCATGGTCAAAGTGTGTTAGCAGCTGCTTGCCGACAGGAGATGATTGAAGTTTACTCAAATCAGGTCTCTATACAGGAGTTTCAGAACTGCACAGTTACCTTTTTCCTCCTTAGTTTTAAAAGTATCTTCTGAAAAGACATAATTTTTGCTGTAGAAAGCTTATTTTAAATATTTCCTATAATTTTGAAATAATTCAGTGGAAAATAACCAAGTAGAAAATACATAATTTTTGACCAGTTTAATTTTTTTGTCAGTTAAAAGAGGGTTATGTAAGTTACTATATGAAAAACCTAATTAGAAAAGCAGACACATCATATCCTTCTCCCTGTATTTCTGGCAAGCTGGCAAGTGCTCAAGAGTGATCAGAGACTGGCCTATTTCTCAGGGACCTCAGGAGATTATAAGACTTTAAATCATAATCTTAGGAAAATGCCTGAAGCAATTTTTTTAAATTATCCTCTACTACAGGGGAGGAAAAAAAGAAAAAAAAAAGAAATTAAAAAAAAAGAAAAAACCCGTTTCTGCTTTCCAAACTGGCAGAGAGACTATAAACAATGGTTTGAGAAAAGCTTGAGACACCCTACACTGACATGGACTCAGGCAGTCTGAACTTCTGCCAGAATAAACATACTTTATCTGGGAGAGAATAGAAAATTTGGAACAATGCTGTTTGTGAAAAAAGTAAACCATTTCAGTTGGCCAATGGTACCAACCAGTCCTGGTCAGTAAGAGGAGGCTGGAAATGAGGTGCTTGGTGGGAGAGAAGATTAACAGCTTTCCAAATTCCACATAACTGTATGAACACTGCAGAAAGCCCTTAATGAGACTGGAGAGACAAGATCGGGGAGAGAACTTTCCAGTGCTGTCCAAACTACAATCCAAATGTCCTGTGCAGAGGGGCAGGCGCTGAGGCACTGGGCAACCCTGACTCAACTCATTAGGGGCTGGTCCTACATTTAAGCATTGCCTTTGAGAATCCACCTTCTTTAACTCAGCCCCAGCACTCAGTAGGAAGTATAAGTCCCAAACTTTCTCTACTATTCTGCAGCAGAAAAGATTTTCTATCCCATCATGCAGTTTCATGCCAAAAAGCATCCATTAACATTTTTTATAAGACCTGCACCACTGGAGCGTTTGGGAACCAAGGAGTTTATGAAATCTGGGTCTTTATCCTCACAAGAGCTTTGAGAGGTCAGGTACATTGAAGACCATTCTCAGTCAGCATATAAGGCTCTAACATGAAATCTTAAAATGCTGTCCTTTTGGGACATTCTACCTTAATTTCTTTTGGGTTTGTTGTTGCTAAGTCTTTTGGCACAGAAGTTCTCACCATGAGACACCCACATAATCTGTGGAATGTTAAAACCGTTTATTTTAACAGCTCCAAAGATCTAGTTTGGCCTTCCATGTAAATGTCTAACACTAAGTAGTTTTAATTAGAACAGGGCTGATAAACATGAATATGCATCAGTAGTGCTGTTAATGTTAAAATCATAACGTATATAATTTGTGAGATGGGATATAAATGCACAGATTCTCTCCTTATCTATTTTTCACTATGTGTGGCAGTCAAGTATTTTGGAGTAGACAAGTACAATTTTGGTATCTCAGCTTCTGTGTAGATTTGCATTGCAGAAAGACACAAGCAAACAGAAGGGGAGGAGTAAATGTCTCTGTAGTGTTAAATTTCCATGAGATTAATTGATGATAATGATTTCAGATTATCCATTGAGTTAAAAGTACCAACAAAAGCCAGACACCTGCATCCTTAAATTATTTCAAAATTACCAAGTATGTTCAAATCACTGCGTCCACTCAGGAAACTTCAGATTTCTCCAAGGGAAAGTGCCATATTGAAGGGAGAATGTACCTATTTTATAGTAAACACTGTAATGTCTGTATGAAAGCAGGGAGAGAAGGATGAATTTTCCTCTTACTAACAGCACTTGCAAACATATTGTTTTACAACTTCTGCCTAACTTAGAGCTGTCAAAGGACTTAAAGTAGCCTGCAAAATGATTAGTTATATTTCTATACATTTGCTCAATTATATGTCATTTTAGTTTCTGAATAATTTTAAGAGAGTAAAATAATGTCCTCTTATAATTTTCAGAATCTCATAAAAATAGACTAATGCTGATTCAATCAGTTTAAGACTATTATTTTCCAGCACAGACTTACATAATTTGATGAGATGATAGAAATGGAATAGTCAACATATTTCCCTTCTTTTACAATTAATGTCACTGATATTTAAAGTTCTTTGGAAACAGCAGTAATGAAAGAAACTTACAGAGGAGTTTATTTTAGACCTTACTTTGTTGAAACAGAGAAAGTTTATTATCTTTGTTTCTGAATGTTATTGTCCAAGCTGATAAACCGAGTGAGTGATGTTTTTCCTTGGTAAGCCCTTATTTATTTTATGTTCACATTTCATGGATTAGTATCAATACAGGTTAGGCAGTAACAATCAAAATTTATGATAATAAATATTTTGCCAAGTAGTTTGAGATGAAGGTCTGAGAAGGTTAAAAATCTGGCAAAAAACACAAACAAAACTCTTTGCAAAGATTCTGCCTTCCCCACCCTTTGCTTCACAGAGCAGCTTGAGATCTGCCTGGGGTTAATAGTTTCAATGCCATTTTTTCACAACACCCACATCTGCTTTTATCTATCCCTGTGACATTAAACACTACAACTTCCTATACATCTGTGCACACAGTCCATCTAAACAAGTCTGTTCAGTCCTCCTGCCAAGGGAAATGATGCACCTCATACAGAATAATGTGAAGCCTCATTCAAATACCTTACCAAGCTGTTCCTGACCAACAACTACACTGTTGATTTCAGCTGGACACAGATCATAATAAGCTTTTGAACAACCATCTCAAGTTGCCTTTATGTCCCCAGTTCTGATAGTTCTGACCATGAGCAATATGCTGTAATAACAGGCCAGAAAGGCAGGAACACGGAGCATAGTTTCCTTGGTCAGCTTCACATACATAACTCCATAGCTCAGCCACTGACAAACATTTGCTTTCATTCTGCTCTCAGGGAAAGATTGAACATATTCTTGAACCAAAACATCAATATACATCTGAGTAGTCTACATAATCTCAAATACCTTCTTATGAAATCAATGTTTTATATTTTGGGGCATTAAAAAAAGACAAAACTGGAAAAGTCATCAGAGAAGTGCTCATTATAACCAACTCTACTTTCCTGGTCAGAGAGAATTCTGGTTAAACTAACTATATGAAAAATGTACTTACTCTATCTGGCAGAGTGAGGTTTAATACAGAATATTTGTATTATAAATGTACACTAAATTGAAAAAAAAAAAAAAAAAAGTCAGAAATTTATTAGAAATCCTTGGGTGAAATCTACAGGTCTGCAAATATATAGGTTTTGTCAATGACTTAGGGAGTACTTGAATTTGTTTAGCTTGTCCTTCTGCGAGCCTCTTACTCATCAGTGATTTTTCAGACAAACTACAAGAAAAGAAGAATGTTTGTCTTTCTTTTACAGATCTGGAGTTGGATAAAACTGTTCTACACTACCACTAGAACTTCAGAAGGTAAACGTGATCATAGAGTATCTCAAGTTGGAAGGTACTCATAAGTACCCATTGAGTACCAACTCCTGGCTTCTTACAGGACTACCTAAAACTAAACTATATGACTAAGAATGCCACCGAGATGCTCCTTGAACTCTGACAAGCTTGGTGCTGTGATCACTTCCCTGGGGAGCCTATTCCAGCAACTGAACATCCTCTCAGTGGAGAGTCATTTCCAAATGTCCAGTCTGAACTTCCTCTGCTGCTGCTTTATTCCACTTACTGGTGTCTTATCACTGGTCACCAGAGAGAGGAGATTCAGCACCTCCCCCTCCACTGTCCGCCATAACAAACTTGTAGACTGCAACAGTTTTAAAAGAATAATTTAGTCTTCTTACAAACATGAGAAAAAAGATAACAAATGGGTGAAGGGAAGCAGCAGCTATAGTACAACTATAACAACTTTGAAAACTATACACAAAAGAGAACATACATTACTTTTTATTACTTCATCTGCTATCCATTAGGAGATTAGAGAACCAAAATCCAGTTATTGTGATTCAAAGTATATGACCATACAATCATATGGAAGTACTAATTAAATGAATAGTTACCCACAGAGTTAATAGTAACTCCAAGAGTTCAATTGGCTCAGTATGAACACTGCCAGAAACACTTGTATATTTGTGTTGTGTCCCTCATGCCACAAGGTTTTAATCAATAATTAGCTACTTTATCCTTAAAATGTAGTTTATGTCATCTTGTATCTTGTATCCCAAAGTCAGTCAGTGAAACAACTGCTGAGGAAATGGGATACTTTAGGAGAAATTCATTTATGCCCTTCATCAGTAAGGATGCCCAGACCAGTGTAGTGCTGGCAGTTCACACGACTTGAAAGGATGCATTTGTTCCTGTCTGATTTCTTGACTGTAACAGAACCAGCTCAAAATAAAATCTTGCTGATTAAAAACAATTTAAATCTTGCAAGTTAATAAACACCATTAAAAATAGATCACATTTGTCCTCAGTGGGACCTGTGTCAGTAGCACTATGCTGAGAACACAATTTGAGAATTCAGGTTAAGCATTCACAACCCTTTACAAAGTACAAGCTTAGTAAATTATTTAACATCAGCTTTAATGCAGAAACTGTAACAGTGGCAATCATTGCCTTGCACAGCTATCGTATATCCCAAGTGTTCTCCTGAAGGCATAAATTCGTACAAGTACTTATCCATGCAAATCTGCTTATTAGCTTTGGAATAAAAAATTTAAAAAATAAAAAAAATAGAAAGGAATTGATAAGGAAATAAAATTTAAGATTTTTCCAATTTTGCCATCTTGCAAGGAGAGAAACACAGGTGGGCAATTCTGCTTTGAGGATGTGTGTGCTAATTTGTTGATGAAAATGAAGAGATGTCTTTTATAGATTGAATAGTATTTTCTCATGAAATGACACAAATATATACTGTACTGTCAAACATAATATCCTTTGTGAAAAAGATTGATAACACACCAGACAGAAATAGACTACAGTCTTAAAGTCAAATCAAATGAGGAATAAAGTGTCTAAATAGTAAAGTGATTATGTCATAGATATGCCATGACATTAAATTGAAAAATAATCCATATTGATTTTAATAATTTTTCTGGCTTTCTATCTTTTTAGTACAGAAGTGAACTGCAGAAAGGGGAAGATTTGAGGGACAGGATCATGATGTCTTTTTGTCAGTATTCTTACAAATATTTTACCTGTTTCACTCTGAAGTAGAATCTACAAAATTGCTTAGAATGAAGAATAGAAAATAAAAAAAAAACCCAAAATAATAGGAATTTCACTTTGTGAGTCTGGGTAGGGTTGTTTTTAGTGCTCTAAAAGCTGTCATTGCATCTTTTTTTCTGATGTTAGCTAGCTTTAAAAATGACACAATAGAGAATAGCAAAGAGAGCCACCTCACCTACTCAAAGGGAACATATAGAAAAGAGCAGTAGCAATTCACATGTCCTTGAAGCCGTGAGTGTTTTTACTATTATACCCTCCAGAAGACTGAGTAACCACTGATGTGTGAAAGGTGATGTGTCAGTGAGGTAATCACACAGTAGACCAAAGTTAAGACTTCTAATTTAGATGGTATGAACTTCATCTATTTTAATTTCACTTATGATTATGTTTCTTAATTTACAGTTATTGAAGTTCCAGGGTTGGTGCTAGACAAATATTTTTCATTCATGGACCTCGAAAGAGGGCAAAAGCAACACCACATTCATTTTGAAAAAGTGAATTCAGATAATTTACCCCTAAGCCTAGAATCATCACTAATTCTAAAGTTTTCAGCAGCTGGGCTTCACTAAATTTGAACACAGCAGGTTCCTGTCACCAGGCAGAGCACCTTCCTCCCCACTCCCGAGCACTGCTGGGGAGCAAAGCCACGGATTTGACATAGAATCATAGAATCATAGAATTGATTGGGTTGGAAAAGACCTCCGAGATCATCGAGTCCAACCCTTGGTCCAAC
>JAWWEV010000011.1:17992623-18038120 GCA_035583235.1 Hafferia zeledoni
AACTTAAATTTCCCCTGGCAGAGCTTAAGCCCATGCCCCCTTGTCCTATTGCTGAGTGCCTGGGAGAAGAGACCAACTCCCACCTGGCTATAAGTTCCCGTCAGGTAGTTCTAGACAGTGATGAGGTCACCTCTGAGCCTCCTCATTCAGTCCCTTCTCTTTGAACAGCTATGTGCACTTGAATTCTCCATAAGGGCTTGCAAGTTGAAATGGATTCTGTTCCCAACTCTCTCAAGCTTCTATTCCCAGTGTGTGCTGCCAGACCAGCCCTTCCCAGACCCGTGGGCAGTGGAATAGATATTTGCCTGTGGGATATTGCTGGTATTCGCAAATATTCTTATTTTGCCATTCCACTTGCAAATCTTTTGCTGGAATTAAATTATGCTGACCCCCCTCTCAGTAATACTTGCCATTTTTATCAATATCACTTCTGGCACCTTCTCTAAGAAATAAATTTACAATTTAATCATTCTTTTTATTTCCTAAAGTAGTATTTTCCCTTTACCTCTTGGGCTGACCCAGATGTCCTTCTTCAAAGGAAATTGTTGACAGGCTTCTCTCTTTAGTCTCAGAGCACAGGTAATCAAAATATTGATACCTTGTATAGAGCAGGAAAAATGACTTTCTGAGTTTCCCTACTTTCCCACCAGGAGCCCCACACTGACAAGGCTTTGCCTCAGCTCAAATCCTCACTGCTAAAAGCTAGTGTGAGTATATTTTAAAGGTTGTTCATACAGCCTTCTGACACTGCATACTTCATATAATTTTGTCTAACTGTTCTTAGAGGATGAACAGAAAAAACCTGAGGGTGTGAGAAGGAAACCCCAAAGGCTGATCAGCTGAAAGAAGCTGCAAAGTAATTCCAGAGCTCACACCAAAATTTTATTAATAACTGTATATTTTGTTGGAGTGGATTGCAGGGTTAATTAATAATGCTATATAGATCATAATTAATCTCTCTCAGATTTGGCATTGCACTACTCAAACAAAGGGATTACTTTGGAGACTGAAAATGTAGGTCATAGGAGTATTCTAAGGACATACTTTAAGGAATTCTTGTAGAATTTCCACCCTCTGAAGTGAACAGTTCTACCTACACTAGTTGTAACAGGCATTGGCTTATGATTCCCCCTTCCCACCCCTTTTACATCTAGTGAGTATCTTCAAAAAGATATGAAATAATTTGCTCCTTGTCTTTTTGGCCTTGAATCTTTTTGCACTGAAGCCATAGGCACAATTTTCACTGAACAGAATAGCAATGAATGAGCTTTACATCTCCATTATTAGACTGTCACATTGAACATCACCTTCCTTGTCTCTCATCTGCCACTGATTATCCGGGACAACAAGTGCTCTTTTTCGTAAAGAAAGGTGCTGCTTGCCTGTTTTCAACTTTGGTGACACAGATAATGAAATAAACTACATATAAGCCTCAGAGATATGTTGTGTAAATAGATCACTGTGACGAAAAAGCTGAACTGGGAAATTTTGTTACATTTCATCACTGTTGCACTATCCTTCAGGAATATTAATCTTGAAACTAAGAATCAGGTAATAATCCTGACGAAATCATCACATTAACGGCTGGATTTTCAGTTAATGGGCCAAGCTGAAGACAAGGGCAGTTAGCACTATAACAAACTATAGTAATATAACCAATTTCAAGGGTATTATTGCTATCATAAACTGTATTAAATGGTTTATAGAAGGAATGACTTTGGGGGTTTTTTCTTTTTTGTCGTTTTTTTTGTTTTTTTTTTTTTTTTTTAAGTTATGTAAAGGAGAGTAGATGAGAGACAGCTTTGTTAACTAAGTTGTTTCCAACCAATTTTATAAACATTTAAGACAATGGGAATTCTGATCACATCACGTAATGAATATTTTAAATGTACCAGAGATTGTTCATTGCTATAATAGGTGGGGGAAATCATTAACTGATCAGATTACAATAAAGGTGCTCTATAAATCAGTGTAGAAAAGGAGCACCTGATTCAGACTATACTCAGCTCCACTGCCAGAGCCCATCTCTTGACCATTTGAAAATCTCATACTCTGTCAGCCAATTACATTACAAGGCCAAGAGAGGATGAAAATAAATATATTGAGAGCCCTGTGTGCACTCAGTTCTACAAGTAAGCTAGATCAATAACTGCCAGGAAGAGTCAAGCTATATGTATTTCTGCACTTTGACTACACAGTGGAAGTAGATTTGAATCTATTTACTTTCAGATGTAATGCATTTTTTCTTCAAGTGGTAACATTATGTTCTGAAGAATTAGCACAAGATGCAAGTCATTTATGCAGATAACACATTGCTAGACATTTCACTAATTCTGCTTCTCACTTCAGTGACTGGACAGGGATTCTCAACTCCCATTCCATCCAAACATAAGAACATTAAATCTTACCCTATCAAGAAGATGCAGGGGAAGGGAAGAGATCTCTAAGGGATCACTGGGGGAACAAAAAAAAAAAAAAAAAAAAAAAAAAAAAAAAAAAAGGAAGAAAAGAGGAAAAAAATAGCAGGAGAGAACACATATAGCCCACTGTCTGTACTTCCCACTAATGCCTGAACTACTCTGATAAATGTTACCATATATACCAAAGTAGAATATTTGTCTTAGAATGTGGCAGCTACACACATGTAGACCACCAGCTGCAAAATTCAACCCTTTTATTAGGGCAGATGTCAAGGAATTTTTCACTAGTTCCATGATTTCACAGGAGTAACAAAATAAAATGGTACCATTTTTCCTTTTATCTCAACCCCTCCTCAACACCAGGAGCAACCAGGGATGATGTTGCACAGTCTGTACTAGTTCCCAATGGTTTCCTGACGTGCCCTTTCTCCAGGTAATGACTGGGATTTACCATGGGTCTGCCCCTCTTCATTCGTCTAGTCCATCATAGATGATCTTCATTTAGATTATCAGAATTTAAACAAATACCTTTAATATTATGAATTGCACACAATTTAGGTTAAAATAGATGTAAATCTGTTTCCAATAAAAAAATGAGAGACAGTATCCAACATACAGAGAGACTTGCTCATTGAGAGGAAAGAAATAAGAGGGTGGAGTGACAATGTCTCAAGTTATTTAGATAATGACTGGTACATAAAAAAAAAAAACAAAAAAAAACAACCCTGAAAAACTAAAGGCCCTATGCCCATGGACACTATAAAAGGAGTGAAGTTAATCATGCTCTTTTATATTATCAGCTATCCAAATATTTTCTTGGAGTGTCTGTTTGAGTAGCTGCATCAGGGAATAGAAGCAAATGTCATGCAGTTGCATAAGGGCACTCACTGCAATGGGATGTACAACACAAGCACAGCCTGCCAGATGCACAATGTTTTTTGGCTCTCCCCAGTGCTGATAAGGCCTCCACTGGAATATTATCTGTCAAGGGAGCTGTGGCCCAACAGCAAAGAGTCCAGAGGACAGCAATGCAAGTTTTCACTTATTCAGAAGGTGCAACCACTGAAGAACACTCTGACTTAATGAACCTTTAACTTTTCTTAGGTTAAAGGTTTAACCCAAAATTTTTATCCCTGTATTCCACTTAATATCAAATCTATTTAATGGAATTTCAAATGATGAAGAGTTGGTAATACTAAGCCAATTACACTAGGCTCTCTGAGTCAGAGGTGGAAGTTATCAGGTTCATCACAGAGGAGGATAAATTGCCTAAAGATATTTGGGAGTCACCAAAAAGTTGTGCTACAAAATACTTTCCATAGGAAGGAAAAGTCTTTTGGCAGGTAGTGATTCAAATGGAAACTCTGGAAATCTAAGGATGCTTTGCAGCTTTCACCATGACTTGTCACAAGACCTTAGACAAGTTTGAGGCTGTATTTAATCAGTCAACCTCAAAAAGGCCCCCAAACTGATTCATAAGAGATACAATTTGAGATACAACTTTCAGAAAGCAATGCTGTCCATTGGAAACCAATTCTTGTTTCAAGTAGCAGCATCTTCTTGCAGAGCTAATGATACTGACCACTCAGCTATTGCCTAATCAGCCAGCTTTCTCCACACCTACTTTACTTGACATAAACCTGTTATCGAAGAACCACCGGTTTATGAATTTGGTGATTGGATCCATCCTCAGCCACTGCAGGAGAGAAACATCTTTTCTTTCTTTTCACAGGCTAAATACAGATATTTAGATGGAAGAATACGTGCCTTGATATCTACATTTTCATGTGCAGTAATAGATCAGAGGAAAAATAAAAAAATATTCACAATATTGCATCTCATAAGCATTTGATTTCTTTAGCAGATGATATTTTCTCATCTTTATCATGATGATAAGCATTATTAGATTAATTTAAAGAACTAATTTCAAAATTAGGATGTCAGTTCTCTACATATGCCATAGAGGTTCAACATCATCAGTATTACAGATTTTTTAATCCATCTATTGTCTTCCTCACACACTTGTGTGTATATAGAATTGGGCTTTGTGCCATTGTTATTTCATTTTAAAATTCCTCAGAATAGGTTTCTTCAGCAGCTGCTCCATGTCCTTAATAGGTCTTACATATAATCTTTTTCTGGTATCCATCTCAGATTTCCTTTTATATTCAATTTCTGTCCCTTTGCGGTTCTTTAAACTTTATACCTTCCAAATAGTTGTATAAACTCATGTTCTCTCATGTATACACTATAAGTAGCAGTTTTGAAAAGATTAGTTTAATCTGTTCTTGTTCTTTATCATCTTAATTAAGAGCTACAGTCTTCATCTTATTCAAATCTAGGTCCCATGATGCTTCACTTTATTTTGGGCTAAGCAGGACATGAGGCAAGCATTCCTCTCTGCCAGGATTTGAGAAGGATGAGGAATGGTACTTCCCACCAGTATTCCTCCTCTCCAAGAAAGGAGAGCCACAATGATACTGTGCTCTTCCATGTTCAGTGCACCCAGCTGAAGGCTCTCACATAATGCAAGGTGAAGTAGAAGGAAATGGTGCTCACATTCCTGATGATATTTCCTGCTGTCATAGTACATATCACACAGCTATTCATTAGCAGCCCTCTTTTAGGGCTTTATTAATAGTCAGCTTCCTTCTTCCAGTGGAATATCCATGCAAAAGATGGTTTTCTGTCAAACACAGGTCATCTTCCTCTTTCTCACAAATCCCTTTTTGTTCTTTTGTGCTCATGTTCATAATTTTACTCAATCCTTCTGCATGAATCTGCTCTGTCCAAGGGCTGTTTGGAATTTCTTCAATTGAAAGTATCATGAGTATGCGGGTTACTTCTTTTTAATCACAAAAATGGATTTAACTCCATTATAGGGGGTACCTCTTTGGAATACCTCATCCCCAGTGGATGTCCCTTTCAATTATGGACTGTGAACAGGCACATGAAATTCCCTCTTTTTGTACCAAAATAGATCATTCACAGTCAGAAAGCTCCTTTGACTTTCCAAGTATTGATTAAGGGAGATTTGGACTGGTGTGATGCTGCATTACATCCTGTATATCTAACAGGCTCGCAGGAATGCATCCATGTTTCACTGCAATCTGATTACAACAGACAACTGGCTTTGGAGTCTCACTACTATGATTTCAAGGCAACAAGCAGTGAGGAACATATGGCCCATTGCTACAGGACTAAGATATTTAAGTCTTCTAGAGAACCAGTCGACCTCTGACTTGCAAATGGTAATTTTTTGATTTTTAAAATCTCAGCAGTCTATGCTGCATAGAAACTGTCAGTTAGCTTAACAACCTGTACACATACAGCATAATGTCTTCCAATAACACTGCCTGCCAGGAGTCACCATCTGTACTTCCTCTGCTGAGAACAGCCAAACTGTTACACACAGTTGGGCTAACATAGGAGTAGCGTACAAGATTCCTCACCACAAATGCCGGGGTGCATTCACCTTCACATGAACAAGAGGCTGGAGAGCAGTGCTGTGGAAAAGGCCCTGGGGGCCCTGGTCGATGGCAAGTTGAATATGAGCGAGCAGTGCCCTGGCAACCAGGAGGGCCAACCATGTCCTGGGGAGCATCAGGCACAGCATCACCAGCTGGGAGAGGGAGGGGATTGTCCCACTCAGCTCTGCACTGGGGTGGTCTCACCTTAAACATTGTATCAGTTTTTGGGTGACACAATATAAAAAAGATATTAAGCTATTAGAGATCATCAAGAGGAGGGCCATGAGGATGGTGGAGTGCCTGAAGGGGAAGCCATATGAGGAGCGGCTGAGGGCACTTGCTCTGTTCAGCTGGAGAAGAGGAGACCAAAGGAAGACCTCATGTGGCTCTGCAGCTTCCTCACAAGGGGAAGTTGTGGGGCAGGCACTGATCTCTTCTCTGTGGTGACCAGTGACAGGACCTGAGGGAATGGCCTGAAGCTGTGTCAGAGGAGGCTTAGGTTGGATATTAGAAAAAGGCTCTTCACCCAGAGGGTGGTTGGGCACTGGAACAGGCTCCCCAGGGAAGTGGTCACAGCACCAAGCCTGACAGAGTTCAAAAAGCGTTTTGATGATACTCTTAGAAACATGGTGTGATTCTTGGGACTGTTCTGTGCAGAGCCAGAAGTTGGACTTCAGTAATCCTTGTGGGTTCCTGATAAGGAGCAAGGCCTGATTTCCAAAAGACCCCCCACCAAAATTCTAAGGCCTGTTTGCTCAATCCTTATTGCTAAGCATGTTCTGTTCTTTTTAGCAGGACTTAGGCTATCACTGAGTTCGCTGTACCGTGGACTAGAAGCTATAAATTAGGTATCAATAGCCATATGAATAGAGCAAAATGGTAGCAAGCCAAGATTTTTATATTAAATTTGGCTGGGTCACGTATGAAATGGAGTATACTGGGTCAGTGCGAGGAAGACCTACTGAGACCCTTATTTTGGGGATGAAGAACAGAAGAACCCCTACTCAAAATTGATGCCAGAAGAAAATACCACCCCAACTCTACCCAGACTCCGCCTGTCATCAATATGTAATGAGATATTGTAATCACATGCATAACGTATGAGAAATGTTGTAATCACTCATGTTCAAATGTATAAATTAGCCTGCATTGACACCTGTGTTTTGAAGTGAGTTTATGCGGCGTAAGCTGCCTCACCTCTCTGCGCAGAAATAAATACCTGCTGCTAATGGAATACAAAACTTTCCCTTAGCAGTTCTTTTTGCAGAGATTTCGCTATCAATTTCTTCCAACTCCGGATAGTCTATGATTGTATAGGTTCATAAAAAGATTCTCGTTTATATGGTGTTTCCACCAGGCTCCTACACAGCAAAAGCAAGGAAACTAAGTTATTGGAACAGAGCAAGGTCTTTAGAGTGAAGAGCTCTTCAAGGCTGTGATAGCTGGCAATATTTTCATATGACATGTTCTGGGGGAGTGAAAAACAAAACTATCCTGTCCATCAGCCATGAAAAACACAGGAGTGATGGAGCCATTTAGGTTGTAGGGCAAGCATATGGAAGTCTAAACCTTGCTTTGACTAATGCAGGGGCAGATGCTTAGCTTGTGTAAACTGATTGGGCAGCGACAAAATACACAGCTGAGGGTCTGCCCACATTCTGCTGTCTTTGCTTCTGTAAATGAAAATGTCAGTGCTCCATATACATATGTTCCTTTACAGCAGCTATGCAACAGTAGCTAATAACAAAATTGCTTGCCCAAAGCTGTTATTGGTCCTGCTTTGCCAAGATGATCACCAAATGCTTGCAGTGCTGACTGCCCTGTAGGCAGTTCACTGAGCTGTGCACCTCTGGCAGCTGAGAAGACTTCAAATAGGTTCCAACCAAACATTAAGCACTCATAATGCCCTGCTTCACTCAATTAGACAGCTTTAATTCCTCCTCTTTGGTGCAAACAGATACCTATTCTACCTTCTACTGTCTCCAGGAATGGATCCCATTTCACAGTTTCTAGCTCAAGCTCACTCCTTGGATAAGGTATTGCTTTATGTTTGCCTCCCTGTTGTCCACTGAGTGAACTACATGATTCCCACACACAGTACACAGCTCTCTTTCTGGGTCTCAGACTCTCAGTGTTCTGAGAATTTTTTAATAATGTGAGCCAACAAAAGCATTATTATAAAGCTTCAGATTGTAGCCTAGAAGGAACAGAGCTGAAAAAAAGAATAATCTGTTCCTTCCTGAGCCTCACTATTGCCATCCTAAAGAACCATGGCAAACGAAAGCAGACAAGAAGAATGCAAGAGTGATTGCTGAACTCACATGTAAACGTGCTGTTCTCAGGCAACAACTTCAGCTGTTGCTTACTGGTGTGCATGACTGCTTAGATAAAGGAACACTTAAGAACTTGAGTCCTGCACTTTCACTACTTTCTATGAAGACATTTTTCTGGAGCAGAAAGTTGCCCCATATGTGGGAGAACATCACCTCTCTGTGCCTGTGATACCATTTTGCTATCCATTAGATGCAGGAGGTTTTGGGTAGAAGTAGCATAAAGAGTTGGCTCTGAAGATGCTGGAATTATTTTAGAGATAATACTAAAATACACCGATGCATAGGAGTATTGCAAAAATTTTTTTTCTTAATGCATTTACTTTACCTGCTGTATTTGCTGAGCAGATCAACACATTGGAGCCCTGATCACTTGCAACGGTCACCTGTACACCATGTTTCCAGTATTCATTTAAAGTAAGCTTCACTACAATATTTAGGGGTTTTGAAACCCTGGGTTTTATCCAATTTTCCAGTTGGGTTGAATGTGGCACAAGTAGGTCAAGCAACTTCTCCACAAAGTCACAGACTAAATATATTATTTACTTAAAAATCAGAAATCCAGGACACTTCTAATTTTAGCTTTCTCGCTTGAAAAGCTAAAACTTAGTCAATATATTCTGAACAAGAATGATACCATGCAGAAAAAATATTACATGAAAATCCTCTCTGTAATTAGTGAACAAGTGTTTTCCATATAATAAACAGTTATGCTAGAAAACACTGTTACCATGCCTACTTGCTGTTTTCCAGTTTCATACTTACATGAGTAATGTACACTTCAGACACATATGCTACAGAACCTAACAACAGATCAAAACTCAGATTTTCAGCTCTAGGTTTGATTAGTTAAGGAGTTATTCCAACATTTCTCAACAACAGGTACCCTGATCCCTCTGTGGGACTCCTGGTCCAGAGAATATTAATAACAGAGACTTCATTGTGAACCTAATCTTTATAAAAAATTAGGTTTATTCCTCAGCTTCACCATGAAGCAAAAAGTTTTTCAAAGAAATGACTGCACCTCTCCATTTTAAATACGTTTATCTATTTGATCTATAGGTAGATGGTCTTAAAAATCTACCTGAAAGAAAGTATATACTGCCATGCAAGTATACCCAAGCTTGGGAACAGGCTACTATAACACAGCTCAGCAGTCAGGGTGTAACAATGCACTGGTGCAGTCATATCCTAATCCCTCAGACAGCTTTGGGAGCCCTGTTGAGCCAATCTAGTCCCCAGGTCACATGCAAAACTGCAAGGATGAACATCATGATCAGAACGAGATCAACTTTGGCCACATAACAGATTCAGAAATGTATTAAGTTTTTAACAATTCATTCCATTGTTCATAATTAGGACTTTTTCAGTCTTGCACTCCAGTGTTTGTAACTGCCCAATGGTCACAAGCTGCCTTACCACTGTCCAAATGCTCTAATCAGCACTCACAACACCCACAGGAGAGAGAGCAAGTATCTTGTGCTCCTTATTTAGATATCACCCGTTTCCGATACAGGATTTATCTTCAGAAGAAATTTTGCCCAGGCATGCTGCCTGACATTTTGTTTGATGTCTATATTTTCTCCTTCTTGGCCATCTTGTAATTTTTTTTCCCCTTCTGGCTCCTTGACTTTTTTCATAGCTACTTCAGGGCTCATTATCTTTACCCAAAGATACTGGCGTTACATATTCTTCCAGCCATAACTCTAATGTTGGTCCTGAGAATATTCCGTGAAAGGCAGGGAGAAAATTTCAGAACCTTCAAATTTAGGAACTTAAATTTCACTGACTTTCAATCAGGCATCTATAACATATTTGTGGACTCACATAGATTGTGACAATAGTATTTCACACTTACAGTTATAGAAGTATATATGATAATTTTTAAAACATTTAATACAATATCAAGTTTGACTCTTAAGGTGTATTTTTTCAATATTTTAATTATTGCAGAATTCAAAAAGAAAGAAATGCTCTCTCATCCTTTACTATTTTCTCTTGAGAAATAGCATTAACCTTAGGAATTTTGCATGGTTTTAAAATGTGTTCCTTATAGTTACCAAACTTAAAGAATAATTACTGCTTTTATTCCCATTCAAACATTGTGATTACATCTATCTTAGGTTGGTTGGTCCTGGCTTAACCTTATTGTGAGTTCTAGTCATATCAGTAACTTGGAGTAATTTTCTGTGTTACTTGCCAAACAAACACATGAACTACATGGAAAAAAAATAAAATCACACATTAACAAACCAGGTCTTTGAAATCTGAGGAACTGGGAAATATCAGTCATCATTTTAGTAGCATTTTTGTGCTGATGTTCTGAAGGTACAATTTTATGAATCTCTGAGTCTGCCAAAAGGTAGATACTATCCAAAGAAAGGTTGGATGGAAAAAAGAGAGGGGCAGACAGACAGTACCTTAACCAGATTTGAAAGGTTGGCAGGAATTTTTTTGTCAATTCTGTTCTGCAATTCAGTTCAGTTTGTCTAGGCAATTGTGAAATGCAAACCACCTACTGATGGTCTTGTGAATAAGCCAAAAACAATGTTGAATTGCTTTTCAAAGAAAAATGTGGTGACAAAATACCAAGACTTTGAAGTCTCTCTGAGGACAGGGCATGCACCCCACCAAAATCAGCTGCTCCCAGGTCTAGGAGAAACTGTAACTTTCCAAGCTTTATACATGGTTATTGAATTTCATTCAAGGTGGAGTGAAGATTTACTCTTGAAAAAGGAGAAAGTCTGCCTGAACCTAAAGCAAATTATTATTGTTGACCTTGGCCCTGACTTTGCTCCTGTGTAAGTTAACAGAAACTCCTATTAATTCCATTGAGATCTGGATCAAGCCTCCTGCTGAAGTAAAATTGAAAGCTTTAGGTCAGAGAAATTTCAGGCAATGCTGGATTACTGAGATACAACATGACGTTCTAAATATCAAAGAGTTATTGTCTCATGTTGGTTGAGTGTTTCTTTACTGACAAGAAAACCTGTGTATACATTCAAAATTACTTTGAAATCTCGGGTTAGCTAGAAACTTAATCAAATGCCTATGAGAAACCACTTTTTTTGTTCTAGTAAAGTTTAAAGGTGCAGACTCTACTGCCATATTTCTGATGAGTTTATTTGAACCACGGATGGCTTACTTAAGCCACTGTACATGGGAGACCAAACAGAACTGTGTTCATCTAGAGGCACTATTTTAAATGAATTAAATTTTTCAAACTAGCATTTACACCTCACAGTTCCTTATACTAACAAAATAACACAATCCCTCCATGTTTACAAACTTTGCTTATGGACTTCAAATTATTATATATACTATTTATTTTAACTCATTTTGCCTGCTAAAACCTAAGATGTTTTCTCTCATTCAAGCCTCTAATTCTGTAAGGAACCTCCTGCTCAGTGTGAATTTGTGTCAGGGACAAATAGAACTCTCAACCATTTTTTAATCTCAAGAATGATATGTGTGTAAATTGTCTTCTGTCTGTGATCTGAGTGGAGGAAATGACCTATTGTGTGCAAAATAAATCACCTCCCTTGGAAAGGCAGAAACAGTGCCAAACACTGAAAGTTCCTGAGGGAATGGATTCTTCAGCTTGTGTATCTTAATTATCCAGTAAGTAAAAGCACAAAGTATAGCTATGGTCATGGAGCTTAGACAGAAAAACCCCAAATTTCTTATTCAATGTGCAATAGATTTGACTTCTTGTCTTCAGAGTATGTGTCTTATAAATTTAAGTAGATCACCTCAGTGGCTCACATTAATACAATTCATAACAGTATTTCAAAACAAGAAGATTATATTTCCATGCAGATTTTTTTCCTCAGGAGTAGTACTGATGCCAGTATTGGAAAATATGAATAAAGTTGAATTAACAGAAAGCTATTAAGACACTCAACACAGGAATAGTCACTTCACTGTAACTTGTGTAAGAAAGAACTATAATCCCATGAATATCACTGTTACTTTTGCTTTTCATTCAATAGCACTGCCTGGTTTCTTCCAATAACACAAAGAATTACAATTATCTCCAAAGCCGCATGGATATAGTGGAGACAGTACCTGTCTCCATCCACATCAAAGCATTGACAACAACTAAGGGAGAGGGACCAGAGTTATGAAATTACTTTTATTTAAAAATGCACTATGTGACATATATGAAAACACCTCATTATGCAAAGAGAAGAAATTCTATATCTGATTAATATTATTAGAAACTTATGACTGAAAAATGAACATGCAGAAGCTGAGAACACATCATTGCTAAAAGCTAATTCTTGGAAGTCAGTAGATGAAGAGTTAAAGCCAAAAGTTCAATGTTAATTCTGCCCCATCTGCTTTGTACATTAAAATATATCACATGGTTTGAATTATTTTACATTTGTTTATTCACATGATAAGGAAAATTTAACATTTCTCAGAGTCTGACACACATACATATGAAATGAACATATTCTATTTTTGGCTCAAAGTTTCAATCTCACTGAGCTCTAATAGAGAATTCCAGTGTGAAGGAATTTGAATTAATAACATTAGTCCTGTATACATTTGATATTAACTGGTGGAAACTTAACAGTGGCTTAACCTGATAAGATTAAAACACTTTGGGATGTTTTGAATACCTTCATTCTGGATGACCCATCAACAGAAAAATACCAGGTGGTTCAAATGGGATGGCAATGGGAGAAGTGAAGTGTGTGTAACCTGGTTTACTGTGTCCTTCTTTTTTCATCCTTTGCCTCATTAAGTCCTCCACTGTGGTAAGTGCAGCATCCTCCCTATCCTACAGCCCTCAAGGGAGCATGAGAAGCTCTGCTACCAGCTGAGTGATGTGTCTGCTGCTGGGTCATGCAGCTTCTGCCACACAGAGCATGTTACGTCTGAGCTCCCCTGAGCTTTTCCTCAGGGAACACCAGCTTGAATCTTTCTCCTGTTCCTCAGTAAGTGATTCTCATGAAATCTGAAGGTATAATCCTTCTGCTCCTCCTTGTGTTGCAACTGGCTGAATGTGACTTACAGGTGAGGTTGGGGAAGATGTAAATTTTAAAAGAGTATGTGGATACTGTGTAGATTTTCATGGTATTTTAAATAACCAGTGTCATACATTATACATTTATAGGACAAATGCATTTTCAAAAGGACTGGATCAATCAGTGTAAGTAAGGGATTTCACCCGCTAGAAAAGAAAAAGCATGCTGGTCCTTCATTAGTCATCTTCTATTTTTCTAGTCCACACAACACTCAAACGACAAGTTTGAAACAATCATGGCTTTGTTTAGCTTGTAACTTTTAAGTGGATTCTGAAGGTCAAGACTTAAACAGAAGGAGCTGTATTTTCTATTTTGGTTTGGTTTTAATTTGGGTAATCTTTCCATTAAATATAGCTATTTATGACATTTGTTAAAAGCCTATGCCGCTAATTTAGCTTAAAAAAAAAAAATCTAATGGAGTTGTATTGGAACTTTTCCATAAAATTAATGTTCCAGACTTAATGGATGTCTAAGGTATTGTTATTAACGGGAATAATCCATAAACTAAAATCAGACTCTTTGAATTGGTGATCTGATACAGTTAGATCGGAACTTATTGAAAGCTGGAATGATGCCAAAGTACCCAGGAATTCAATTTAAACACCTTATGGAGGTTAATGCTTTTATGGTATTTACTTTAATTAGTGTTTTATTAAATGCTCAATTTCCCTCACATGCTTGGGTAAGAGCAGTGGCCAGCCTGTGGGAGAGGCAAGGATGACAGAGGTAGGATCACTGCACTCTCTCTGCATCTGGCAGAAATGTCAGTCTTTTCTATGATTTCTGGGGTTATGTTGCTTTTGGCTGTATTACCACATTGCTGAGAAGGTCATATAGAGTCATGTGTGAGTACCACAGACTGTGCCAAGGCCAAGCAAAAGCACATTACGAACCATGGGCATCTTCACAAACAGTTTTGCTGGACAGATTCACTCCTATCTATCCATACTACTTGATAAGGGAAATACAGACTATAACTCTCCAAAATTCACTGGGTGTGTGCATGCTTTGCCTTCTAGTCCATGCTTAATTTAAAAGAACCCATTTTATCTGGTTAATTATACTATGTGTTTTTATTCCATGGGGAAGGAATGGATTGCCCCTGCAGCTAACTCTTAACACAAAAGTTTATTCTTCTTTTGCTTTGGGACTGGTCCCAGGCCAAGAAAATCTGATTTTGTCCCTGTTGACTGCAACAGGCTTAGAAACAATTTCTTACTCCTTGTTGTGTCAACAATAAAAGTACTGAAGTAAAATTAAAATTTAAAATGTACAGAACTTATTTAAATTGCCATTTACAAGGCAATCAAGAATAAAAATGAATTGTGGGGCTATGAGAAATTCTTTAGCTATGGTACATGTAGGGTGATTATATTTACCAAACTCTCTGGACTTATGTCTGACCCATATTCAAAAATAAACTCCATCAATATTTAACATTCAAACTCATATATAAGCTTCACAAGGCCACCATATTTAAGGTTTTTTTAATGTGAAAGAGATACAAAAATATTTCTGTTATTTCTTCCCCTCTAGTGTGGAAGTTTATTCTTCAAGATGTATCTACTAGTACCTAGAGACAACAATGATTCTGTTAAGAACCCAAATCAAATTTTCTACACAGGGAGAATTCAATACCTGATATTCTCTTATTTCTTGGCTCCACAGGGCTCAAAAAAAAGTGTATCCTTTTATGAAAAGCAAATTCTTACCTTCCAAATGTCACCTCACCAAAGCCAGTAAAATAGATGCCGTTATACTCTATTGTCTTCTACAGTGCTGTTACAGGTACCTGAACTCAGTAAGCCCTTCAAGCAAAACTTTGCAGATAGGGAGGCAGATATTCTTGCTTGATCCTCTTCTCAGGTTGGCTTTTTTTGGAGTATAGAAGTGTATGCAGACCAGACCATATGCACACATGTGCACATACCAGTAAATACAAGGAAGATGAGAGAAATATCATTTAAGTGATACTCATATTCAGCATTGACACAGAGAACAAAGGCACCTGCAAGTCTTGTACTTCACCATTTGAAGGCACATTTACACACAAACATGGACTGTTTTCATGAGTGACCTTCTAGTATTTCTGCCATTTCATAGCAACTGCAAATGATGAAAGAAATGAAAAAGTATAAGCCCTCTGATATTTACAATACAATTCCTAAACAGAAGAATATGTACATAGGCAATAAAACTGAGTAGTTAATGAAGTCAAGATAAAGTTCACACACACTCTTATCCCCTAGAAAATTTTTCACCTGCTAGACTCTGCACATACTATGGAATTATACAAAACTAGTCTTGATTCGAACACTTACTCTGTTGTGCTCCTCACGTCCACAGAATTAAGGCCACACCTTTTGGAGAGAAACTGGAATGACTACTTCATTCATGGTTATGAAAGTGACTATTTACTGAGACAATATTGCATAAATATTTAAATGCCTACTTGATATCATAGCCAAGAGATACAAGCAATGAAATAGAAGAAAAATTAAAGGGATACAAAACTTAGAAAGGATATATCTGTAAATTAAAAGAAAGAGAAAAGAAGGGAATTTTTAAAAATAAAGTGGATATCAAGAAAACCAAACAGCACTTTTGACTTAAAAAGCTGAAAAAATTAACATATGGTATAATAGATAATTAAAGAGATCAGAAGGGTATAGTTATTAGGAACAGAAAATAAAAAATAAATTATAAAATAATTTATATGAAGTAATATTAACTCAGCACAGGATTTTTTCTTATCTGCAATGCTGTAAAAGTAATTCAATACTACAAGACACCCAAAAACCCAAACAAGACAAACACCTAAAAAAGCCTCTCCTGCTATTAAAATTCACAGGAAGAACCTTCTAGAAATTGGGCAGTTTTTAGATTATTTTTAATTTCCAAAGTCTGAGCACAGTGAGTTGGAAACCTTTGTAAGTCACTGGGAGTAGCTTCAGGCTCAGACCATTTCAGCAGGAATGCAACATTTTACATAATTCTGGAAGGAAAGCAGCTAAGAAAAAAGTTAATAGTGAAGGAAAGTAATCTGGATCAGATTTTTAGCTGTCAGAAATTAGCTTCTGGAAGCATGCTGTGTCTTTTTTCTTGACTGGCTCTCTGGGAACCTCAGAAGGCAAATTTATTATACTATGCTTGAGCCTAGATATGAAGCAACAGTTCAGGGGAAGTGGGTAGTAGGAGGGGATGGAAAATGAGTCAGGTATACATTCAGTCAAGTCTCTCTGGATGTGCCTGCACCTCTGCTCCAGGGTATCATTGCTGCCTTGCCTGGGAGAGCTCTCTGTGTCCTTGATAAGGGAACTCCAGAACAGCTCCACTGTCACAGCACCACCTTCAGCTTGTGCCGCGTGTGGCCACGACCAAGTTTGCAGCTGATTAGCCTGTGCTGAAACATTGCAGGGGCCATAAAACACATGAGTACAGGAGTACAGATCCTCCACCATTGCTATCTCCTTTAACAAATGGGTACAACACCTACAGTGTAAGGTACCTTCCTTTAGTCATTCATACTGCTAATATTTTGATGCCTCAACAGTTCTCCAGACCAAAGATTTGATTGAATAATGTGAGGTACAATTTTGCTCTAAGATCCATCTGGCTGCAAGGGGTAGTGGCAAGTAGACCAGCAACAGGGTTTCAGTAGCAGAGGCTATTCAGTGTCAATTCCTTAAGTAACCCAAAAGTTTGAAGCTATTTGCTCAGTTCAATATTTAAGAGTACTGTAGCATTTGCATTTCAATCCCCATGTTCAATAGGCCAGTGCTCTTACAAGGCAGATAGAAAGATACCTTAAAGCTACACATGTGATCTTCTGGCTATAAACAAATAGAAATCTGACGGCTCTGTGCCAGGGTACAGAAATAGAGCATATTGCATTTAAAAAGCAAGATCCTGCATCCAGCAGGCAATTGCCACATCAAGGCCTTTAATTACAATGGGAACTGTCCTTGCTTTAAATACCTCAGCTTTTATGGGATGGAGCAGCAGCCAAGTGCTTAGGCAAGACTGTAATGTTTTCTTCTAGACCTTGGCTGAGATCCAATGCTCTTATAGGAGAGAGTAATAGTTTTAGTGTACTGTATTTCTGTCTATTGACCCAAAGACTGGAAGTTCCACCCATAACTTGAAGAAGCTGATTACATTCTTCCTCCTCTGTGGAAATGGAGTAATATATAAACCTCTTATCAGGCTGAAGAAGTAGATTAATATCCTTGCCAGGTGTCTTCAACCAGAATGAACACATCAGTCCAGGTCAGAGGCTCCCTAGAAGGGCTTCAAGCAAGCATGGAAAGGCCTGGATGTAAGTGGCATTAATATTGCCTGAGTCGTTGCTGAGAAACACCAGAGTGACAGAGCAAATGGTAACATGGTGTCTGGTACTTTTATGGCACCACCCTTCCAGGAAGGACATAGGAACGTAACTGAGAGGGTGGTTAAGCAAATGCTGCATTAACGAGCATAGCAAATGAAAGGCAAACAGTGAGGCAGAAAAGAAACTTAAGGATGAGTGTCAATAGGATTCTTGCTATTCTGTGGCACTGTATGGCTGGCAGCCTCCACTCCAACTCTTTACTTCTTGGGTAAATGATGTTTAAAATATTCAGCCCTCTAAACTACACAAAAATTCATGCCCTGCTGGTGGCCTTCTTGTAGGTTTTGTTATTAGCAACGGTGATTTGGCCCTGAGCAAGGTATATTAAAGCAACCCTTGTAAGCTGGATGCCAGGGAACAACAGAGACTGAAAAATCTTCCTCCAGTTAGACAAAATATATCTAATCCTCTAATAGCTAGCTTGAGGTGTTTGGCAGACATCCCAGAGTGAAGGACAGAGCTGATCAATATTAAACATTCACAAGCAAGTGAAGCAAGCCAACAAGAAAAAAACAGGAGATAGCCATTATTTGGAGGGAACGGGGAATGATTAGGCTAAGAGAAGCAGAGTTGGTATTTGGAGACTATCTCAGTCAAATGAAATTCTTTCACTTGGATGATAAAGCTTGTGAACATGATTAACTACAAGCACAGACTTCTACGGAACTGTCTTGAAAGGCCTCTCTGGAATACAACCTTTGCCAGAGCTCTTCAAGTTCCACAACTGAAATATGACATTTTTTTTAAGAAACAGTTCTACAGATATTCTTTTAGTAAGGTTAGCTCACAGATTTTCAACTACATTCTTTGTGCAAAAAAGAAATAAAAACAATTAAAAAAGGAAGTAGAAACTTGCTCCATGAAACTTTAAAATTTGACACAAAAAAGTAAAATGAATCAATTAAAGAAATATATTACTGATCAAGTTAGTGTGTATCAATAATATGTAGGTTTTTAAATGCTACTCCAAGAATTCTATTCAGAATAGGATCATTTGTTAATTCATTCACACAAGGATACAATGTGGCCCTTGGTATTCTAAATCCCCAGGACTAATTGGTCTGTCCTAATTAAGTTCACCTGTGCTTTGAATTTAATTTCTATTCCTTTGGCTTTCAATTCTTTCATTCAAGAAAGCCCATTCAGAGATGGTCTGTAAGACCATCTTAAGTCAGAATTACTTTTTCATGCAACTGTTACAGACCTTACTGTTATGCACAACTGCTAAAAAGAGAGTGAATATAAATTAATATTATATCAGGTGCTGTAAAGTCGGCTTGTAAATCTCTTAACATTCCTCTTATTCACCTGGCTTTCTACACTTCATTTTTATATGCCAGCAGTTTAAAGTAGAATCTGAGGTTTTCCTACATTCTTCTAACCCCACTGATTCTAGTGTTCTAGAATGTATACATATTTCAGATGTGTACCTTGCATGCAAAAGAAAGAATATTCAAATAACACGTCAGAAAGTCAGCCAAGCATATTTCCCTTCATGCTCATCTTCAGTTCCTGCTGCTTCTTTTGTACTCTTCCTGACTCAAATGTATTCTACCATTCTTGAGTTTTTCAAAGAGATATGGAGTATCTGGAAAACCTGGAGTACCTTTTACCTTATCAGGGCAGGAATGAGAGGCAAACCTGCAGTCAGCAGCCTCTGGACAAAAGGGGGGATTTCAACCCTCCAGCAGGAATAAGACCAGTATTTCAAATGAAGTCTGTCTTGACCAAACTTGAAGAAACAGTGGAGAAGTTTCAGGAGTCTTGATGTGAGGGATAGGGCATCTTCTCCACATTTGCTTTAACCAGCAGGAGATTACAATTAGCTGTTCACCGTATTACAAAGGGCCATTGTTTTCTGATGTTCATCTCCAGCTGCTCTTGCAAGGAACAATCTTATGATTTCCTCTTTGTTAATATTTTCCTCACTTTCTGGTGGTGACAACCTTTTTACATAATATATTTGATTTCTGTGCTCACACTTGTCCAGTAAAGAAAACCAGTTTAGAAGGCATAACCCAGACAACTTCATATATTCCTTTTCTTTGTACACGTAATCTTGTTGCTATTCACTTCACTTGAACTAAATTCCCTTCCAGAGGGTAATGACAATCTGTCCCTAATCATATAACTCTCATGTTGAGGTAAGGTTTAGCAGAAGCCTTAAAAAACTTCTGCCATCTCCTACAAGGACCACCTTACAGGAGAGAAAATTTCTGTAGTACCTAGTGACAAGTAAAAGACACTTCTCTAGCTTTCCTGTGTGTTGCCTGCCTGTACTTAATTCTATTACTGTAGAGAAAAATAGAAAAATAATCAATAAAACCTTAAATCACATAGGAACGAAGGGAGACAAGTGAATGTAAATTAATAGCTGCTGTGCAATTCCAAAGGAGAAAATTTAAAGAAACTAGGTGGAATCCAAATAAATATTGTTGCTGTATGTCTGGGTGAATGATAGCTCTGGGAACAAAACTCCGGCAAGATTTGTCAGTTAGTGAAAATGGATGTTCATAATTGTGAAATGAAGTGAGTTTTAATTCAATTGTCTCAAAATAGAAACCAGAACATAAGTAAATACAAACTTGCATGGGAGATACTGGAGGCAGAAAACAAATCATGGTTGTTTACCAAGACTCTGAAGAGATCAGAGTATTTTAACATATACTCATTTTCAGGACTTCAGAGTGGCAAGGGACTTTTGCTGTCATTGCCTGTAGAAATAACAGATGGGATGTTGGATACTTTAGTCAAAGACTCTTCTAATCCCCACATTCTTGTTCCACCTGAACAGACAAAATTCATACCCTGATAGAATTGCATTCATAGTGCTAATTGAAGGAAAAACTGTACAAACACCACATGGAATTTCAGAAATTAATCCAAAACAATTAACACTACCTTGAGACACTTTAAATAGCAAGGATGTAATTCTACTACTCCAAGAGCCCAAGTGTTTGCTGTTCCAGTACTAACACAGTTACTCAGTTAACTCTGCTAAGTTCCATGGCAAACTACTCAGCTAAAAAGCACTATCACAATTCATACATAAATTGTACATCACCTTTGTAAACAAAAGAAATCTGCCACACTTCGACAACCACGTTAGCTCATTATGTGGCACAACTACTATTTGACTGCAGACAGTATCAAAATGGCCTATTTATTCTCCACCATTCTCATGACTTGCCAAGGTCCTCAAGGCTTCTGAACATTCTAAGATTCTCCAGCTTTCTCAGAGAGTCTCTAGCTTCCAGCTGTGCCTATTATCACCTTGCCAACAGTATTGAGGATGTATCTCACTGCTGAGGGCCACTTCAGAAGCTGAACTTTCAGTTTGCAGTAAATAGCTCAAGCAGGACAAGGTACACCCAATCTCCTGAGCTCTTCACTATGAGGCCTTCTGTAGAAGTCAAAAAGAACCTTAAAAATTGCTTCAAGCATAGGCAAGATTAATGAAATAGCTTGATGGAGGTATGGCTATGGGACTTCCTAGATACTTTCATACCTCTTCTCTCAAAGAAAGATGGACTGCATGTTTAAGAAGCACAAGATCATAGTGAGTACAGTTGGTAGAATTTGGGAACAAGAACCAGGAGAATTACTCCATTAACATACTTAACAGCTCAAAACAACTTGATATGATACCTTTTAACACAAGATGGGTAAAGCCCCCACCTGCTGAGGTCACTGATCAGTTCTCAGTCTCCTGGGATATTAATTGCAATCAAGGGGCCAAATGCAGCTTGATTGCCTTTGTAGATAAGAGATCAGCAACATGTTCTTCTCATAGACCTCCACTGTTGTTGAATTTGTCTCTTCAGCACTAAGCAGTTCTTGGGAACAGTTTTAACCAGCTCTGTAGTTACACAGTGGCTTTGGAAACAGACGAAGAATTATAGGAAGGAATCAGAAAGGTTTGAAATTCTTCAGGAACTCATAATAACTCATAATAAATTGCAATACAAAATCTTCAGAAATTGTAAGACACAAGATTTTAGCTGCATAGGCAAATTCTGCATTAGAAATTTATTTTCTGTCCTTAAGTGTGAAAACCTCTGACGAACTCTGTCAAACCTCCGAACTTTGTGATGAACAGCAGGATGATGAATGCTTCAATAATCTTCTTGTCTCTACTCTATTCTCATTAGTACTCAGCAAAGGAAGAAATTATCTGCAATGTTAATGTCATATGCAAACCCCCCCCCCCAAAAAAAAAACAAACAAAAAAACCCAAAAAACTTTGCAAACAAAAAGAGAATCCTACTCTTTGAAAAGACTCTTTCAAGGAATGAAATCAGCAGAGATTACTATCTCAATCTCACAAAAAAGGAAACCCCAGGATTCATTTCAGCTTCTTTTTGCCATGAATGGAAAACTTTATGAGGCTGTTTTGTTCCCAGCAAGGTTCTTTGAGGCCCTAATAATTCTTTCAGAAAACATTTTTTTTTCAAGTGCCTAGGAGACCTCCCTTTTCCTAAGAACATCTCTTCTACCTGCATTGCTGATATGCCACAGATTCCAGCCCCTGGACTTCATAAAAAATTACAGAGAGTTGTCTTTCACTGGTCTTCTATCTTGCAGAAAGCCATTGGCTCTGTCTACCCATAGCCTCCATCATCCCTTGAGCTGAGGAAGTTGAAAGGAAAGCTTCTCACAGCTCCTGAGGGACCACGTATTGCAGCCCCATTAGCCATTTTCAGTTTCTGCAGATCCCTGGAAGCACTTCAGACCTGCATTTGGCAACAGCACTTGGGGGTCTCCACATATTTCTGAGATGCAATTTCTTCAATCACAAACCCAAACACTTTGTAGTATCTCTCTCCCTTACAGTCTTCAGTGTCCTGCTTTGTCTCACAGCACACCCACACAGATTCCTGCACAACAAGGTGGAGCCTGTTCCCAGCTCCTTTACTAGAATGTTGGCCACTGGAGCATTCTGTCCTTTTTAATTTCCATTAAGGATGTTTTGTGGTTTCTCAGCAATCAAGCTGATTACCTGAGGTGAAATACATGGAACATTCCTAAGGCTGTGTCATCAGGAAAATCTCACCTTTGTATTGCCCTTGAGAACTTGCAACCAGTTATATCTGAGACACATTGTATTGTTTGACTCAGTCACTGATAACTAATTATTTAATTGCCACCACAGAAAAAATGTGCATCATTTGTTGACTGTGCACTAAATATACTGTAGTGTTTGGGACTTTCAGTGAGTAAGTGTCTTTTTTTCTTAACATAGCTGATCACAGTAAATAAAGATGTAACTTTAATATGGTGAGGTTAAGAGAGAGAACAGAAGCCTGGAAAGGGAAAACAAAGCATTAAACAACAGAGATTTATTGGTGAGGGCGTATCACAAAGGTCATGTCAAGAAAGTTCTCTATCAAATCCTTATTCCCAAGGTGTAACAACTCTATGTGAAAGCATATTGTTTATCTAATTGACATTCAATGTTCTGTACTTTGACCTACAAATCAGGACAAAATTAGTCTCTTATATGTAACTGCAGATGTTTTATTTCTTCTTTTTGATTATTTAGATTTTCTCAAGGATTTATGCAAAAATTTTATATCACTCTGGTTTTTATATAAGAAGGAAATCATGATGATCTTCTCTTACTAAATCACCAAACTGCTGTGATAGCAATGATTTAACACTCAGAAGCATTGTAGGAACCACTGGACACTGTAAGGGAACCAGAAACAGTGGGAGAGAAGGTCATATGGATCTCCCTGGACAGGGTGCAGTATTGCTGCTGAAAAGTGCAGGATTTTAAATGCTTAGTTTATAACGAGTCAGCTGCAGTAATTACAGTGTTTATAAGGAAATAGTCAAGTACATTATGTTTTTCATTCAGATTTTTAATTTCAGCTTCCCTTGAAAACACATAGATATACTTGATGTTTGAAAAGCAGGCAAGCAGGCTACCATGGTCAGCTCATTGTCTTCAGATTTGCAGAGATTTCTGGTTTACCAAATTTGCTAAATTTCATTCACCATGAGGCCCAGCACCCAGTCATCTGCTCCCATTCAGCATATTCATGTCCAACCTTCACTGTTTAATATTTTCATATAAAAAAACCAGTTCTAAGTAGTATTTAAATTACAGAGAATTTCAACTCATTGATTTAGTCACATAATAGCTTTTCAAATTAAAATATTTTTAATACAAAACTTTATTTTCTTTTAGCTTTCAGAATCTTTTAAATGTACCTCATTGAACTTAATTATTTAATAAGATTTTTCACCCTCTCATTATTTATTGTGCCTAAAACCATACTATATGAAAGTGATGTGGTAAGCTAAAGGAAAAAACCCAAACATTCTTTTCCCTAAAATGTACCATAAATAGTAGCAAACATGCAGTAAATGTTAACTTACAGCAGTCTGTAGTACTACAGGGCAATTCCTACTTTGACTCATTACATTAGCAAAATAGCACTAAGTAAAGCAGGAACATAAAGACTGTTTGGGGAAGGTGAGAACTGATGATATTACAATGTAGGAAAGGGGACAAAAAGACTCAAATTTCTACTACACTGGAAAATGGATTGGGGAAGATTTTTAAGCATTCCACTTCTTAAAAGCTGCCTGGGAATATCTTTAAGCAGCATAGTTACTGCCAGTGTGCCCCAATCATGCTTTCTGAGTGGGAAGAAAAGGAAAATTGTAGTGGGAGTCTCTTCTCACGCTAAAGAAAAATGAATAAAACTGATTGTAGTAGTTTAAGCTAGGCTTCAAATTAGCAGGCTCAAGGAATTCACTCTAAGTAAGATATTATAGATTTTCCATAGAGTGGAAGAAAGGGAATATCATCCATCTTCCAGGAACTAAGAGTATCTTAAGGATATTCATAAAATTTGTTGTGCAATAATCTTTCATAAGCAGTCCAGAGGTTAACTACTTACATACTTTCCAGGGGCAGAGACATTCATTTCCATTAATAGAATTATAATCTACAGAAAACTGTTCAAAAGAATCACACCTTTATTACACAATTTGAAAGCCACAGACAACAACAACAACTTATATTGCACTCCACTTCTGGAACTGGCTGCTCAAACAAAATACAAAAGATTAAAAAGAAAAAAGCTGATTTTATTTTTTTCCAATTATTTTTTATTTTAGCCATGGAACTTCATGCCTGCATATCTACTCTTCATCTGCAAGAAAACTGCAGTCATGTTACTCATTTTCCTGCAAGGCTGAGCCAAATTATTTTGTTTGCCACAAGGGCCCACTTGGGGGATGCTTCCACAGACCAGCTGATATGTAACACAGTACCTGTTTTCAAAAGTTTTCAACTTAAAAGCAGAAGGCTTGATTAAGCAGGACCCAAATTCTTAACAAAACCAGCATTGAGAGATTCAGTGAGTTGGTCAAGAAGAGCTAGATTTTCTGAAATTGTTTCACTAACACTACCACAGCCTTCATTATGAAGACCAAAGCCACGTTTCGGTAAAAAATTGTCTTTAACTGTCTTGTTCCCAGTTTACATTTTCCTCATTTATAATTCATCATTTAAACAAAAACCCCCAAAACCCAAAAAACCACCAACCAACCAACCAATCAAAACCCTCCCAAAACAACCAACCAAAAAAGTTGTACAATGATTCATTAAATGATGATATTTCTCCTCAGGATCCCACACTGATAAACAATGACTTACAATATCTAAAATAGGATGTCCTTTTTTGACTCAACCCACACATATTTTATGAAATCCTTTACAATGTTAAGAAATTAATATCTCTGACTAAAGTCTGCTCTACTCCCTCTACACAAATGCTGAGTGAAAGGCGTCAGTTCAGCGACTGGAAGTGCAGAGCAGGCAGCTGAGCATATTGCTCAAGGTTAGGGCAGTCCATCATCATGTTAGAAGAATGACTGAAGTATTTTTTCATAACTGAGAGATATGGGCCTGAAAAGGATCTTGGAAATCTCAGCAGAAAACAAATGAACAAACCCACCCAGAAACGTTTTTGATTATTCAAATGCTGGAGTGCACCCAAGCTATGAGCAACATAATAGATGGATTGATGGCATACTTTGGACCTATCAATAACAGGACCTCTTAGGAATTCTGCCAACTTTACCCACTAGTGTCTGAGCATATCAATCATTCTCTTCATTGCTTGGGCTTTAAAATGTTAAAAAATGGCAGGAAGTTGCTGATTTATTCTGAATCCCTCCTCCATTGTTGAGCCACTTTTTCTTTCCTTCCTTCCCAGCAGAAAAAGAGAACATAGAATTTTGCCTGTTTGTCATTTTAAACCAAACTACATGACTTCAGTGGTGCCTTTGAAGGGGGAATAATTAATTTTTAAAAGATAGACAGAAAGAGGAAAAAAGAGGAGGGAAAATGCAAGAGCAAAGGAGGGAGTTCTCTGCTTTGCAAATGAGTGCAGCATTGTGTGAAAGTGAAGTTACCAGCTTGGAAGTGTTCTTAGACATGTAGATAACTAAATAAAAAGATAATTTTTCAAATACCCTATTTGGATATAATTTATCTTGCAGCATATGACTAGGGACACTATTGAAGAATGAACTAATAGGTTCTGAGTTTCTGATGAACATCTTAACTTAGCCGAGAACAGAAACCGGAACAGAAACATATTTAACACATCTGTAAATGAGGGTGACACATGTAATCATTGAATCCATTCCAGTTCTTTGAGTGCCAGCTTGGTTCTGGATATTTTATGTAGTAATTGCTTATTTACCCTCTAATCCAATTTCTTTTCCTATTTAAAGCTCTGGAATGGTGAAACCACAGCAACTTATCGAAGATTTGATCAAAGTCCAAAATTATTATTGATCAAATGCTTGTTCTAATACTTAAAAATCTTCAATAATTAAACAATAGAGCCACATTATTTTCCAGTAATATTTTTCTGGATAGATCAAACTAAAAAACCCAAGGTGAAGGAGTAGCATTTAGGCTAAATGTTATAGCATGATCACATCCTTTATGTTAAAAAAGGTCTTTCCTATTAGTCATCTGTTGTTCTGCAAACTCAGAAGCATCTGCTCTCCTACTCAGATTTGTCAAGCCATCTAAAGCATTTAGATAATAACTATTTTTAGGCACTTTTAAAATGATTGAAAATTAATGGAAGATACTCCATACCTGGTATTTTGGAAATATCATAAATACTTGTCCAGAATAAACAGAGTCTTAGTTTATCCTACTTTAAATTGGGTTTTTTTGCAGAGGGTGAGGAGATGAAAGTGATTAAATTCTGTCTTCTAGACTTTTATCTGAGTATTTCTAATTTTTGTGGTCTGTGATTAACCAGAAAAAATATGTTATATTTTTGGTGGAAATAAGGAAGTAGTCATCAGATCAATTTAATCTTTAATGAGTCAGATCCTTAGTATAGCTCACACAAATAAATATAATTAAATTGATTTACATCCCATAAGAATCTGACCAGAGACCCTGAGATGGCAACTCTGAATCAGCACAGGTAAATTGACAGGGGTATGAAATACTCACTTAAGGAGAAAGTGATGACTCTTTCCATCTGGCTGAAAAGGTCTCTAATAAAGCGGTTTTTTCAGTATAAGTTTCATGTTTCCTTCTCACTGCAGGTTGTGCACTGATTATATGTTTCTTCCCAAATATTGAATGAACTGCTGGAATTTAGTCAGATGCTTGATGTATTTGCTGGTCCAGCAAAGTGAGTTGAATACAATCAACACAGAACTCTCTTTTGCTTTCCATTTTCCTTGCTCAAAGGTCCTTCAACTAGAAAGGTGGCTTGCTATCTATTTAGCTTTAATTTCTTTTCTTTAGTGTTGGACTGACATTTTTTTCTGCCTGACTGGAAAAGGATGCATTGAGGCATATTTATGAAACCAAAGGATATGTACATTACAGCAGAGCACTTAAGTACATAGCAAGCAAGAACATTGCAGGTGCAGAATAAAGAGCACAGTGGAAAGAAGCTATAAGCAGATCTTATAGGATCATTTCTTTTCCTACACCATTCGATGTTAAAAATTGTTCTGGCAGTTTGTCAGAGGGCATGTTAGGATGATGTGCTCTCCAAAGAACCTAGGAAAATAAAAGCTCTGTTTCACAATTTCATTTGGCAGATGTAATTTGAAATATTTGCATGTGAGAAGCTTGGTCTTAGGACAAAAAAAAGAAATGCTATCGACCAACTTAGTGCCTGGCAGACTATAATCTTCATTTCTTCTTCTTTTATATAATAAATAAGAATTCAAAACACAGACATTAACTTTGATTTTCTCAAGGACCTACTGCATTATGAACAATGCATCCGTGATTTCAGATATGTCTCCAAAGGCAGAAGACATTGCCAGGAGCATTCTTAGTTTTTAATTTCTGGCTTTTCTCTGAGTAGGACATAGTAAAACATCCAATTTACATGCAAAGAGAACGTGATTCTACAGTAACTGAGACCAAGCCAAGAGTCAACCCACTTCACAGCAAACTGTGCTTATTGTTTTATTTGCCAGATTCATGAAAGTCATGTTTTCTCTGCAGATACAGAAAAGTGCTTAATTTGGTGTCATGATTTAACCCCAGACTTGGGCCAGTTCTATATATTCAAACGCCCCTGCTTTATTTTCACCAGGTATGCCTTTAGCTGCAATGCCTTTGTAACATCATAATGCATAAAAGTGTAGTAAGTAAAGTGTTTACAGAGATTATGGCATCCATTTTAGGAAAGTAAAAGTAATAGGCCATTCAGGAAACACTATTTTAGACAAATGCTATTGAACAAATGAAATTACTGCATGTTACCAGCTAAGGACAATTACCAAGTATTATGTTTTATTCATGTAATTTACTGATGTCTTTGACCAGTCTGACATTATGAAGATTGAGTCAGTCAGAATTTATAGACAACAAGCAGAGTCAATGACAACTTGCCTCGTTAAGAAGAAATGTTGGATCACTAAAGAAATATGTTTAGTCATTTGCCTGTCAAATCCTGGTTTTAAAAAATGCTATGAGCTGATTTCTCCTCTTGAGTGTCTGAGCTTGACATTTACTGAGGCCTTCCTGTCTTCCACCTCTGGCTGGAGTTGGTAGAATGATGGAAATACCAGCACTGTATTTCTTCTGTATGATGATTTTAGGAATGTGCAACCACCTGCAAGCACACAGACTCATCTCTGAACTAAAGCATCACACCCTGATATAGAAATTCACTGAAATTCAATGTTTGAAATTAAATACCCTAAGGAGCTTCCTTTATAACCATGATTATGGAAAGGGTTTCAGGTCAAGAAAGCAATCAAGGATTCAGATATTTTAGATATAAAGAGGTCACAGAAGGGCAATCATCCCTTGAATATATTTGGGGATGTTGCAGGGAACCCATTTTAAGTCAATACACAGATGTCAGAATAATTTTGTTTTGCACATCAAATAGCTTATTCGTAAGAACTGCAAAAAACAGGATCATATCTCCTCTCATGCATTTTATACCTTCTTAACTCCCTAAAATGTGGAGGCTTTTTGTGCCAGAAGAGAACTTTATGACATCACATATTATTAGACAATATCAGCTCAGTGTATGCCTTATATTGGAAAACATTCCAGCTGGCATGAAAAAATGGTTACTAACACCAGTATCTCCAGATCTTGAAATAAGACAAATCTATAAACACGAGATAAGTCAAATGTACTAACTAAAAATAAAGAAGGCTTCTGCAGAGTAATAACAATGCCATAGTTGTCTGTGTCATGCCCTATATCAGAACACCTCATCTGATAAATTTATCTTCACACTTCAGCTCCAGCTAAAATAGGAGATAAAGAAAACAAACGATACATGACCATACAACAGCACGCCTTGGCTGCCCAGATGGAAAGCTTTTTATAGAATCAGGCTTCATTTTCCTTCACAACTGTAATAAGTGACATTTAAAGGCATATACAGTATATAACTGATACAGATTTGTTTCTGTATATATATATTTTGTGTGTGTTCATATCTAATGAGCTATCATAATCAAGTACATGTCTACATACAGAGTATTTTAATGGCTAAGAAGCCCTCATAGTCGAGTCAGTTTAGCTGTGTGGACAATTTTAATAGACACATTACTTTAGAAAAAGCCTTTACCATCTGTTCTGCCCTCTAATTACAAATGCAACAAGAATATAATTCACAATTGCATAATTAAAAAGACATAAGGAATTTAATGCATGTCTCTGATCCCCTTTAATGTAGCTTGCATCTGTTATGTTTTCCTCTTACTTTGTAGAGCCCCTGAAAAAAAAAAAAAAGCCTAAGGAAAACTTTTTCTTAAATTCTCTTCATTTGTGTTAGTTCCATAAAAGGCATTATTCATATAAGTAAGATTACTGAACATATGTGGAATGCATCTGAACACAAGTGCCTGCCTGTCCCCTATAAGCTATTCTTATATATGCACTTATAGAAAACCATAAACAATCCCTCCAGGTGTCTGGCATTATGGAGAGACAAAACGCTGTCAGATCTTCACAAATCAAGAGCAATTGAATTGTTAAATCTGGGCCAGCTTCCATGTAGTCTAATAAAACAAGGCACTAAATGTCCTTAACTGCTTCAAGAGAATTAATTAATTTGAGAGAATGAAAGTGGAAATAAGTAAGAAAGTGGAAAATAAGGAGAAACAATCCAGGTATGGTCATTCAAAATAAACCTGCAAAGAGCACTTTATACAGTGTATCCAACACCGTATAACACAAAAAATCAAGTACACAAGGTAAGAAATTCTATGGATAATGTCACTACAGTAACTCATCTACATCATAAATTCAGTATTTTTATTATGCTTCTTCTAAAACATAAATGCTAATATAACAAGGAAGATACCTAACAAGGAAATTAGTGGAGAGTAAACAGAGCAAATATAAAGTCATCAAGTTACAACTTGTATAGGTCCCCTAAAGTAGAATTTTATTCTTAGAAGAACATTGTGGAGGTTCAGAGATTCTGAGATCAAATTTTTCAGTTGACAAATTGTCAACATTGTAGTAACATTGATTGATTTCTCCCTTTAATGTCAATTTCAAATGTTCCACTGGAACAGGGTATCAAGCTGCTATCCCTTATTTTTTCACTCTTCTGCCTGTTTTTCATTCCGTCACACAGTAACAAAGCCCATCCAACAGAGAATATATTTCATTACTTTTGTACCATCTTGTATGTTTTTGGAAAAAAACCTCATTGTTCTCCTTGTAGAAATTAATAATTGATTTTACAAAAGGGTATTAATCCAGATCTACTCCTTTTAAGCATATTTCTTAAATAATGAGATGATCTGTCTTAAGCTTCTGCATTTATTCTATGGAGTTTCAGTTTTGCTTCTTAATGTTTTATTATGAGAAACAAGCTACATAATAATTTAATATCAATATTGAATTTATAACAGTATGGAGGACCTTTCTTAGATATGTTTCTGTAGTGGAACTAGTTTGGACAATATGCAACTTTATAAGACATTGAAACAGAGGTTTCTGATAAAATTTTAAAGGGAACTGCAATATACTCTTGTCCAGATCTGTTTTGAAAGTTTGACTATTTAACTACATGCCTAAAAGTAAAGCCAAAGGCTTTTGAAAAAAACTAATCTCAGTTCATCGTGCAATCCTTCCAAAATTTTATCTTTTGTGCAAGTTCACCTAATTCTCTTCTTGGATTTATGATGCAGTAGAAATAGTGTATCTGCAGATACGTCCCCAAAAGAGCACACTTTTAGATCTATCTCAATAGGTGTGGTCAGTTATGGATCTTCCTTGTCCCAGGCTGCAGCCATGAACACACAACCAACCTGTCCAACACAGGCTGTAAGGCTGAGCACAGAAGCTTCAAATGATCAAGTCCATCCATTTTGGTACTGCCATGTCAGGTCCTTCAGCACTTCTGTGGAACAGGACACAAAGTCCAGAGGAATGCAACACAGTTCTTCTATCTCAGAGCAGGAAGAAAACATATTTTATTTGCTTTACCACCCTCCCCAGATTTATCTTATTTGAAGATAAACTGAGCTACAGGTGAAGTTCATCTTCTTGTTTGAAACACCAGCATATTTCCTAAGCTATAATTAATTCTTGACTGACAAACTTAGTGAAACAAAAGCATAGGACACACATCAGCACTCAATAACCAGCTCTCCTCAGTTTTCTTATTCCTGACTTGAATAACATCACAAAAAGAAAATTGAAATTTTAGATATATTGAGAGCTAGGTCCATAATTTTCCTTGTGATAGTAGATTATGGTATGCAATTCCATAGAGGTGAAGAACAAAATATTTCTACATGTCTCTAGTAAAATCTGCGTCCTTGTAAACACTGTGTGCTAAAATGCTTCAATGCAGTCAGAAAAAAATAAAATTAAAAAAAAAAAAAAAAGAGAGAGAGAGAGAGAAAAAGCACACCTAGATTAAACAAAAGCTCGCAAAGCTGAGACATTACAGGAAAGTCAAAATACCAGCAGGTGTTCCTCCTCACTTTGTACTCTAGCCCAGTAAAATAAACTACCACGCTACATGGAGAAAGTGTGAGTCACTGAACATTGTAAATTTTCCTAATGTATCACAGCTACAGAAACACCTGTGCTAAACACAGTAACATTGTGCTAATCCTCTGCGAATATTTCAACAGCCCTCCAGTGTTTTCCTTCCTTACCAGCATGCTGGGGTGGTCAGTGTTTTCCTTTCTCTTCCTCTCCACAGGCTCCCAACACTTCCAGTTGGAACCCAGCTGGGGTTCCCGGCCATGGCACACTCCCTGTGGCTCTTTGGCCATCAGCTGCCCTGGGCACGATGGCCATCCCCCCCAGGGACAAGCCTTTGGCGCCCGAGCGGCTCAAACATCCTTCCCAGTCAGCATGAGCCCAAAGCGCGTTGCTGGTTCTGCTTCAGCCCAGCCAGGCTCAGGGCTACACTGTGGTGCCACTTTTTGCTGCTCTTTTCTTTCATGTAAGAAGAGATGTTACAGCTCGACTGGGTGACAGTCCTGTGCTTTAAAATGGCTGCATGTACAAAACAGTGTTCTCGTGCCACCCTTTGCATTGATAAATGCTAAAGCAGGTGGAGGGTGATCACAGCATGTCAATCACAGGGAAAACCAGTTTAAAAACAGAGGGGATAGTGCCTCTCTGTCTTTGCTGAAGAACAGCCATCCTGTGTGCTGTCCCCTTGCAGACCTGCTTCACCCACACACCCCTGTGGACTGTTCATCTGCCATGGGGTCCCTCAGGTGCAGCCCCAACCACCTGTGGGCTCCTCTGGGGGCTGCACCAGGAGGGAGTGAGGAGGGCTCAGGGGAAGCCTCTAGAAACTGCTGGAGCACCTGACCCCACAGCTCTCCCTCCACCCACCCAGCTGAGGTCCAGGGCAGGAGCGAGGGGGACTGTGAACCTCAGCTGTGTGTCACTGACTTTCCCAGGGAAGGCAGAGGGAAAAGCCTGCCTTGTATGAGCCCAGTAGCACTTGTGTGGCTATGAGGGAGCAGACAGCCATTGGAGCTCTGGCAGCCTCCACAGCCCATCTTCAACTCTTCTATTTGGTAACAAGCATGGGCTGGGATTGCCATGATGGGTCATTTAAACGGGTGGAATTTAATAATCCTAATGACCTGGGACATCTGAGGGGGCACAGGGGGGAGGGAGAAATTAAAAGGACACACAAATGAAGGATCATGGTACTGCTGTTTGGAAATAGATTACATGCAGTTAAATTACAGTTTATTGCACCACTGACAGGCTGAGTGCTGAGAATGGGCCAGAGAGCCAAAAGCAGATTTCCCATAGCTCACAAACTCCACAGATTACATGGCAGTGCTCTTCTAAATTTAGGCTTTTTATCAAAGAGAGTTATGGTTTGCATCAGTCCACAAAATAAACCCAACCTGCCCAAAAGTTCAGCACTTGCAGAATAAGTTGCTTCTCATTGTTATGTAGAGTTAATTAAAGACCATGAGCACTACTGTCCTGTGTCCCTGCCTGGAGCTCTGGGGATTCATGCCCCATCTTGCTCCAGCAACCTCACAAGCCCAGCCTTGTACATCACCCATGGAGCACCACACACAACAAGGAAGAGCTTTCTGACCTGCTCAGCCAAAATATATCAAGAAAACTAATTTAGGATTTTTTGAGTTAAAAACACAGAAAGATGCCACAATCTGGTACACATATCCATTAATCATTTTTTTTTTCAGTTAAATTTTGAATTACATGGATTACTTGGAAGACATGAACACAATTACTGATGCTACGATAGAAATTCCAGTTGAAAATAATATTCCACACTGAAAAAATGTTTTTCTTTGGGCAAAATGGATAAATTTTAGTTATAGTAAGTGCTATATAGATATTAAATGGTAATTTTTGCCAGTGAGCTAAGAGAGAGGGAGAGGTCAAGAGCTACCAAGTGTAGAGATTAAATGAATAAGTCACAAATGTCCCTTTTATAATTGTTAACTGTGAATTCCACTTTTTCATTAAAAATTTGTCTATAAGATAACACAATATAACTAGAAAGTAAATTTTACCTTATCAATTAAGTATACTCCTCTTTCACACACACAACTTTAATTTGTGGAGAAAATTGTCCTGTTGCTTTCTCTAAAATATACTTTCCATAAAACCCAATTTAATAGGTATTGACTATATAAAGCAAATAACATTAAAGCAAGGGAGGACAATTTCTGCCCTATGCACAGAAACTCTGTAGCTGGAATTAATAACCCCATGACTCTATGGTAGCCTTTTCAGTGTTATCTGTATGATTCTTTTGAGCTTACCTGCACTGCCTTCAAGGATCTGCAGTTATTCTGAGCTCACCACAAATATTTAGGGGAGGGTCTGAATATTATAACATCAGCCTTGTCAGGTTACTCTTGACTGGGAGTATCCCACCCTCCAGAGAGGTGCATTTCCTTCCTGTGCAAAGTGAGGCAGATAACTTGGAAGCATTTGAGAGTGGCCCACATCAGAATAATTTATTATGGGGTGATAAGAGTATCTCTTATCACTTTTATCTCTTATGGGACAGAGTGGTCCACGTTTCCCCCAGAAGACCTACAATTCAGAATCTCTACAATTGCAGTCATCTCATTTTCTCAATTTATAGAGAGAAGCTGACTCCTGTCATGTTCTGACAGACAGAGAAAGCAGTTACTATGCCAAGAATGGATTTTGATTAAATAAGTAATTCTTTTATCTCCCATTGTAACTCTTACCAAGGCAGAGTGAACCTTTTAAAATATGTTAATATGTGCCATAAATTAGGAAAACAATCCACTTTAACCTCTACCATAGTTGATATTTCAGTGGTTTTACAAGACTTCATAAGGTTACTCCTGAGTACTCTTTATTCCAAGTGGAACTCAACTGTGTCCCAAAACCAGAGATGAAATCTGGTTTATCACCCATAGGTGTTTAATAATTCTGCTTCATTGTCTGCTTTCTATTCTTCTCATGTCAGCAGCACAAAAATTACTTGCTAATGGCAAAACCAGTTGAGAATTCAACTTTCTGCTGTCATCAGTGGCTTGATTTATCTTCTATCATCTCAGTGAAATCTCCAATTAAGGTTCGTATTTCTATCCTTGTCTTCCAGCCTACCCAGGCTCTTCAAATAAGTCTCACAGGCAGTTTTCTCACTGGGGATGAAGAGAATTAAGAAGCTCATCAGGAAACCATTGCCCTGAGTGTAAACACTCATGCTCTGTATGCAGTTCTAGAAAAAAACAGTCTGATACAGATATATAGTAATTGATCAAGATTTTGTCGTTCCTCAAGAATTTTTTGTGCTTTTGTGAGTGGACACATGCAAGAATCCCCTTGCCTGCCTTATCACCTCCATGGAGTCCTAGAAGCTATATTTTCTTTCCTTTTAGTCTTCATGCAACAAAAACAATGTGACAGATGCTCTCCTAAGATTCTTGACAGGTTCTCAAACTGGGTTTTGTTTAATTCAACCCTCAAGTGCTTTGTAAGGAACAATTTCTCTTTTTTTAACCACCAAACCATTTGTTCCCCTTTGTACTACTGCTTCAGAAAAAACATGTATAGTGTAGAAAGCATTACTAGAGGAAATCAAGTATTCTCTTGCCCAAAGTCACGTCCTCTAAGTCCCCACTAGATGTAACAGTGCAGGTCAACCACTGAGTAGCACTTTATTAGTGCAATCTTCTGAGATTAATTTCTTTAAATGGCAAAGAGGAAATTCTAAAATTCTTCTGCTCCAGGATGTTTCTGATGCTTCAGAAATTGTTCTGAAAGAACAATCCATATTCAAAGACTTCTTTCAAAGGGCTCAACTTCAGATTTAGGGTCCTTAGCTTCGTGTTTCAGACTGCAAGTCAAAAAAGTGGCAACTAATCAATCACACAACTGCCATTTGCAAAGACTTTGTTTTCTAAGATAATTAGAGGTCTTCATGAGCTGACCAAAGGTATTGATAAAAAGAATCAATAAATCTACTGCTACTGTTGATTCAGATTTGACTTGCAACTTACTTTGCTGAGGTTATATCTCAATGAACTAGAATCAGAAAAAATATGACAAACTCAGGCTGTTGTCTTATCAAAACATGACAAGTTTAACCATGATGTCAATATTCTGTTGTGTTATGTAGCTTTAATTAACTCTGAAGGAAAAAAAAAGTAAAAGAACCCAAAGGAGCTACTATATCAAGCCAAACTAGGTTTCATTTAATCTCATGGCCTCTCCCGATTAACATTCTATACTAGATGCTTCAGAAAGCTATCCAGGAACCTGAGATGAGCAACAGCCCAACCTTAGGAGGCTGCTTTATGACCTCTTCAGTAGTGCACACAAACACATTCTGTAAATGGACTGGAGGCCATAGTGTACAAACAGGATTTATTTTCCTTTGCATTGTTACTTTGTGTAATGCAATAAGGAGTACGAAAAAACACTTTTTAAGACGATTTTTGTAATATCTTTAAGGTACTACTAAAACAAAAATAATTTGGTTTGGTTTGTTTGGTTTTCTATGTAATACACATTGATCAAATCAACACTAAATATGCTGGAAAGTCATTAAATTATTTTGTTGGGCTCTGACATGTAGCTAACATGATTTTCTAAAAAAGAAAAAAATAGAACAAAATTTTAAACAAAGCTCCCTTCCTGTGTAGACTCGTGCCACAGTCTTGACACTGAGACACTGCATTTGAGGACTTACCAAATGTAAAACTTCAAGATAATTCAGAACTTCAGACTACAACCACCTTCCTCAATACAGTTGTAAGATGTTGCTTAAGTGAGTGGAATTCAGCATCCACAGGAATTCAGCTTCAATAAAATCATTGAAAGACAGGTATAGATCTTCTGTAATATCTTTGTAGCATCTTGTGTATCTCTTTCCCTAGAAGGTGTCCCTACTCTGCATGTGGAATACAGTTCATCCCTGTTTTTGTCACTTCACTCTCAGCTGATTAAAATAATTGGAGTCATCTAAGCTCACTCTCTTTTTTACAACAGCATAGTGGGGAATGTGACTATTGTTAGCACTCCTCCATCCATCCAGCACATTTGCCATCACCACCAAGTTGAAGAGGAGATATCTTGCTACCCACACAAAGACCTTTGAGAACATCTGAAACACCCCCTTGTGTATGTGACTGAGCTGGTTTCAAGATCAACCAATAAAACTAGATCAACTAGATAAATGAATTAGTCAAATTACTCAGCATCAAAGCAATCTACACACAGACATCACAGGACAGATTATTGCACCCTCTCTGACACACAGAACATTATTTTTCACCTTTGGCACTTAGTTCATAGATTCTCCAATATCCTGTAATTGAGTAACTGAAGCCATCAAATGCATACTTCTATTTCAGTTTGTACTCACGTGCAAGTGTCACAGACAGAACCTGCCTTTGCTCCAGCCTACACCAGAGTTCACTAAGGGTGGCAGTGTGAACACTGCCAGTCAGACTCCCAGTCAGACTTGCATGGAAACCCACAAGAGGAGAATTTGAGCACATGGGCACGATATTACTTCTCTTTATTACAGAATTCTTGAGTAACCAACTTTGTCAGTCTGATGGCTGTATGCATATTACCTACATGTACACTCAGAGACTCATGCATTCCTCAAGCTGTTTTAAGTCAGTACACTTTGCCCCCATAAACACTGGAGGCAAGGATGTTGTTGCATGTCACTGCTGGGAAATGTTCAGCAGCTGCCCATGTGGAACAACATGGTCTGATCAAGACAGTGACAGAAAAAGCTGTAATGGAACTCTGCATGGTAAACAGTTCAAAGAAAGATAAGAAATGCTAAATACATCATGGCAGTAAGATCTATTCTTATTTAAGTTAAGGCAGAGAAATAATTTGAAGGAAATAAAACCCAATTCTTTGCTTAAAAGAATTATGGGGACTAGTTTATTATGCAAAGTACTATTTTTCCAAGCTTTAGTTATGTTTATGAAACTGACTTTTATAGGATTCTGGCAATGGAAGGCTTATTTTATTTTATTATTCTTTAAGGGTGTTTTTCTGGACCACCTTAAAAAAAGGCAAAGCCTTATATTACTTATGTAAATTTTATGTCCCCACTTAAACACTGGAAGAAATTTTGTGGTAATAAGACACAGTGGAGCATTTTAGCGACACTATTCCACTTCTTTTTTTCAGTCCTTACTGTAAAATCTCAGAGTATTTCTTTCCTATTTTTTTTCCCCTCTATGGAGACATTGATGCTTTGTCCTGGTTTTGGCAGTAATGACAGCAGAATTATACAATCCTTTCACCACTTCAGTTTCCCTAGAATTAAAGAATGTGATAGCATTGCAGCATTCCCAAAGTGGGTCAGTGCTGAGAATTTGAGTTTTTTGGCTGTCACTGATTGAGAGCTGAAGCCCTGATGCCACAGTAAAGAGGTTGCTTTTTCAACAACAACGAATGAGTTTAAAATTTTTGCTATGATACCTTTCAAGTCACCAATAGCAGTGCCAAAAATCTGGATTTAAATTGCATGTCACATATATAATCTACATAACATGTGGAAACCAAAAACATCTATGATACCTTGATTTTTCCCCAGGGAAAGGCACAAAAATTTTACCATGGTAAAACTGCAGGTGGCCATATGTTGAACATTAGATTTCCAGAGCCGGAAAATCAACATTCCAGAATGCACTGAGAATCAATATACATATTAAAATTTTTAGAGAGAACTGTTACATACTTATTCTCAATGGATGTGTTAGTTGAACTTGTAACTTTAAATACCCTTCTGGTAAAAACATTGCTTTGTAATTTGAAAGCACTGCAAACATGGCACATGTTGTGGATGTTAAGCATGGCTTTTTTGAGATGTGGTACCACTGGTTTTAAGAAAAATTTTCCTCTCATTGAAGTTCTTTATTTTTTATAGTTCTTATACATCACAGTAAATTTTAATGCACACAAATAATACAAATGGAGATACAAATACATAACTGCTTGCAGAATTAGGGCCTATTTTCATTCTTCTTATTTAACTATTCATGGTGAGATGTGCATCATGCTAAATCATGTTTGGAGCGTTTTATACAGCAAAAAGAGGCACTTAAACTTTAGCACATTAAATACTGAAGTAAAGATAAATGGAAAATTATTTCTCTGTTCTTGTGTTTCTCCTTTTGATTCTCTGGTCCTACTGAGTATTTTAACAGCGGATTACCAAGTATGCATTTATTGGAAAATTCAACTGTTTTTTTTTTTTTAATTATTTAAAAAGAAAATATTATCTCTTTGTGATAATAATGCTGAGCATCAGCAGCACTAATTAATTATTTCTCATCAGTTTAGAATAAAGCATTATTTTATTTGAATTATAACACAAATTCCAGGTTAAATCTTGGGTGTCTTGTACCTGTCAAAAGTTAATGTATAGTCATGTTTATGAGTTTTTCACACATTGTTCTCATCTTTCTGATGCAGAGTGAGAATGGATTTTTGAGACATTTTAAATCCTTAAATGTGCATAAAGTGAGGCAGGGGGCAGTTAATGCGGCCCATTTACATCAACTACAGTACAAAAGAACAGAAATGAATCATACAATCACAGTGAAATAAGGCATATTATTTAGTGGAAATGATGCACCCATGCCAACAGAGATAATGATAATTATACTATAACTTAAAGCATCTTCTATGTACATAACTCCTGCCACTACTCTATGTCCTGCAAATCACATTAAGATTCATTACAATTAATTATATGAAGACGAATTAATTTTAATATGCTTGGCCTCCTTTATACAATTTTTAAAAGTAGCCAAATGTTACACTTTCAAATATAGCCTGAGAACCCTTTTCAATTCATCCACAACCAGCTTTTGGCAAACAACAGAAGTTTGATTTTGCTCAATTATATTCACACACTGTATATCTCGGTGTGGTATAATTGCATAACATTAGGACTTTTGAATGGAATACATCAGGTAATGATGTACAAATTGGATCAAAACAGAAAAACTTCTGTGTTGGTGACCTTATTCTGTCACATTACTCGTCATGTTTCAAATTCAAATATGGCTCCTTTTTCAGTTCTAGGCTTACCATAACAAATTGGAATGATTTGTCCTGGAAAAATTATCTCCTCAGGTTGAACACACAGAGTACAGTACGAGAAATAAATATGTTTGCAAGCCAGCTCTGTATATGATATTCCATTACGTTAAGAGACTTCCTGATATAATCAGCAAACAGACAACAAAGATTGATTAATCAATAAGTGGGCATGGCCTTATTACAGTGAACAAATTAGACAACTCAGGATATATTGCTTTATAGGCAAGATTTCTTCTTTACAAATATTCTCCATAATTGATTGTAGTGACCTTTTGGCAATACTGAAAAAACATCCTCAATTAATAGGCTTCTTTTGCAAAACAGATCACAGTGGGGAGAACTATGTGGCTTGCACAGTAAGATTTCAGAGAAAAGGAGGAGAATGTTTTTCAAACCTGCTCAGTGGGAAGCAGATGAGAGCTTCACTTTCCAAACCAGTATTTGTTTAAAAGCAATAAAAGCAATGTAAAGACAATTTAGCACTGATACAGTATTTCTAGAGCCACATCACCAGCTGAGTTCTTATCTATTGGTCCCTTTGTTGTGGGAGTACGTAGGAGTCAAGTACAACTTGTGCATTATTGTTAAATGCAGATCTGAAGTCCTTTTGGAACAAACACACTGTATATCACTATATATCAACACCACTTACACAGAACAAGTGAAAAGGGAAATAAGAACATGTGGCAATAATGGCTTAAATCTCACATATAATCCAGGGACAAAAACCAAAACTATTTCTTTTCTCCATCCTAGTCTTGTTTCGTGGAGAAGATACCCGAAAACTACATTTAAAGAAGTTTTCACTGGCAACTGCACATAAGTCTGCAACAAACCCACTAATCACATTAATAGATATTCTGTTTCAAAGCCTCCTAGTTACTCCTCCATACCTCAACTTTCCAGGTTACAAAAAATGCTCAAAATGAGTTTTAAAAAGTGCACAAACATATCAATTTCATGTGAAGACTTGAGGGGCAACAGCTGAGGTGTCTTGCAGAAAATGGATGCAAAATTATTCAGGTCTCACACAGTACTATTTTTCATGGAAATGGAAGGCCTTTTTAAAGCAGTATAGAAATAGGTAAAGATTTGGGTGTTCAACTCTGATTTCAAAGGTGAGATCTGGGAAATAAAAAAAATAAATTATTGGAAATAGCAAATTAAAAGAAATACTACTCTTGGTCAAATGAGAAGTATGGGAATGAAGATGATGTAAAAGTTCCTCCTGCTCTGGACCAGGAAAAGGGAAAAGAAAAATAGCAGGATTGGTGGAGTAGTTTTAGAGAAACAGGTATAACACTTACCTTCTGAATACCAGACCATCCAGGAAAGAAGTGCATCCTCCCTCCCACCCTGCAGCATATTTTTCCTCTCCATTTAAAGGGTCAGACTCTCACTGCATGTTAACACTGAACTAGTTGCCTTTTGGGGTATGGAGGTGCTTTTGTAGTTGTCACTTTTTTTAAAACTCAAACTGATGAGAGAAAGCAACATTTTTGCATGAAGTCAGAGTAAGGAAAGATCATCTCCTTGGGAGAAGCTGTTAGATAACCCCAGAAACTTTAAATAGATTTGCACACCAGTTAAAGACAAACAGGAGGACAAAAGATTTGAGCTAAGACAATATTCCGTCCCATATGCAACCCACCTAAGCTAGCCTGAGAGCTGAATGTTACAGTTTTCTCTCCAAGACTAGTTAATATATACAACAACAAAGCTGAATCCATTTCAGAGTGAAGGAAATAAGGTTTGCCTTTCCCACTCAGCAAGCCTTATATTGATGGCCGTGTGTGTAGCTGTCTATTTTTATTAGTTTACTGGCTCTAAGCAGTTCAGTGGGCAATGTCCTGAAGGAGAGTGTGTCTATAAACTTTTCTTTCTTTTCCCTTTTATAAATGAAAGCTAATTAGATTTGATTTTAGTCCTTTCTTTTGTGAGATGTAAGTCTGCTGGGTTTGTGTTGCAGCTTCTGGCTACACTGTGATCAAGTGTCACAAAAATACTGTAAAGTCCACAAGCTGTTAATTTAAGTAACTTCCTATTTCCTGCCCACCCTCCACCACAACCACTTTTTCCATGTCATTTAAACAACTTATATTTAAAAAGAACAATTGGGATTAGTCACGATTCCATTACAACTGACTGAAAACTTGCACAAACTTCTAGGCACAGCTCTTGTATAAACTGGCCTAACAAAATAAAATAAACAAAAAAAAAAAAAAAAAAAAGAAAAAAGTGACAATGTTTGTCTATTCTTAATGTAATATGACCCATTCCATTCTTTTTATTAGTAGAGAACAGTTCTTACTGAGCACTAGTAGAAGTCAAAATAGTGTAATATAGATTTACAGTTACAGAATCCATTACACACTGCTTTGTCAGCCCTTGTCACATCTCATAGACATACCTGAGATCCACTTGGAAGTTTGGAGCTAAGCTGAAACAGTATTCTCACCATTTCTTTTCTCTGCCCCATGCACCCCAGGACTGCTGAGTGTCTGCTGAGCAGACAGTGCAAGCCAGGCTGATGCACCTACACCATCTATCACCTTCTCCAGCTGACACACCGAATCCATTGTTTCTTCCATTGACTATGAACAGAGTAAACTGGGCAATGACTGAAGGACCAAGATGTATTACAGCCCAAACAGCTGCCTGAAAGTATTTGCACAATCAAGCCAGTGGAGCAGAGAAGCAATTCCTAAAACCCCGTAATAGTTAAGAGAACCTGCAGCATGGTGACTGCTACAGCACACAATGGGCACTGGAGAAGTCTGTAAGCTCTGATTCTGATTAATAGTATAACCCTTTGAGTTTGTGGATCATTGTCAGTGTACACACCATCCAAGCCTTCAGTTTTAACAGAGCAGCACCAAGTGAGCAAAATTTATGTTCAACACAACAATCCACACCAACTGGCACACATCAGAGCTCTTTAAAAGCACTGATGTACACATCTTCCTCTCCTCTGCAAACACAGAAACCTTGTACTAAGTGTCAGATAATTCTAGTCAAATTATTCACTGAAATAGCACCAGTTATATTCAATTATCTTTAAGGTAATCTGTGCTTCCAGACAAATCAGAAGACCTTTCAAGAAATGCAGATTAATTTTAAATAGCAGTGACACAAATATACCTGGTTGTACCAGGTTGTTATCAGACTTATTTTTCTCTATATTTAGTTGTGGTAATTACTTATCCAAGATTATTGAGTCAGAAAGGTCTTTTCTGACCCCACCACAGAATTTTTGCTGGCATATCTATTTTGTTAAAGAGCCTGATTTATTCCCTTTCAGGTCTGGAAATGTAGACTTGGCTCCAATTTCAACGTCTTATCACTACGTAAAGTGAGAACTGAAAATGAGGACCTGTTTACCTGAAAATGTCTGTCTTGGGTTCCACCTCTTCTTTCAAGGATGACAAACACTAAACACAAGGCAGATATTCAGTTCTTGTGTACAAGGTTTGCTTGACTTCACTACACTGACTTAAATGAAGTGCTGCCAACGTATATTATGATATCTTGATTCACTGTATTAAGTACCGTGCTGGAATGATACTTACATTCAATATTTCTAGAAAGATACCTGCTACATGAAGGTAAATACTCCCTTTGATAAGCATGCTTGTTTTCCTTCGTATAAGGATTCACAGATATTCTGTCAGATCAAGGCTGCCTCTGCACCCTTTCCATTCATACCTGAGCATTTAACAACATTACATTAATTCTATTTAGAGTCTAACTGAGGACTTTGTGAAACAATGGACATCAAGCAGACCCATAATAATTATCACTGACAAAAGTTGTAGTAAAGATGCAAATTGAACTTTTCATCCTCAGGGAATTATTTTCTTACTAGTAATTTATTAGAATTATACCACCAGAGGAAATAGTTTAAATTGAACAAAAAGATATATAATATCTTAAGGGATCACACCTCATATACATTGTCTAATGTGATTAATAAAGATCCCTTCTTTAAGACTAGTTCTAAAAAGAATTTAAAGCAAGGTAAAGAAGGTATTTAAGATGGACTCCCAAGTTTTGTGTTTCAGCAGAGCTCGCCTGATCCCCGATAGCGCAGTGTTACAATTATCTCTTTTGCTTTATTGGATATGTTTCTTCAAGGTGAAAAGTCTGGATACTTTTTGCAAGGCCAGCGTTTTCATTTTCAGCTCATGAGCATTCTGAATACACAGGTCACCATGCCTGTGTTTGCCTCTGCAAAGACAGGAAAAGCCACCTCGGGGACTGCTATACATAAATTATTTTTAGCAGCTGCTGGTGAGCAGTTTTTGAGCTTCTGTAAGAAAATGAGTAAGACCTGTGGGCAAATATTTTTATGGTAAAGACAGTCTCTGGGATCAGAGTGATGAAAAGCTCTGAGATGTTCTCTGCACTGAGACTACAGCCCTCTGCCTTCCGTCACAAACACACCAAGTCCTGCATCTAGGCAACTGCTCTTAGCATCTTTCACATTAAGATTTTAAACCCAGAGTTCAGTCCAAATACAGAACATTTCATTGCCATTTATACAATGTTGCAAGAATTTTAAATTCTTTCGATGCCTCATTTGAACAAAACGAAGCAGTGCCTCCAGTCACACAGACTTAAAAACCTATTTCAAAGTGAGGGCTTATACAGGATTAAATTCATGTACTGCTATTACTGACATATATTCAGGTTATTACAACACAGCTCACTTCCCTACTGATAGACTCCAACTTTGTCTCTCATTCAGATGTTTCCTCCCAGAGCCACATGGCATCAGTTCAGCTCTAACTCAAAAGGAAGAGCACCACCCACTGAATCAGCTCCTGTGGCATCCTGCATTTTTCTCAGAGAATCTCCTCAATGTAATGTCTGGACACTTGATGTGAATATAACCCAAAGCTAAATGTAAAAATATAATATATACATATGTAAAATACACACATATACACATGTATATGAAACATATGGAAAATGTATTTATGCCACATGAGACTGCAGATTAGTACAGCACTCTTTAGAAAAAAACACACATAATTTATAAAACATACAGGCTGCTTTCATGCCCTTTCTTTGCCTCTAATAGAAAACCGCAGAGAAAGCAACTTTGCTTACTAAAAACAATGGCATCTCTTGTAAAAGATAATTTGCCAAATTACATAATGAACAGGTACAACATAATACTGGTTTTTAGCCTATTGGAAAGGTACTTATTTTTTTCTCTACAATTTTTCATGTCCCCCCCCCCCCACTTTCTTTTTAAATTTGTAAC
>JAWWEV010000011.1:18038220-18167587 GCA_035583235.1 Hafferia zeledoni
CCACTTTCTTTTTTGAATATTCTCATCTCTTCCCAAACCAGGAAAATCTTGGAACTAAGTTCAAAAAAACCCTTAAGCATAGACAGGAAGTTAGATTTTCAATTTTATGACAATGTAAGTAAATCTGTTAAAACTCATGCCTAAATAAAGACACCATGGAGATATATACCAATGCCTCCTGTTCCCAGATTAAAAGAATAAAAAGAATATCAGGTATCTTGTTTAAATACCTAATAGCAGTTTTGTTTCAACAATTCAATACTGAAGGAAGCTACTTGTTTGTTTAAACTGCCATCAGACTAACAGGACAAACAGGTTTTCAGTGGAAGCCTCACTGCATGTAGAAATTCAAAAAAGAGTAATTACAAGAAATATAATAGCTTTGAAAAGCCAAGTACTCTGTCAGTTCTAATAATCCTTCTTTCCTCATAGCAGATGAGGAGCTTTGTAAGGTCACATTGATATTAGAAAAAATAGGGTTTCTAATAATGAAGCAACACAATAATATTGGCTCCATCCCTAAATATTTGTATAGAATCAAATAACATTCTCCTTCATTATTATACTCCTTAGGAGTCATTCATGATATACACAACAAATCAATAAATCAGTAGGAATGCCTTGCAATGATAATAGGCTTGTAAAAGAACAAATACAAGGATTAAAGTCCTAATTATAGAGGAAATAATGAAGGTGTATGATTGAACTGTAGATTATACACTGCTAAAGGTGTCCCATTTTGTTACTAGACCTACCATTTTCATTCTCATAGAGGAAATTTACCCTTAAAGCATCATATTTATCTGACAGTACTGACTTCATTATAATGTCAGTACATTTAATGGTTTATACTCTGTTGATAGTAAACTTGTTGGACAGATTTACCACTTCCTATTCTAGCCATTTGACAAGTCCAAGAGATAGACAGCAGTCAAAGATTTTTGCCAGCAAAACATCCCTTCAGAAAGGTTCAGGTTCTCTTGTTCAAACTGCTCTCTGCTACACAGATTCCCAAATGCAGCATGACAAGGAATGTGCTGTCTCATGCTGGCAAAGACACAGTGAAAAGTGTGATGGTACCTGAGTGATACAAGAGAAATGGGGAAGAGTTTGGTCAGCTTGGAGAAAGATATAACCCAAACAAACAGAAAACCAAAACCAAACCAAACTGAAAAAATCAGGGTAAAAAAGTTACAACCTAATATCTTCCACTAATTTATGTCTAACCTTTGAAAAACAGTCTGTCAAACTCTTTCAAATGCTAAGAAGTGATCCAGATAGATTTAAATCTCAGGCTGCATTTAGATGATAAACTCACAGTATGGGCCACTCTAAGGTGGATGTCACATGCTGAGGATATTTTGGTTGTTTTGAGGGCCCATGAAAGGTTTTTTTCTGTGAAAGCCAAATTAAATGGGGAGAAAGATTTTCTTGCTTTTATCTAATACTGAGGGATGATAATTTTAGTATTTTTTAAATCCAGTAGTACTTCCAGGGAGGTCATACTGCATTTTAGCACCTCCACATCCCTGTCCTTAAAACAAGCAGATCAATTGAAAATGGCAGTGAGAGCTTCAGAAGAACTGACAACTGCAAGGAAACATTGATCATACATTGCAATTTAGCTGAAGGTTAACTTGAGAGAGGAAGTGAAAATCACAGTGGTTTAAAAATAACTATTTCCCCCTTATTTTATATAAAAAAGTTTTTAATGCCTTTTTCTAAAGAGGTTTTCATTTCAACCTTTGTTTTTTATTGAGGGTGGGAGGTGGGAAGAAGCAGAGATTATTTAACTTATTAAACTGCAACAATTGTTTTTAAAATTATTTTGAGGAAACTGATAATATTTTTATGTCTCATTAAAGAAATTAAAATATATTTTAAAGTTTCACAACCTCTTAAAATTTCCAGCTCTGGTCTAGAATGATATGTGAGGAATAAATAATTCTGTAGGCTTACAAATAATTTTTTCTAATCACAAAATGTTTTTGTTTTTTTCCCCTAGTTCACTGCCATTTATAGTCCTATGACTATATTTGTGCATATTGCATGAAAAGGCCACAATTCAATATTTAGGTTTAGGCTCTCATTTCCACAGACTTTTGACTAAATCTTGCACTGTAAGTGAAATCTTAATAAAAGCTTAAGCTCACTAGTTGGTAAAGTATTCACACAGCTTAAATAATGACATAGGAAGAAAGAAATTTGGAGGCAGAGATCAAGGAGAGGAAAAAAAAAAACTGCTACAGTTGAAAAGTAATGGCAAGTGAATGAGGTAAGTGAATGAGGCATGGAAAGTATTTTAGACAAAGCAGCAGCATGAAAAAAATTCTGTTAGACTCTGGACAGAGACAGCAGGAGCGAATGAGAAACAGTAGGTAGGTGCTAAATGGAGCTGGTTACAAAGTCCCATCCTGCCAATGGATTTGATGTACACAGTATTTTTCATTGATATATGTTCAATCTTTGTTTTCCCAGTTACTTATTCCAGGGTACTATTGAAAGAGAAGACAAAGAGTGGAAGATTCTACTTTGAACTTGACCTTGAGAAGAAAGCAAAACCATGGAAGCTACTAAAGCAGGGTATTTTCCTTTCATTTTTTTTTTCAAAAGCCAGGGTTTTTTTTCTTTCATGAATGAAAAAGCACATGATACCATATGAATTTGAGTGTATCGCTCAAGATTATCTCACCAATAGGTTTTTCAGTCATTTCTTTGCAATGAGGCCTTCAAATTTTCCGTCAGGCAAACCAGCAGCATTCACTCCTCCATCCAGGTCCAGTGAGAAAGACACACTGCTTTATTCATCCTGCACTTCTCCCCATTTCAGTTAGTAAATGTCCTAGTGAAGCAATGGAGTATACAGTCACAGCTTTTCTTCACAACCAGAGAAAGGCTCATCAGGGTGATTTTTTTGTTTAGTGTTTTTTTGCTACAGGTTCCTAAACCTATTGCCTGCCTGGAAAACACACATGAGTGTTCAGTGCCCTGGTGCACTAAGCTCTCCTAGTCTGATTACCTCAATCTATCACAGCTAGGATGAAGAGTGTTCCAAACTTTCCTGATATTGCCCATGGGGAAGGAAGGAAAAATGGTTCACTCTCTTTGGATAAAAGTTGACACATAAGGTGAAAATGTGTTGGTTCCAAAATGGACCCCAAACTGTACCTTCCCATAGTCCTGCCTAAGCCCTACATCCATACACCTGGAGCCCAGCAACTGTATCTCAAGGTCTTGCTGCAGTGCACCAGATGCTCTCAACATGCAGCGGTGCTCATGTTAAACCTGCTCTGTCTTATGCTTTACACAACCTGACTAAAGAACTACACCTTGATTTCCAAACCAATTCTGAAGGTTTGGGTTGTTTTTTTTTTTAACAGAAACTGCAATTCAAGAGGATCTGAACCACCCCCTAGAGATTCCGCAGAACTATTTTTGAATGCCTGTGACTCACTGTGAGCATTCCATCAGCACGTAACTCCCCACTGCCACAGCTACTTCTCAAAATCCCTGACATCTCTTTGGAAGATACAACTTGGTCCATACAAGGGACTTTGCACTCCTATCACTTGTTTCTTGAGTACCCCCTTCTCTCTGACAGAGGTTCTATGAAACAAAACTACCAGAATATCTAGGAAGTGTGGTTTTACCTCTCAATTCCTGTGGTGAGGGACCAGTCCAGCTCTGCACACTGTACTTCAGGAAATTATTAATTGTATTGTGCGTGCATAAAATCAAGACATTTCTAAGAGACTGTTTATCAAGTGCAGTTATTATTTCTCCATTTAACAATACTTTTGTCTCCTTGATGTTTTTGCAATTTTCTTGGATATATTTCAGTCTTCATTTTTTTCTGAAAATGTGCTTCCTCAGCATGTCCTCTTTGTCGATAATCACAATATGGACAAAATACATTATTTAGTTGGTGCTACCTGCTCTCTCCTACTCTTACAGCCAGAGAAGTTTTTATTCCCAAAGACTGCTGGGCTTCAGGCATAGATATAGGAAGTAGCTAACTTTTCTTTTTGTAATTAATTGAATGAATATGAATGGTTAAAAATCATTCAACATTTTAAACTCCAGTTGCACACATTGTTCCACTTGTTCAACAGTTTAAAGAATAATTTAATTTAAATGCCTTTTGGTTTAAAGGACAAATTATTACCTTTTCTGTTTGTTTTGGGTCATTTCAGTGAAGCCAGCACACCCCTCAGGGTGGTCATGTATCCCAAAACGATTATGCTATTAAAGCTGACCACATTTTGATGGAAAGCATTTCTTAACTGCAAGCTCCCTGTGGTGACATCTAAGAGCATCCAGTCTGAATCTCCCTAGCTTTTTTCTTCAGGAAACTAATAATATTGGTGAGAAAATAGTGAACCTGAGTTATTCTGATTACTTCAGTCCTTATCAGTGCTATTAATTCAACAGTCAATGTAATTCATTCAATAACCTAAATAAACAGGTGTTAAAAGATTTGACAGATTGTGTTTGAATACCATATTTAAAGTCAGTTTCTTGTTACAAAACAGGGGTTTTTGAAATAAAAGGAACTGGAAATAACAGTGATATTTCCAGAGAACAAAATTATACTAGTCTATAGTGGACTCTAGCATTACTATGGTTACAGGCTCGCTAAGTTGTTTATTTGATCAAATATTCCTTTAGGCAGAATGATGAAAACTTAAAAGTTTCTTTTTAATAGCTTCTGTTTGTGGTAACAATTATGCTAACCCAGCATTTCTGAGGTTTTCTATTTATTCTGCAGCTTTGACTATATTATCCTGCTTCTCCTTGTTACAGTACATCAGAGCATGCCTGTCTCTCTGTTTAAGTAAAGATGGTTGTTGCATTTGCTGTTTTGAAAAAACACGAAAATGATCACTGGGTGGGTGTGGATCCTATTTTATCCTTATCTGTAGAACATAACTTCAATAGCTGTGAATTAATAAACTGCTTTCCCAGCCACATGCTCTCCTATTTATGTCTTTTAATCAGGTAGCCATGGTTCCATAGATTCAGAGCTAGTCTGTCTCAACAGTATCTGGATCTTTCTTCTCATAACCTAAGAGGAGAAAGAGTATGGTTTTCCCAAGAAGAATGAACTCAAAATCAACTCTTATTACTGAGGCTGAATGATCATGGCAGTGTTATAATCTAACTCTGCAAGGGCTTTTGCAAAGATATATTTAGTGAAAAAAGTCAATTCTGAATGAATATGCAGATCTAGACTGGAGTATTTCTGCATGAATTGGGATGGAGAATACTTTAGTAAATTCTAGTTTTTATGGAACGTGTTTGAGTCAGGAGATGGGAACAAGAACTGCAGAGGAATCCCTGATGCTGTCCTGTACAGGTTTATCAGTATATGAGAGTCTAGTGTATAACTTAGAGTATATAGATGAGAACTCTAATTGCATTATTGCTTTCTCCCCCTCATCTTTCAGGTAAACACTGGTTGGTAGCCAACAAATAAAAAGACACCCAGCACTTGCATGCCAGATGTGCCTTGGTATGCCAGGACAACCTACCTGCAGAGTGCGCTTCAGACTTTTGTTTTACAGAGCATGGATGGAATAAATGACACAATGATCTCACAGAGCCATTAGTGTGAATAAATTTTTTGCACAACATCAACACTTCAGAGTGGACCCTTGAGTCTCCTAACACAGGCATGACTAAAAACTTCACAATTCCTTTAGTTTTTTGCCAGAGTATTGTGATAGAAAGGGAAATGTCTATATCTAAAACACAGCTGGACACTAAAGGCCTCTGAAAGACTACTAGTTTGTGAGATTTAGGTAATCAATTAGGCTTTCCAGTGTTTTTTCTTGAAAGATGTTTGTCCAGGAAGAATCAGGTGAGAGGAGTCGTTTCACCTTTCCTGAGGAAGGTTACTGACTCTTGTCTGACAAGTCAGCAGTAATTAGACAAAAGTGCATTGCAAGCCTTAATAAATAAAGCTGTTGCTCTGCTCTGCACAATTGTGTCTGGCACCCACAAGAAAACTGAGCTGAAATTAAGTCTCCATTCATTACAAAAATAGTCTAACTAATTCAGAGCTATGGACTGTCTGTTATTTGTCAATGGCATTGAATGGTTTCTATCTACTGTAACAAATCACTCAACAGGAAAAATAAATGGTAGTTGATTGTATGCCAATGGTATATTTAACAGTACTCTATTGTATTGAATGCTGCTGGAAATGTAACAGGTCTCGATTGGGGGAAAAATACATGCTATTTTTAAAAATAAAATATTGATGTAATTGGCTTTCCCACCCACGGTGCTTCACAAGCCTAGAAGCAAGATTAGTTTAATAGTTCGTTGGAAAAGTTAGGGAGATTGGACAAAAAGAATCTTGTTGACTTCAAGGCATTTTAAAAGTATGTAATTAAAAAGAACAACTATCACAGACCTCCTTAGAATGAATTCTCAGATTTCCCTCTGCCTTCCCAACAGTTATAAAAAAATCAAGTAGCATCCTACAGTGCTAAAAGAAAGAATGGAATTGTAATGTTCCTCCTAATGAACACTCTCCAGCAAAGAGGAGCAATCATGGAACTAAAGCTATAATCATTCCTTACTGGCAGCCAGTTTTACTGACTGATTGGCAAGCAGCAAGACCAAACAATGGTGGATGGTTTGCATTTACTGCAAACTTACCCTCTGAGGGTAGAATTTTCCCTGCTGTCTTCTCTGTTTGCTGTTCTGCATTTAGGTCTCATTAGGTCACATGAATACTTTTCCCTCCTTCACTTTTCTTTCCTTTAATCCCAGCATTCTGACTTACTGAAAGCAGACAGGTTGAGAGTTGCTGCAAGGTCCTATCTGGTTCAGTCTGGACCAGTAAAGGGAACCTGAAACTGCTCTTATTTCTACATCTACTAAAAGGGTAAGAACATCAGTTTTTCTATTCTTACAGCAGATGAACAACTCAGCTCCAAGTCCATGATAAAACCTTTCCTTTGGGGATTCTCATTCACAAGATTCTACAGAAAATAATAAATTTATGGGTATTTTACTTGTAACTTTTCCTTGTTGGCCCATGAAGACACATATTCTTCTGTCAAAGGGATACAGCCTGGATGGACAAGGCAGGAAAAGACAACCATTTACATGGTTTACCACACCACACTTAGAGCAAAAGAGGACAGCAAACTTTCCTTCTTTAAAATGTACTAATCAGTGTGGGCTACCATACATCATAAAAACCTCAAGCAGGAAAAAGTCTTTTTTCTAGCAGGAACAATAATAAAAGCAAGCAGGACCAGCAATAATGGAAAGATGAGCCACTGAAACAGTTTTAAAAATTGGCAGCCAGCTGATAAGTACAACCCTTTCACCTGGCCCAGCTGGAAACCAGGTAACATGTAAAATGTTCCTCTTTTTCCACAGATTGCATTAATTAGATTTCTAGGACGTAGGTAGCTAGGCAATTCTAAGCTAGAATATCATAATTAAATGAAGAAACAAATTAAAAACAAACAAACACACATTTTCCTTTGAATTACTTTTTCAGGTGTGAAATAATTAAAATATTTTCAATATTCTATTTGCAGAATCAGGAGAGAGGAGAGAAGAAAGGGGGGAAAAAAACCTTACAGCCAGTTGTGATCAGTACCCCAATTATGCATATTAACAATTTAAATCACACTCTACTTTTGAATACAAATCTGACATATCCAGTAACTGCTCAACTTACACTACTAAAATACACAGAAAACACAGCACTATGCAAAGTACGTAAAAACCCAAGCACACACAAATACTCTCTCCCCTCTTTTCCCTTTTCCAGGTCCCTTACAATAAAAACCAGTCAACCACCATATTTTTGTCTCCTATCCCTATAACATGACTTTGTTTCAGTAGTTGTTATGAAGTGGCTTGAGAAATTTCCAAGACTCAGTACTGTTATGCTCAAAACTGGCACATCACATGATATCAAAAACTGTAGCAAGACCAAATTGTTTAGAAATGCACACAAGTGATACAACGTGCAAAATGAGTGCAAACTATAGGCCCAATCTGATTCATTAATTATACTGACAAAGGAAAATATACAGATTCAGGCCCTCATACTGTCCTTGTAATCTCCTCATGTGAATGGATCCAAGAGATAGAAGACCTACAGAAACAAATCTTTGGGAGACTAATCCTACATTCTTTGTATACATGCCTTGGAAACTAAAAAGGAAATTGTGTTTAAATAAAATTTTCCATGAGAATTCATCTTTATTTTACTATGTTACATGACTGAAAATTACACAAGTTAAAATATACTTTTATTTAGACTCAGGTATGTGGGAAAATAATTCAATTGCCTTCTCAGCAGATTCATTTTTACACTATGAGAGGATTATTTCCATCAAAATTATTTTTAGATTCAGTGTGAGTCATCTGGATGCCAACAACATAATTAGAATAGAATTAATACAACAACAACCCACATAATGTCTGATTATATTTGAATAGCCTTTTATTCGTCAAACAAGCAGCTTCTATTAGGAACATGAAAATGGAACATGCCGAGGGAAGAAGGCAGTGCTCTAAAGATGAGCTGTGGATTCTCAAAGAAATGCTTAAGTTTATAAACTACAGAATAGAGAATCAATTTTGCTGCATGGAGAATACTTCATTACAGCAACATTTATGCCAAGAAAATGACATTCTGAAAACTCTATGAAAAACTGACACTGATGTCCCACTGAGAGGCTTTTTTTCCTTTCCCTAAATAGACTGCTGGGCCCAGCTATTTATTGCCTGTGATACTATGAAAGGAGGAGCAGAGTGAAGGTTTGTGAGGACATGTCATAGGCTGCATTCATTGAGAAAGTGGAAAATGTCTGTACAACACTTAAAACTGCTCAGAATCAGCAAAACAGGCCTGGAGCATCTGCCAAGCACACAGATATCTATCCATCAGCTGGAGGAGCAACGGAAGGAAGGTAAGAGGACGAAGCACAAAGTAACAAAAATATTCAAGCTATTTTATAAATCACCTTATCAAAACTGAGGATCTCTGATATTGTCATGGAAGGCAATTACTAAGACATGTTTTTCTGAGGTTATGGCAGGTATGGACAGCTGTAAAGAAGCCTGATGGAAATCCATTTTTAAAACTCAATCTGCCTCCCTGGTGTCCCAAACAACCCCTTCACACAGCGTGGCTATGGAAGGGTCCATGGGTACAACAGAGAAGCAACTTCTTGCCCCAGCCTTGCAAAGAAGGCACCGTCTCTCTTTTATTCCTTCATAAAGAATTTTGGGAAGCCCGGAGCCATCAAGCCTGCAAAAGTGGCATGACAAGGATGCCAGAATAAGTTAAATTACTGCAGTTTCTGTGTCAGCTTCTGGCTCTGAGAGCATTGGTATACGCAAGTCTTGAGAGGGGAGGACATGAAAACAACAGGGAACAGGACAAAAAACCCACTCCAAATAACTCCCAAAAGCAGATGGGTAGAAGGATGAAGAATCAAAAGGGAAAGCACAATGTGGAACCACATCCTCCCAAGAGTAAACACTAAAAGTAACAGTAAATAAGAGGAGGATTTTTCTGTACTTTCAAAGAATTTAACGTTTATATTTGTCAAGATTTTGTAATAAATTTCTGCAAAATTCTTCATAATACAGAATGCTGAAAGCTATTACTAGAACAAAACCAGACCCTTGAGAAATTTTGTCTGTGAAACCTTCACTCATATAAAAATGAGTCAAAGACTCATGGAAGTAAGGAAATACAGGCATGATATCAAGTGTACCGAATAACAGGTTAAAAAATAATATTCAGTATTCAAGGCCAGACTTTACAATCAAAGATTATTAGCCTAACTCAGCAGTTGAAAGATAAAAGCCACATTTTCTCTATGATTGTGCTTTGCTAGAATATAAGGAAAGGGAAAATATGATCAGCCTCAAGGGTTTAAGAAAACAGTTAATAAAAATCTAGTTAATTTTTTTTTTTTTTTTGGAAGATGAAAACAAACCTATCTTTCTTAATGGTAAAGACACAGCACTCATTGTAATCAATTTTTATACAGCTTCTTTAAAAGAAAACTTATTGATGAAGATAAAATTTCATGCTTCTTAGCAGGCTGAAATTGGCTGATGATGAAAGCTAGAGAATTCATTGCTCCAATTAATAAGCAATAAGTTAAGAGCAAAACTCTGCAAAAATTATTTCTAATCGGCTTTTTTGCTTTGCTTGTTGGATAATTTTCAGATCACATTTCAAAGGAGGTGTAATAAAAAAACTGATTAAATTGAAATATTCTACAACTCTTTAAATCTGCAGAGCTCCAGCTCCTCTTAAATAATACTGACACAATGAATGCTGATGCCAGTGTGTGCTAATGTCACTGTATGCTAATGTCAGCACTACATGAACTGTGTTTCCTTCTCAGCTCCAGCATTGGAACACCACAGCTGTCAATCTCCAACACGTTAAATGCTCTGCCAGAAGAAAAAGCAAGTCCTGCTGTGGGTACAAACAGTGTCTGGAAAGGCTTGCAGAGAACACACCAGTGTGGGGGTCACCTCTGTATGCTGCCTTACTGTAAAAAGGAGATAACACAAGAATATTTTTATATACACAGTACAGCCAAACTGGAGAAGTTTAAAAGATTAAAAGAACTCTTATTTTATTAAGAAATTCATCTAAGAAAGATGAATCCAGAAGTTTCTCTGACAGTAATTATTCCCTTTTCAGCTTTGCATGCAGAAAGAATTACTGGAATTTCATTACAATCCCTGTTATTTAATCAATTACGTTGGTAGGGAGGTTAAATTTACTATCGAGTGGGAATTAACAGGAACTTAAAAGGGCTGTAGGAGGAACCACAATAATGAGATATTACAGTGTTCTTTATGCAAGCCTGAATTTGAAGAAACTATTCATGAAAACATTTTAGATTGCTACTAATTAATCAGATTGATACATACAGTCTCAAAACCACATCTGACAGCTAATGGTACTTCTCAAATAGCCTGATTCAAAGCCTATTGAAATCAAAGGAAAGACTGTCATTGACTTTGATTGTGCTGTACAAATGTAATTCTCATATGTATGGAGTGCCCAGTAAATGATCTGCATTACAACAATCATATTGTTATAACAATATTATTGCATGTTTCTAATGACTAGTCTATTATTTTTAAGATGCCAAGCATTTGTTGAACAGCCTATACATTTAGGAAACCCATTTTTAGAGCACAATACAAAGTTAATGAGAGCCTTTACACTGATTTTAATAACTGATTCCATGGGACTAATTTCAGCACAAGATGCCAAGCATGAATATGAGTGACAGAAGGAGTTCCCTTGAGGATAAAAATTATTTTTTAACATGTTTTTAAGAATGGCATTTAATTTTGTACAAATATCAAGGGTTTTTTTTTTTCAAAACAATCCCCCTTTCGTTGCTTTTCCTAATTTTTCTAAACACAGCTCCATGAAAACTACCTAGTTATGTTCTGTCCAACTTAGTGCTGCTAAAGGTGGAGGGTACTAAGGCATCCTTTGATTCATCTTCATTGTTCCTTTCCTTCAGCCACCCTCCTTTTTCTTAATTTTGCACATGGAGACTTTTCCTTTCCTTATCTATAAATAATGATGTTTCTCAGCAGAAAGTCATTATCTTACATTAACCTATTGAGAAACTGTATATTATAATTTCTTTGCCTAAGGGCAAATTAGAGGATATTTAGGGAATCATGAATACAATTTGGATCAGCAGCAAAACCAAATCAACATGTATGGAGGAATTCCACATGCTATATTTGTGGAAATTATCTGTATGTATTTTTGCTGGTTGAAAACAACTAATGTTAAATCACTACAGGTCTTGCCAGTTATTTGTGATCAATAAGTCCCTTAGAAGTTACAAAGAATCTCATACTGACAGAATTTCAGGAATAAACTATACTTGTTTCATAAGTAGAGAGGAATGTTACCGGCATACCTAGAGGATGAATATTGGATAAAGCACTTAAAGTGATAGTAATTAAAAGGAGGTAAAAATTTACAGTTTCCTATATTTTCAGGAGTACAGTGCATTTTAGAATCTCCAGCTTTCTAGCTGAGTCAGAACCACACAGAACATTCTATCCAGTTCCAAAAACAATAAGGTAACTACAATGTGTTTAGATAACACTAATATATCTGAAAATTGACAAAATGAAAAGAGCATTAAAGAGGTAGTTAAATCTCAGAATAGAGTCAGTTAACAGACATACACTTGAAACACTAAATCAACAACAAAATTGTGACTTAATATTTCAGTCTTCTACCATTTCAACTTATTACAGCCTTAGGTAGTTTTGAATATTTATAGACAAAATGTTTTACAAGTGTCAGTCAAGTAGAAAGATTTTCACAAAGATGGGGAAAGAACTTTTTTCTTTTTTTTTTTTTTTTAGTTTTTAATAATCAACATCCTCCCCAATGACCCAACACAATGGATTACTTAATTTACATATACAGTCAATGACTGTGGGACTGGCTGCTCCCATTGTATGTTCACACCGTTAGCAGTGGTTAACTGAAATTAAACTGTCACAGTCTTAACAGAAAATGTCATTTGACATGAAAAGAAATGTGCTGCTTTACAGGGATGTGAAGCTGGAAACACAGTAGTGGTCGTCTGGTATTATTTTCCTAAGACAAAAAACAAAAAACAAGTGAACCTTTACTAATTGACTTTTTTCCTATGCTGACATCATCTCCCTATTCCCTTGTTTCTTTCTGCTGAGAAGGTTTCTTCAAACTTATCACTGGAAAACGATTTGAAATAAAGCCATGATTCAGTAACTTGTTCTGTTTCCATCCTGTTGCCAAATGGTTCATGATTCTCCCAAATACCTCTGCTGGAAGCAATTTTTAATGAAGCTTCTCTAGTCAAGCCCTGCCAACGCCCAGCCAGGCACTGTGGAACACTGGCAATCAAACTGCCTCCTGAAGGCTCTTCCTACCTGCAAGATCCAACAGCAGCTGATTTGACATGCATGCTGACCTCCCTGAACTGAGCTGAGTTTATCAGAGAAATTTAGACTTAGGAAAAAAACCCCAAACAACAACAACAACAAAACAAAACCAAAAACCCCAAAACCCTTTTAGTCTCTATTTCTTAAGTATTTGCCAAAAGTGGAATAGTAATTCACCCTGCCCAGGGTAAAGGGAGTGTACCTATCTGACCAACAGCATCTGAACAAAGCTCTGCATTCAAATAGCACTAAAAAAAAAACTTAACAAGAAGCATGAACATGGCTCCATGGATTCACAGCTTCACATATGTTGCATCACTCTATCTTATCCTGCAATTTTGTATGGTCCACAAAGAAGGATCCTTTGGAACATTATATACTAAATACTGTAAGTGGAGTGAAAGCTCCTTCTGTCTATGTAAGGCTGAGTCACTTTAAAAATCAAAATTTAAAGAAAATCAAACAATATTTCTGTCAGTCTTGGGACATCATTAAATGTTACAGGAAAAATAAATGAAAGCACAAGAATTTTCTGTACTTATCTCAAAATAAAAAACACAGACCTTCATAACTGAAATTTAAGTTGGAGGGGTTCAAGGCATCATTTCTCACACCATTATGAAAGAGTCCTGGCTTTTAACCTCATTACCAGTGATACAGGCAGTTAAAATACTGCACTGCAGAATAGGATTATGTTTTACCTGGAATTATGGAGGAGGTTTTGGTTGAACATTGCCATAATGTTAGTTTGTTGTGATCAGCCATTACCACCTTACTTTTATTATTTATTTTATTTTACTTTATTTTTTTATTTTATTTTTTATTTTATTTTATTTTTTATTTAATTTTTTATTTTATTTTATTTTAACTTTAATTTGACTGTTTCTTTCTTTTTTTCCTATGAGTATTTCTTTACTGTGTGTGCTTCTTTTGTTCTCACCACTGCTCCTTTATTCTGTGACTTGCAGTGCTCAACACAATTAAGACAGCTAAAGCAACATTACCAACCTACTCAAATTTTCTTGGCACAGTAACTATCATTTAAGATTTGTGTGTCCTACACAGCTTTGGGTTTTTTTATTCTGGAAGGTCACTTCAAAGTCATCTCAGAATTACTGAAGTGTTTATTGATCTCCTAATTATTCTGTGTTTGCAATTCTTTAGCTGTCTCTCTTTGTGCTATTTTGTTATATTAGCTAAGCCATTTAATAAACAAAATAATATTTATAAAAAAATGAAGATTATAAAAAGGGGAATAAAATCCCTAAGTGGTTCAAATGAAGAGAAGTGTTAATTTCCACTGACATGTGAGGATGGAGATAAAAATAAGAAGCTGAACTTTGATCCGCATGGCTGTGTTCTCCTGAACCAAAACAAAGCAATGAAATAACAGATTTGGGGGTTGAGTAATACGCCTCCAAAGGTATGATTATACTGCAGAAATCACAGACAGGTTTGGCTGACTATGTTTTGCAGAAGCATTTCAGACTTGTTTTTTTTATATATATAATCTTTGTTCCACAGAAAATGCTCCTGATGATGAATTTAGAGAAACCAACAAAGAGAGAAAAATATTTCCTTAAGTGAGATACTAACACTGTCTATATTACAGCATTTGGTATTGATCCTTAAAGGCAGTTCTGTTGAGATTATGCTTGAGAAACAGAATGAGACCAGAGTTAGATTCACGATGCAAATATTTAAAGTTTTTAAGCTACAATTTACCACGTGGTTCATACAGACCAACACTGCATTTTAAGAACTCAGGGTTCTGTGCTGTAATACAGACGAGGTCTGGAGACTAGCTGTTATTTTAAAGATGCACTCAGTGACCCCACAAGTTAAAGTTAAAATAAACGTCCCTGACCTCATTTGTGGTCTCCAGCATGCTGCCAGCTATAACTTTTTGCAGGCTCAGCAATCAATAAATATCACCCAGATTTTCAATATTCCTCTAAAGGGAAGGAACACACCTTTCTTGTTCACCTGAGCAGCTTTACTTCACAAGAAAGACAAGATCCTGTGCTTTATTTTTTGTAACCATGGTTCATTACTGGGTTTGATTTCATTTTTACACCTACTATTCAATAAAAAGATCACTGTAGGACATGACCTAAAATTGCATCCAGACCCTTTCTCTTCAAAGGACAATCAACGAATCAAGAGAGACCTAAACAATCCATGGTGTATTTTCTCTGCACCAATGCAGCAAATTACACTCCCTGTCTGACTGGTGTCTATACAGATTTAGTAAATATAATCCACATATCTCTACTTGATCTATATCTTTACTTCAACTATCAAATAATTTGATAAGCAGAAGAGCTACCCATGGAAATGCCTCTCAGCACATCCTTCTGTTTTAACACTGATAAATTATGATTTTCTAAGCAATTTTGCATGACCCTATGCTCATTTAATCTTGGTAATTTGCCCAAACTGGCTTCAAGTGTTACTGATCTCTTTGTGGTCTCAAAGGTTTAGTTTGGTTATTTGTAGAATTTTCAGTTTCTGTGGGTTATAAACTAATAGGCAATCTTACAGAGCACTTCATGGGGAAAGTTCTTAAGGATGAGATCCTCAGACTGTAAAGGTCTCCCTTGGGAAAAACAAAACAATCCTTTGAGACAGGAAAATTAAAAGCCTCCACATTTGTTTGGCAATGATTTGGAAAACCAATGGAAACATTTAATTATTAATGAACCCAGATAAACATAATTGTCTCCTCAATAAATCAAGATAACTCTATTGTAAAAATTAATCTATGAACACATTCGCAGTTACCTCATATTAAGTAACAGTTTCCACACGCTGCAGTATTAAAAAGTGACAAACTGGCAGGTGCTGGTGTGGTATTTAGAGTGCTGTGATTTTGGGTTTTTTTCCCCACGCTAGGAGACAAACATGGGTTTCACATGCTGGCCTTGGCTCAGGGACCACTTGCTGAAGTCGCTGTATAGTATCATTTACATCATGATCAAACAAAACCATTTTGTTTTTCTAATGAGCTCACTAAGCCAAGATGACTACAATGTGCAGATAGCAAAAGCACAGGGGGGTTTTGGCTTTTTTGTTTTTTAGTGTTTATAATTATTACTAATGGTCTTTCCTGTAACTTTGGTGGTAGTTATGTGCAGAGCCATACATTTTGTAGTACAGTTCATTATTACTGGTAAAAAATTACAGTTACATGAAACAACTACCTGTGTTGCAGGATAGTGTAAAAACTTCTATATTACTACTTATTTCTCCTTACTTTTTTTTAAATTTCACTGCTTATTCCCATTCTCCATTGTATTCAATATTTTTTATCTCAACAGTATTGGGCTCAGTTGATTTGATTCCATTCCTTATTGCCTTGATACTCTTCAGCCTTTCAAATTATCCAGACTGTCACTGATATTTCCCTTTGAAATCATGCAAGAGTTTACACACACAAAAAAATATTTCCCTGTATTGTTATTTTCCTGAGTATTAGAGGGAACTGAATACACTTAACATTGCAGAAGTACATTCTGTACTGTCAACCTGGCTCCGAGCTGTAATCTTCCTCCTGGAAGTATCTGATTCCTTTGAGCCTGATTGAGAGCATCAACTCAGATGCACTTACTCAAGTGCTCAAATGTAAGCATTCATTTATTTTCTTTTGGATCTGAAGTAAGAGATTCTGTAGATACAACAAACAGGATATATAGAAGGGGTAAAAGAGCCCCATTCTGGGTCTGAAGTTGACAGAATGAGCCAAAGCTTTCTGAAAGACTCATAGAAAGTTTCCTGCAGTCAAAGGACACACATTCCCTGTAATGGTCTTTGGATCATAGCACAAATACTGAAACAATAACACTGGATGGGAAGAAAACAAAATACCCCAGGAACTGTAAACTGTTCTAAGTTGTACAGCTTTTTGAAATCTCCCTAAATCACATTGACAAAAGGCAGTGATAGAAGTAAGTGAATCTACAGAAACACATTTTAAATCAAAGCAGATGAGTCATCTGGCAATCTAGCTGTTGGGAAACAAAAAGAGAAATGAGAAAATTGTGTCAGTTCATTACTTGATGAGATTTTGTTTCATGTATTTTATTTTCAGTATCTGATTACCTCTGTTATTTATGTTTTTATAGAGTGCTTTCATTGGCTCACTTGCTGATTTTTGAAGATAAAAGTCTAAATTACAATTAAGTTGAAACTGGATTTGCCTAAAAACAAACAAGAGAAAGAGGAAGAATTTCCTGTGTAATGGCTGACAGCAAAATTGTTTGAAGTAATGGGGTCCCATTTAAATACCAAGGACTTGGCAGACTGAGGAGAACTGAATTTGCATAGACTGTAAAATCTTAGGCATACTTGGGAAGATTGCTGGAGTGCTTCACAGAATATAAAACTTCTTGGCATTGTTACAAATCTTGATAAATTAATAGGAGAAAGCAGAACACTGTTTACAGCTAATTTTCTTTTCCAGGTATGAGGTTTTCTTCTTGCTCCATCTCCCCCTGCTACACTTTTGTCTGCCAGCTCTTCCCTCTGTGCCCCTCTCCGCCTCACAGTAAGTAATTCCCACTGATTCGGAAGGTGCTGCTGGTGAAGGCACAGCTGATCAACACGGCTTTTTCTCCTGCCAAACTTCAGCCAATGAGCTATTCATGGCTCCAGTCCCTGTTTCTGCTCATTAGGCCACTGGGAATTGTATGAATCATTTTCATTCCCTGCCAGGAAGCAACGCCAGTGTTTACTATTACTTATGCAAAATAATTTTCCAGAATCACTTTACAAATGCTGAATGCTCAGTTGACTCATAAAAACCGAAATGAATTAATAAGAAATAAATAAGCAGTCCCAACTGCATGGGTTATCAGTTTTATGCACAAGATGAGTAAAAGCCTTACATATTTCCACTAAGCTGGAATTACAATAACCCCCTTTTCTCCTGGGAGAACCAAGGGCTGAAGTACAAAATTAAGATGTGCGTTATTTTTCTTTCATAATAACCGGGAGTGGACTTGGTTGAATTGAGTTTTATGGGGTATGCAAATGATTCTAAGCTATAGGTTGCCTTCACTTTTCTCCTATTTTTCTTCCTCCTGAATAGTTCCTCCTTCCTTTTTCCTCACACAGAAGGACAGGATGCAGCAGGGAAATAATACGCCTAAAATGTACTGCAACTAACCCAGGATGGTGAAAGGGTTGCAAGAGCTACTAAGGAGAAACCTGAATAGGCAGCCAAAGAACAAAACAAATATCAACATAATTGAAATATATAAATCAGGACAATAACTGTTTATGATAATTTATGTGTCAGTTAACTTGACCACATTTGATCAGCTATAAAGACATTACTGTTAACCCAATAGAAAGGAAATTCTATTGAAAAACAGAAAGAAGTCTTTGTTGTAAAACCAGCAGAAAATTGCGCATAAAACCTGATGGGAGCCTCAAAATAATCTCATTAAAGCGGAACACACTTACTCAAGACAGACAAAAAGGGTTCACAGCAGTCTTAAAATCTGTTTCAGGAATTTCACTCTAACTCTTTCTCAAGTAGAGTTCTCTCCAATTGCTCTGTATTAAACTCTATGACATTTTAATATTCTCAGCAGAGTAAGGATTTGTTCAGAGCTAGTCATTTTAATACTCAAGCTACAAAACAGATCCACCTGATAAGGGAAGACCTCAACTCATAAATCTGCCTTTCTGTAGCACAGAAGGATACACTGGCCCTGATGTTTCCTTGGTGCTCACCCTCTCCTCTCTGCAGACACGTTAGAAAAGCAGGAACACTGTCAGCCTAAAAACATAGACAAAGAAAGGAGAGGTTTGTTTGCAACCTCTCCAATGGAGTGAGGACTCCATTACTAGTCATAACTCATTGCATTATTGATGGCGACATTTTTTTCTATAAAGATTTTAGGATTTGAGTGTTTCTATTTTTCACTCCCTTGAATAACAAGTCAGTTTTAGCTTCAGGAATTAAAGGACAGTTGAACATGTTCATATTCACACACAGCAGTGTTATTTATCTGTTTATGCAAGAATGTATTTGTATTTAACCTGTGAAATCTCATTTCTGCGCGTTTATGTCTGAAATTCCCACACTTTGCTAATATAACAGTAGGCTCTATTTACACCTAGAAATTCATCTTTCTTCCAGTCTTCACCAGATTCTAAATACATCCTCCAAAGCCTCTCCATATCTTCAGTTTCTTTCCTGCTTGTCCCTCTGCCTGCTTGATGCCAGGCAGGCCAAGAAGAATACCTGACTTGAACTCACATCATAGTGAGATTTTAGCCTTTACTGTCTCTGTCCTCAGTATAATTATTACTTTAAAACATACTGTTGTCAAACTTGTTTGTACCAAGTTATTGAGCACAGGATGGACAAATTTCCACTGTATTTATTTAGTCTAAAATACCTGAAACCAGATTTAAACTGCATTTTAAAACTCCTTCAACCTCACTGCAAGTAAAAAATCCCATATAATAACTCTTATAAAATCTTAAAAAACATTAATATCCCCCTGTGTTAAGCAAGCCAGTTAGACCTTTTAATCCTTGATCTTATGCCCTCAATACAATGCTTTCTATGATCCAAGTGCTATTTGCAGACTTTGAGCAAATTTTCCAGTTATATATGTTGCTGTCTTTCAATAGATACTTATGGTGATACATATTTGTTGCTCTGATAATTCAGTGACTACTGCCAGTCTTACTATTGCCAAACTGACCTCTGATTTCTACCAATGAACCAGGGGTCTACAGGACAAGGTCTACAGGACCACCACCACAAAGTCCTTGCCATCCACAACCAAGGCAAGACTCAGCTTTTAAGCAACTCCTCTAAGCAACTGGTGGTAAGGTAATTTATCGCAGATTCTCTCTGCTTTAACAATAGAAACTGCTGGAAACATTTCCCTCTTTTTTCTCTCGATAGACATCTACTTTATCTTTCACATCTCAGTCTCCTTCCGGAGCCCCCACATTTTGTCTCCCACTGGTCGATTCAGGGATTAGCTCAGCAGAGCCCTTAACAAAACAAGTACCTGTTTTACTAACAACTATCTAAGACAAAAGCACACAGCCCAAGACTGCTGTGCCATTTAGAGGAACATGAATGCTCTCTATGAACACCGCAAATTAAAGTTGGAGAGGGGAAGAAAAAGAGAGAAACTCAATTCTAAATCCATCAGTCATTATTCAAGTTTTAAGGAGGAGATAACCCTTGTTAACTGTCTTTGAGAGCCTGCCCAATGCATCATGCACAGTTCAAGACAATATTTTTTTGCTTTTATACTTCAAGTAACATTTTCTATATGGTTGCAGACTACAATTATAATGAGGCAGGAAGAAAAATCCTATAAGCTCCTTTTGAAGTTACATTTGAGAGATGCCTCTCTATTTGAGCAAACAGAGCTTCTGAAATACTAATAAGTCCAGTAAAAACCATTATGAGGTGTAGCTCTCTCACTCTTACAGGCATCTTTTCATGGATACATTTAGAAATAATTGGTCTTAGGAATGATTTGCAAGGCACATAGCAGGAAGCAGTACATAAAATCCTATAATGCAGATCTAAATTCAAAATAACAAAATGCACTTCAATAAGATATCCCAAAACAATTTAAAAATAGGAAAATGCCTTTTTACTTTATTTTGCTTACTTTTAAATAAAAAAATAAAGAATCACCCCTGCCCTGTTATTCATTCCTTCCAGTCCCTTCTAAAGAGAATGTTCAGGAAAATTTTTAATATGAAAAAATGAATATGTCTGTTCCTAATTACCACCTGACTCATATAACTTCATTTACTGTTGACTGGATAGATAATGAAAAATTGTGCAGAATCCAGAAGGTCTTGTTTATAGCTCACATCAGTCACAATGTTTTTCAGTATTCATCTACAAGCTGGTACTCAATTGGCATTGCAGACTTAAAGTTCTTAATAAAAACAAGGCCTAGGTTAGCTCTTATTTAAGAGTTGTTTCATATCCAAGCTGTCTATATATATTGATTATTATGTGGAGAACTGAATGTCCTTTCTTCCTATTCCTCTTCCTCTAAAAGCAGGATGCACAGGATGAGATACACAGAGCTATCAACAAGTAAGATGAACATGGAATATTTGTGCACAAATAACATCCAAAGAGAACTAAGTAACTTTATAAGAAGCAGCAAAAGTGAAGGTTGACTTAATTTACCAAGAATGTGCAACCAATCAGTAAAAGCCCCAACAGATATTTTCCCATTGTTTAGACATCATTACTGGAAGTCTCAAGGCTAGTGAGGATTGAACACATACTCTCACATTTTCCTAAACAGGATACACTAGCAATAACTCTCTGTACCAAACATTTTCATTCCCTGACCTTTTTGCATTTCTGAGACCAAGTTGTCTGGGTTCAGCTGAAGAGGGGCAATAATTATTAAAAAAGACAAAAATGCTTGAGATATCACTTCCCATATTGGCTCATAAACAGCATAATGTCATATATCTTAATTTCTCTGGAAAAAAAGGCTACAAGACTGATGTTGCTTATACTTATAATTTGTAAAACTGTGTCGCTTTAGTAAACTTCAGTTCACTTCTAGACCTCTAAGTACGAATCTGTCCTCTTTTTGAGCAGCATGTACACAGAATTGAGCTCTCCTGATATGCATTTTTATTCATCTATAAGATATTCTACCAATTCCAAGATATTTTTTTTTTTTGGAAAAGTTATTTTTAAAGTTGTTTTCAAATCCAAACTTGGTTATTGAATAGCAGTAATTGTTCATAGAAATTCCTGTGCAGTGAACTACTCAAACAAGGTCAAAATTAATTTGAGCCTTAATTTACAGTTCCCTGGTTTTGTTCCCTTTATTTTGGGCATACAAGTGCATTCGATGTTCGACATCTTAGCTCTGAAGAACCTTTATCTTGTAGAATATTGAATGATACTTTGAATTTAACAATCTTCTACAAAGTGTGAGAAGTTAATTTGGCTTGGTTATGTGACAATTGTTCTGACCTCCATGTGAACTTTCCTATATTAATTTCCATTGCTATAGTGAGATTTAACATTTGTAACATCAGAAGATATTCTACTAAACTCACACAAAGTGCAATTTTCTAATAAAACTGATGAATCATGCTGCTACTAAGCAACTAAGGTCATTTCAATAAATGATACTCAACCAAACTATTGACATTTCATCTAGGATTAACTGGGTCTAGAAAACTAGAACTGGGAATGAAGGGATGTTTCTGATGATTATTCAGAATTTCATAGTCTCACAGTAGGTGCAAATGAGAATCCTGGAAATCTACAGAGTTACCTGTCCCTTTGTGATAATAAATTAGTGTCATTGCTCCTATTGTGTTCTTTCTTTCTGTTCATACTTTACAAAAGCTGTCAGTGTCAGTCTTAATCTTTGTAACAGCCAGCTGAGATTTCATACATTACAATGAGAAATAAACCAATATTTGAGCAACTGAGATATTATATTAGTACACAGGTGTATCACAACATCCAGTCTGCTCCCCTTATAAAGCCACTTAAAGAACTCCTTCTGAACACATTTTTTATTCAAGGGTATAAGGTATCAGAATTAATATTGTGATACAACCACTGCCCTCCACTGTGTTTCTGGAATTTCTAAATGTATCCACGTACCATAAAGAAAACAGAAAATTCTGTAGGGTCACATCCTTAATCCTCCTATGCCAAAGTAATCAGAGAGGAACATGGGCAGAAATAACACCACAGGGCATACATTTTAGCTGAAAATATCTGGGTACCTGTAAGGGTGCATTCCAAATTTTCTTGACCATAGCAATACCCTCCCCCATACTGATATAAAACCACTACTGCCATCAGGAGGAGCTGAGAGGTGCTTTTGAGCTCCTGAACTTGAGAACTATCTAAAGCAGAATCAAACTGAATTCACTTAAGACACCATCCCAACAGAATTCACCATGAACTTCATGTGTGATCTTAAACAAGTCACTTCCCTTCCTTGTGCTGCATCTCCTCATCTTTCAGACAGGGATAACAGCACCTCCTTACCTCCCAGAACGTGCACGTTAAGTGTGTTAGAGATCTTATTCAATACCCTGACAAGGCAGATACACCTATCTATCATTAGAGATGCACAGATTAGATCTATGATAAAAATCCAGGGAAACTTCAGGGCCAAGAAGAGAGGAATAGATACATTTTGTCATTTAATTCTTTTACTCACCCTTCCTGTTATCCCATGTACTAAAAGTCAGAACCAAAGTGGCAAATGCAAGCAAAGTAAGCAGCTTGTACGCTGGCCCATTTCCTTGTATCTGGAATTGGAAACAGCACAGCAAAAACTATTCATTCTTGAATGAAAAATACATAAATATAATAGATGAGTCCTTTCAGTGACTCATTGACAACAACTGCCTACTGACTGGATGTGTTTGGAGTATTCAGAGTGGATGCAGGAGAAACAAAGGGCCCTAGGACTTTGGGAATGTGTGCAAACATCTGGAGTACATACAGCCTATACCTGTAAACTTAACCAAACAAATCAGCTTGCTCTGCTCCTTATTTAAAACACTTTCCTTTTACAATGCATGGGAAAACTATAGCAATATCTGTTATACCATTTACGATTAAGAAAATCAGGAGGTAGACAGCTTAGATCTATAAAAGTAATTTGATATATTTGGCAATCCAACTTGGCCTGCCTGCAATGAGCTGTTAAATGAAATTTTGCACAGCCATGCCATCAGGCTTTATTCACTTGCCATATTTTATTCTGAAGGGTAAAACTGATGGCTAGTACTAATCACCTCAATTATTGCCAGAATTGTGTCAAATTTGGGGATGAGATCAATCTCTTCTTACATGGGGGTGAGGATGAGTGATTTACAAGTAAATCAGAAATCAGCAACCAAACTGAAGAGATGGTCTAAAAGACCAACAGCTGCTTCTTTCTAAGGGTGCAGTAGATCAGCCTTTTGAACAATTCCAGGTGAGGTATTTCAAGGCTTTCTTTTAAAATAAACAATAGATAAATAAATAAATAAAATAATGGAAGGGGGTTTTTTCCCCCTGCAATAATTCCTTGAACAAACCTTAGTACTTCAGAGGAAAGTTCTTCAAATGAAAGAGAGAAAAGCCCCATGTAGATCTCCCTGGGAACAACAGTAAGTGCACCAAGAGCAGCACTGGAGGGAAGGACTTTAAAAGCTTTAAATCTATCACAGGTTGTGCTGATCTTTCTGTACTTCAACAAGCTGCTGAAGTTTTCTCACTTCTATTCCCCTACTAGTTTCACAGACAACAGATGAAATGTAACTCCTCATCCAATATATTTAAAAATATATAAACTACTAGTTATTAAAAGGGGAAGACTAAAGGAATTTCTGGTTCTGAATGCTGTACAGTTTTCCTTTTACAGAAACCAGAAAGGACATCAGTGCCAGAACATAGTCTGGTTCACCCAAACTCCTGGTGCTGTTTAAACAATATATTTCATCATTTCTCAGAGCCAACACTTGGTTGCCTTTCTGTTTACATACTCAGCAGGGGTCACCACCTATGGGAAGAAAGATGAGAGTATACTCACATCATGGTATCTGTAAGATTCATTGAGTCTTTAATGATTTTCAAGCAGTCTTGCTGTGAAAGTGATGAACAAAGTCAGCAAAAGGTCCAGATACCATATTCTTGTAATAAAATTAAAATTACTAAAGTAAACTTGTAAGTGTCTGACAAAGAATTGAAAAATACAACATATTTCTATATAAAGTATCAGCTGAGAGCAGATGAAGCTCCTGTGAACAAGGCTGGGCTCAGGGAGAGCAGCTGTGCAATGCATACAGGGCTGGTGCGTGGCAAGAGAATGTTCTGGTTTCACAAACATTTTTTCTTTGCCCGATTTTCAGTTTTAATGGCAACACTCTAGACTCAGACATGAAAGAAGAAATATTGTCCTTAAAAACTCCTGGGTTTTTAGTCACTCCCAGTAGTGACTAAAGCATAATACTTATGTTTTTAAATAGAAACATAGAAGTAGCAGGAAATTCATTAAATTCATTGTATATACACATACAACCTAGACCCATGATAATTAGTTAACTCTAAGTGAACTTTCAATGCATATTGGTATATGGATGTTTTTACTTGACGCTAAAACTTAACTTTGTTTTAAGATTTATTACCTTCTGGATTTTTGGATGACTTACATAAATCAAAATCATCTACACATGGATTTATTTCTAAATATTCCAAGTGTTTTTAAGCCAATTGATTGGGTTTGATGTTGATAAAGTTACTGGAAAGAGGGAGAATGACATATAAAAATCCCTCCAAAATGTACTTGGTTGTATCGTGATGATTTCTATTACAGTGGCAACTGCAGAATGAACCTGTCTATCCATCAGCACCAGAAAAGAGGAGGATAAAAGTAAAATGCTTTGCATTGTCAAGAAACAGCCTCTGGAAGTTCAATTAGGGATTTCTTGCTGTTGTTCAGGTAAATGTTCTCCCATATGCATCCATTTTACAGGACTCTTGAAAGGCATTTTCAGATGAGGGGATGACACTCACCTCTACATTCTCAGTCATTTACAGCTTTGCTGGACTCTATGTAGGCATGAAGTTTCCCCTTTTTTCTTTCCTGCTTCTTTGGCAGACAGATGTCAATTCAGCTTCCTCTGTACCATAGAGCTGGCAGTGTGGCCTTCCTTGTGAAACTAGATAATTATGTTTCATTCAGTAATTTTATCTCCTTTTCACTGGGCTGTTTTAACCTATTGTATTTTATTTTGTTTCCATTCCTACATTTATACTCTGTCGCAGCAAAGTTCAATGATGCCTGTCAAGTCAACAGTGTAAAATTGATTTCTATGAAGTCAGCAACAAAATGCAATGGCCTTGTGCAGGATTCAGTGTCAGCAACACAACAAATGGATAGCTCTGTAATTAGGAGTGGATGCTGGCCAGGAGACAGAACTACACTTCTGAACTGTGGGACACAAGAATCTCACTCTCCTTTTACATGTTTATCCAGAAATTATTGCTGTTACTGAAACCTGGACTTGTTATAATAAAATATGACCTCTAGGAAGTATGGAAACTTTTTTGTATGGCAATATAGGCAAACATACAACAATAATTGACATTTCTGTCTCTTTTCCCCACAAATTTGAAAACCAAACATTTCTATGAATTTCCTAAGAATGTCAGTTGTTGATACAGCAATGAATTCACCAAGTTTGACAATTCAATGAAAACATTAAAAATTCAGCATGGGCCTTTTTTTACTGAAATTCTCCATGCTGACTATGAACCAAAGATCCCCATACGGATCCAGATGATTGGATTAACAGGCCAAGGAAAAGAGTAGTTTTTGTCTAGTAAAATCATCAAAGGAAGAAACAGAAAGCAGCCACAAGTTTCCTAAGCACAGCAAAAGGAAAAGCAGTAAGAATAGGGATACAGATATATACTGACTACACAGAAAGCTAAGCCTGCACTTACACTTAGGCTGTGATGCTACAATATTACTGATGCACTAAGACTTACACACTCTCCCAACCTCTATATTTGTAATTATGTTGATTATTCCTTGACAGCACCTATTTATTTTCTTTTATTATAAAACATAAATTGTCAATTACAAAAAATTATACTTTAGATACATAAATTGGAAGAGCTTACTCCTACCCTAATACTATTTGTGCCAGTAGGATTTTTACTTGTTATTGGAGGCTTTTTGTTGCTGTTGTCATTTGGGAAAGAGAGGGAGGGAGTGTCTTCATTTTGGTGATCCCCAATTTACTCTTTCATAGCTAATACCAAACCCTGGGTTCTTAACTTCATCTGTCATTTTTGTGTTCTACCTTTTCCCCACATCCCTCTTTGTCTTCAATTTCTCTCATTAAAGAGGGGGAGCTTGTGAACGTCATCACACCTGAAAAACAGATTTTCTATATGAGCCCAGAGCTTTTCTTTCCCAAAACAGAAAGAAAAGTGTGTGACACTACTGTGATATTCAGAGGGCAGCACTGCTTATTTTGTTTGTCTCTTACTATCGATTCCTTTATCCTTGCTCTGATTTGGTTAAGCTCTTCATGCCCATTGCTAAGCACAGAATAACCCACCCCCTTCCTGTCCTGACCCTGCATAGAATAATAATGAGCCCGTCCTTGAGGGAACAGACACACAGTGACTTGGGTAGCATTTTATATTTGAAATAGAAAAGAAAGAAAAAAAATCTTTGGGGTGGGTTCCCTGTTGTTGTCATACCCCTACTGATTCCCTGAGCGAGGCACTGACTCATCTCCCAAACCTGAGATACCTGCTAACTCCCAAGCCAAGCAGGGGTTTGGGACACCACAGGAACCAGGTTTGGTTCTTGGAAATGGCTGCTTTTAAAGCACTTTTCCATTTAAACCTGTACTTTATCAGAAATCTTCATTCCTATTCCTACAGAAGACCTATCATATTTATAAGGTTGCAATTTAAGCAGTTTTGCCTCTCAAAGGAAGTTTTATGTCCAACATTAATTCTGCTGAATCCATTTCACTAAGAAAATGAGTGATACAGCTGCCAACTTCCATCAGCAAAAGAATTACTTTTTTTCATTCTCCTTCTTTAATATAATTTGTGGTAGTCAGTTATAGAGTTATGGGTCTTCAAATACTTCATAAGTATTTTCAGCAGATTTCTTAAGGATATTTTTCATAGGTATCTTACACGAAGTATTCATAAGATGTGAAATTACTTCATTTCCCAGCAACACAGGACATCAGCAATCACACCAAAGGAACCCTTGAAAAAGCTTGTTTAGTAGAGAGATAGAAGGATACCAATTTTTCAGAATGTAATTCATATCATAATCAGCAAGTAAGGAAAGGGCATTTTCAAAAAATGTGTATAAACATCATGATGCAGATAAGAGTCATTTGAATGCTTTGAAGTCTGTGTTGCCCTCCCACCTCACACACTGGTATCAACAGTGATTTTGGCATGCACAGGGCTGCTTTTTTTAAATAAAAACCCCAACATGAGCTGTGATAAAATTACACTAAAATTCTAGCTACCTTTGTGAACATCATAAAAGTCTCCAACAGATATCATAAAAGCAAAATGCAAAACAAATCTGTTGTTTGTTATAGAAGGTGTTTTTCAAATAGTTTTCCAAGTTCTGTAGGTACCCACTCTTCTCAAGAGGGAAAGTGTTTGTATTTTGAGTTGTAAAGAAGACATTTTATTTTCCATTCATATTATATGAATTATTCATTGCTAGGTTAAACATCAGGATCTGGTGCATTTGATTTCCATGGAAAATATTTTAGTTTTAAAAGAATAAGACACTTTCATTGAAGAAGCACCGGTCTCTACAGTATCTTCTCACTCCAGTGAAGACAAAAGAAAATGCTAATATTTTTATCTGCAATGATTATGAGAGATTATATATGTGTGTGTGTGTATATATATATATATATATATATATATATATGTATATTCTCACATACTATTAGCAGTAATAATTCAGTATCTAACTTATGACCCAAGGAACATTATTACACCCTAACTACAAAGTAGTAAAAGGATAACTTTGGAGCAGAATAGATTTCAAGAGGAATAATACAGTCTTTTAAAACAGTTCAAAGCCTAGGAATGCACAAAATTTCCAAAATACATTGACCAATTTTTGCCATTAATTTGATCTTATCGTAATTTAATGACAAAGCAACACAAATAGGTACAAAGAAGTATAATAGCAGTCTGAGTATTGTCAGAAAAGATTTGCTTTTTTTTTTTTTTTCAATTGCCTTCTTGTAAAACTATCAGAAAGGTTAACTCTGGCAGCAGTTTTAGGCTTATTTTCTAGATTCATTTGCCTTGAAAGTCATTCCATGTTTCTCACATCCAATATGAAATGCTCTGCTCCTCACATCAGCTTTTTCATTGCACAAGGGCCAATTTCACATCCTCTGTCCCTCAATACTGAATTTGCTTCCACTTGGCCATCAGCTTTCAAGCAATAGGGTCATTTCAGTACCAGTCTGGATGTTAAACAATTACAAATGATGAACGTTTTATGCCTAGATATTGTTTTCCTTAGGAAAATCATTCTAGTAAGACCAACCCTAACAGAGTCAGAGGCCAATACTCACAGACCAGGTTCTTTTGGATATTTTACAAGTAGAGGGTGTACTGTTTAATATAAAATTTGAACTATTTGAAGATGGCTTGTGTAGAGGATGTGAAGTCCTTTGTCGATCATTCCAAGCAGCCTTCCCTACCCATACATTTCTATGGTGTCAGATTGCTGGGGGGAAAAGCGCAAGGCAAGCCACAGGAATTTTGATTTCTGACTACTTGAATTATTTATATAGTTGTCATTTCTAAGAGAAATATCTTTGTACATTCATTATACACTGATAATGTGTGCCTAATAGATCAGATGAAAGACAGATTGAAACATATAGCAGAGCACATGTTATTTAGCAAAGAAAATTAACACATTTCATTCCATTTTAGCATGCAGAAAACTTTAAACCCCTCTGGCACCCAACACAGTTTAACTCAGGGAACCAAGAACTAGCTTTTTGTTAAGAATGGTGAGAACAAGGAACTAGGAAACTTAATAGGAAAAAAAAAAATCTGTTACTTCAAGAACTGTTTTACCTAGGAGCTATTAGCAAGAGTAAAATTAACCCCTCTTTCACTCCACACTCTCCACCTCCTTGTGAAGCTGGGATTAGTAACCCAGAGATAACATGTGATTAATGAATTGCAGGGTCTTTATAGCAAATCTGGAGGAAAAAATCTAGGGCCTAGTGAAAACAAATCAAGCTCTGCAGGCAGAAGTGCAAGTAGTATGGCAATATTTTCTTGAAATACTTATGTAGTTCTGGACTTCCAATGTAAACACAGCCACCATCAGCCTAGATGTACTTTACACTAAGAGGAGATTTATAGCAGACAACCTCACCAAGCCCTAGGACACATTCCTGAAACCCTTTGTATTTGCAGGTAACCAGAGCAGAGGAATTAAACATCACACTGTACAACTGAAAAGCCAAACAAGGGTTGTTTCATCTTCTCAGCTGAATAATGAGGAGCTGGACTTGAAATTCTAATGCTAAATAAGCCATCCTGTATCAGTAGCAGCAAACAACAAATCTGCACTCAGCTGGCCTGAGCTTGTTTTGATAGAAACTCTGCTCCATCAGGAAAATAAGTGGGTTCAATTCAGTGGGACAAATTCAATTTGTTTTACAGCGAAACCTAAAGTTCTGAAGAACACCTATGGCTATATATTAGCTCCAGTTCATCACACTGCTGAAATAGATCTGAGATGTCACCCAAAAGCACAGCATAAGTGCATCCAAAGCATCATTTTCAATATTTAAAGTATGGCTTTCTAGAAGACACAAAAGACCTATTAACTCTTTACCAAAGCCCTTTTATTTTCTTTTGGCCTGGTAACTGTCTATTAAATCATGAGAAAATTTCTTTAAACCTGCCTCAGACCTTTTTTATATTGCCAGAAGGACAAAAAGATGATAATGTTCAGACAGGGGAAAAACAAACAAATGAAAAGATGCCCTTTTATACCACAGAAACATTGAAACTGCCCAATACACTTCCAAGTTTTTCCAGTTACCCTGGTGCAACTTTTCTGTAGTTCCATTAACTAAAGGTAATTTTTCTTTTTCTTTTATTATTTGCATTAAATGGGGAAAAGAAAGAAAAAGTAATCTTTCATATGGAAGGGGGACATCTGGATGCTTTATTACACTTGTGATTTAATAATGTCTTTAGTGCAAAAACTACAGAAAGTATATGTGGAAATCTATAAACTGCAGTTCATATACCTGAATTCACCTGTCTGTGTATTTCATATTACACAAACATACATTTTGGGCCTCATGCCCATTAGCACTAAAAATTTTTTATTTCTCTTGTGTTACAGACAATCATTCAACATATAACCAACTCTCCACATGCAGCTATGGAATTGCCACCTACATTTTTTAAGGGTAAATTTCCCAGGAAAAGGGTTTGCTTTAGGACTTCCCTATCAGATTAAATCATTGCTTGCCGTTCCCCGCCTTGTAAAAGCTATCTTTCAGGTAAGTCCTAAAAATGCTTGTTCTGCTGCCTGTTTTTCACTATTTTTTGAAGACATTCAAAACATGATGATTTGTTTAACTATGCAGATCAAGAAGTATTAAGGTGATGACTTTCCACTCAATGTTCCTACTCCAACTGTGAAACATATTTCCCACAAATGCTCTCCAGTGTCAATTTGAAATTTGCTGTGTCAGTAACAGTTTCTGCCAGCAATTTTCTGCTACTAAATATTCAGGGAGTAAACAGCAAACAATTGATCTATATAAATGACCTGATTTTTTTTAATTAGCATCAAGAGGTTCTTATGGTCATTCCATAACAGGATGAAATTAAAGTGTTACTCAACTATGAATAGATAAAATTGTAGCACACCACTTTCAGCGCTGGGAAAAGGCAGCGAAGAGGGAAATTCGCACAGGAAGGTGGATGGTGTAGGTGTTTGTTGGATGTCCTGACAAGAACCAACTTTTGCATATTATAATACCTTATATTAAAATAATTCTCATGTTCCCATTATACATTCATATAGGGAAAGGAGATATTTCTCATTAGAGAGATGGAAAAATTCTGGGCAAAAAATTTTAAGCTTAGTTTGACAGGTTGAATCGTTACATGGTAAGCTTATCTAAACTTCATCTTTACATTTGTATCACAGTATATTCAATAATGTTAGTGATTTGCGTAAAATAAAATACTTTTATTTATTTTGTTACAGAGCCCATCAATATTATCTTAAAATATAAAATTAATCATTGATAGTTGAATAGCTGTTAAATTATTTAGTGACTCCATATACCAATCATATTTGACTCCCCTGAAATTTAGATGGTCTGTCCCATTTCCCCTCACAGTGTTTTTGAACCACCAAAATGATAAGAGAACAAATACAGGAAACTATTTTTGAAATCTTTTTTGCTAGTTGGTCTAGGCTCTGTGAACAAATATCCACTTAACAAATTACAGTTCCTAATTATCAGCTTCATTCTCTGCTGTTATCAAAGTGATCTAAATCTGAATTAGCATTATGAGCCTAATTAACTGGTAATAAAATAATGTCATACTAATGAGCATCACCCTGCTGTTAAGCAGGACCTGCAACTCTGAGAAACTCTCCAGAAACTGACATCTCAGTTCAGAACCTTGCAGAAAGCATTAAGTAAATTCACCTTAAAAAGGGCATCAGTGTCAGGAAAAAAGTTTTTAAAAATACAGACTTTAGTTGTACTTGACAGCTTGAAGAGGAAATTAGTTTAGTTTTCTTCCTTTAGAGATTTCAGTTTTAGGGCAATACATTTTGGTCTTGGCAGAATTAATAGATGGTTCACTCATTTGTCAGGACAAATTTTCAATTTCAATATGACTGTATTGAAACAGCACCACAAAAACCCTGCACATACATAGAACTCGCAGGACTGTTTTGCACCACCCTCCTTCAGAGGGCAAAGTTCTCATTCAGATGCAGTGGAGCTTAATGGAGTATTGCAATTCTCTGCCTTCTCATTCCTAAACCTGCCTGGCTATAACTCAAAATTTGCTAAGATTTTGAACCTGTGATCAGGGGGGTGCAGCTCAAAGCAGCAGCAATTCCAGCCTGTCTGCCCTCAGAGCAACCCACCAAGGCAAGAAGTGAGTCATTGCATCTAAACTTGAGGTTTTCAAGGGACAACAATTCCACTACACTCTTGGACATTACAGTCCATTCTTCAGTATAAAATAATTTCCTTCCTTTCTCTTGAAACATTATACTTCAACAGTTCTTTTAAATCTAAACTTACTGTGAGTTTTCACGAAGAACAGTAGAAAAGCAATTGATCTATTAGGTAATATACACAACTGTATCACCTCAGAATAAGATCTTCAGCTTTGGTGCTTCTTAAAATGGATTTATTGTATTCTGTATAAAGAGAGGAAAATTAATTTTTATCTCCGACCTCTTATTTCAAATATTTTATAAATTTCACCATGGATACACACAGAAAAGTAGGTATATATGCCAAGAAACTATAATACCTACAGAATAGCCAAAGAAAGGTGAGTTCAGGGCATTCAAACTTGAGTCTGCCCCAGTGTCTTCCAATATAACTCTCTTTGAGCTCTGTGCTTTTGATAATAGGACTAACAGGATTTCCATTTTAATAGGGTCACGCTGTACTTGCTAACACAATAACTGAAGAAAAATTACTGTAGATCTAAGCAGTGAGACAAAATGACTTAATTTTATAATTAACCTGGAACAAATACTACAAAAATAATTCCCCTGTGTGCCAGGCACAGTGACATGTTCATAACATTCTCTCTCATGTTTTACTTATCCAAGAAAACTGACATTCAAACAACATGTTTCCATGTTATGTGCAGATTATTTTTTCTTAAGACATCATTCCCTAAGTAGGTATTAGATTTTAGATAGCTAATTATGAGTGGGAATATTAAAAAAAAATTTTATTTATAAGTATGTGCTCATTTATAAACTACTGAGAGTTGAGACACAAGATTAAGATCAACTCTTACAGTGGTCCATTTGCCATGTACATGAAAGATACAGACACATTTGGTCTAGCAGAGTAGCCTAAAATATTTCAGCCCCTCAGATGAAATGCTGTAGACTGTGAGCTTGGTTCAGAGCAAAATATCAATTTCAACCTCTTTTATTGGAGAAAAAAAGACTTCTGTCTATCTGCCTAAATAAGCTTATAAGGCCATGTCTGTTTACAGATCTCTGCCATTCCAGAAATCATGAGTTTGCACTAGCAAAGCTGGGTGTGAACTGGGAAAGACCAGGAGTGCTCAAGTAGGAGATAGTTTATGTTTACCGTGAGGCAATGGACAACTACAACAACAATTCTTTCCAGTTAGAGGAAAAAAAAAAAAAAATCAAACTATAATTTAAGACAACCATACAACTGCCTTGTGAGCATTAACTCTCTCTTATCCTTCTCAAAATACTTGGAAATTACTCCTAAGATTAATATTTTGGGCAAATGCCTTTCAGGTGTTTTGGGGATTCCATCCCTTCCCCAAACACTGGATGTTTGTTGTTTTATGTTTTCAGAGGCCATAAGGTGGTGTTCTTCCTTAGTGACTGTGGTTGAGACAAAGGAGAAAGACACACAGGATACAGGAGAGCACCATAAATCACACTCTTGTGCATATCTTTAGAGCATTGAGGATTTGAAAAAGAACATTAGGCAGCCACCCCAATCTTTGTGAATAGCAATAGCAGCAAACAAAATATCTCTTTTTTTGTTTGTTTGTTTTTACCAGCTCTTTTTTTTTCTGTCATAAGATGGACTTAGTTCATTTGGAACCCTCAGAATGCTGAAGAGGATTATATATAATAGTATATACTAGTTAAGCCATCTTTGTGGGATTATTTAAATTGAAAACAAATATTTGTTTCATTTTTTTTATCTCTAATAATGGAATGCAATGTTTGAGTCTAAAATGTGCATGTGAACAGAAACACCTAAGCACTGATTTACATCCACTAAGTTCTGCGGACAAGACTGTGTGGAAACCCTGTTAGTTTTTGCATTAGCAAACACTGAACATACAAGAGTTAAACTGCCAAGTAGAAGCAACAGAACTACTACCTGCAGTAAAACAAGAACCTCTTCATACTGGAGAGCATCTCGAGGGAACACATGAGTGAGCACCACACTGTATTGATTCAGAGACAGCCAGTTGGGCTGTGTCCTTAAACATCAATTATGGGCTTTGAAGTCCTGTCCTGTGTCCCACTCTATGTCCAGTCACCTCCCTAGGATGAGAGGGCACCTAAACATAGCTGGTTTGCTGCACACACATTCACTGAATGCTTTGTTTTGGATTTCTGTAAGTGAATTTCCACCTCCAAGTTTTACTAGAAAGCCTCAGGTTGAAAAAAAAAAACTTAAAAAAAAAAAAATTAAAAATAAATTCTATCAATTATACCGACTTTCTTTGCATGTTTATACAATGCCACAGAGGTTTCAGCAAAAAACCCTTCAACCCAGACATGCTTTGAACTAAGGAAACATGCTTTATTTTTTTGTGAACACTGATTTAAAAAAAAAAAAAATCAATTAGCACTGTGTGCTAATCAGGAAATGAGTTTGGTTTTGCATGTCCTCATTAAATACACATTCATTTTAGAATTCATTTTAGGGGGAGAGGTGATTCCTGAGGAGTTTGAAAGGACTAAGAGAGAAAATCAACTTCAGCACAGCTCTAAGTTTGCAAGGAGCTTACCCAAGAGGATGAGAGGACTGTAGCACTTTCCCCCTGTTGTTTCTAATGGTTATTTTAATTTGTTTTGTCTTCCATGACCTTTCACAGCTAAAGCAGTTTTCTTGTTGTTGTTTGATTCCCATCTCACACATACAAGTGAGTGAAAGCTTGAGAAGGACCGACTCCAGTGTAACAAAGTACTATGTGGCACCACCAGTAAATGAAGGAGTGATACAACACCTATCTCAAAAGTTTCCTAAACTCAACAAACTATAAAAATGTACAGCAGAAGACAGCTCTGCAGGATCCCACAGAAATCCAGTAGTTGCTTCTACAGTATTCTAGCAATGTTTGGTAGGGGACACTGTAAATACACTTTCTGCAACTTGTTTAGAATGAGAGAAGGATCCAAAGGTTTGATTTCAGAAGTGGTTGCCCGGCATTCCTTGCCTCCTAAGCTGAGTCTGGAACAGTTTGAAACTCTCCATGGACAAGACAGCAATTTTCACTGACCATTTACTGCTGAGACTGAAGATAAATGACAACAGGCTTGCAGACCTCAATGGTTTTGTCATCCAGAGCAAAAGTTTCAAGCAAACACATCTGTGCAATGGTTCTAATGCAAATATTAGCCAGTCCTCTCCAACTGAAGTGCCTATTGGCAATTCTCTGAGTATTTCTCCACAATCTCTTTATACACAGCCTAAGGACTCCAACAAACTCTCTCTTTCCCTTCAAAGGCTTGTTAAGTATGTGATGAATAAATCTGTCACTTCCAATTCTAAACTTACTTTCTGTTTTGATTGCTGCAGGATCTTGTATCCATGGCAACTTTTCACCACTCAGAATCGATTAAAGAAGTGATCGGTTTATCTAAACAGCCGTGCTGATGGAGGAGACTGGGTTTTTCTGAAACAGCAACCCTGACAGGTACTGTAAGTTTTCTGGACCAGTTAGTTTTCCAGCACAGCAAGTCATGAATCCTCAAAGAACACACTGCAGTCAGCTGAATGCTCAGTTCATTTCTCCTCTCTAAAAGAGGTCGCTAATTAACTACCCTGCAAATCAGTACCTGCTTTTCTGATTTATATGTCCTGCTCTCTTCTTAAGCAGAGCACTATGGTGCATAGATCTCATTGGAGACAAATGCAGCTCAGACTTTCAAATTTTATTTTTTTTTTATTATTTGCTTTGAAGTTTAGGACAATCAGATTTATTTATTAAAAGATGAAACCATTGGACGTTTTCAGTCATGCATAGATGAATGTTCAAATTAATTACACAGTGTGAAGACCCAATTTACCAAGAAAGTGTCTAAAGCACTGCTACAGATAAAGGAATGTGAAGCAGAGCAGCACTTGCAAAGGACAAACCACTTTGCAAAGTGTTTAAAGTTCTACAGAAGGTCTTTATTCTGCACATTTGTAAAGAGCTCCTAACTCAGGTATTATATGTGAAGCCTCTTGGGACCAAACATTACAGGCCTTAAGCACACATTGGAATTTATAATGATTAATGTGGTAACACATCTTGTAAACTCTACAAAGGCACACGTTCAGAAAATAAGGAAATGCTTGAGGGGAGGAATCAATTCTTAAGTGTAATAAATGGGCACGAAAAAGCTTAGTGGGCTTTACGTGACAACATATTTAGATGTGAAAATGGCACCCAGAGAAACACTATAACTTCAAAGTGAAATATTATGGATTTAAGTACAGAGGAGGATTTCAACCATAATTAAAGTTACCTTGCTTTGAAGACTGCAGCTTAATCTGTGATCAATATTAATTATATCGATATTAGCATGAACCAAGCAGGATGCAAGTGGTTTTAGTAACACAGGTGGTTTGTGCAGATTTCCTGGGCAAAAGCTCAGGATTCCAGGTACAAGATCATTCACGTTGTGGTGACTCTTGCCAACTTCACCTAGGGAACAAATTAAACAAGCCTAAGCATGAAGTAGCTGTAACTGTAATAGGATGCCTGACACTAAGCCATCTTCATTCAGGTGGTTTGACAGCCAAAGAAAAGGGTTGCAAATCCAGTCTGAGCACCTCTACTGTATGCCATTCTTGTGTGCTCCCAAGCTTGGCAGAATTTACAATGCCTGTACAATGAATACCAAGAGATCATATGGGCGAGTTGGGCTGCAAATGTAAACACTAGTTTTGCTCTGAAGAATAGAGTAGTTTTTCCTTTTGTTTCACTTACACAGAGAGCTCTTTTGGGTGATACCACTTACAGCACCTCTACAGCCATGTCATAAGCATCAAGCTATTAAGATTATGCTGACAGGGTGCTGAAAATATGAAGTCTCCATTAGCAGCAACTGTGTTGTGAAGGTTTTGAATGCACTCCCTGAAGTGCCAGGAGATGGGAAAAAGAGAGGGTAGAACAAAAAAATTCAAAGAATGAATGGTGAAAGGTGAAGAACGAATGTTGAAATGGTCTAAGTAGCCTTTGCTCTCCCAGGTCTCCCACAGGGGGAGAGCCAACTCAGAGGAGTCATTCATCAGTTGCATGTTGTGCAGTATGAGGTTCCCATATAAGTCTAATATAAGGTTACATATTTATAATGTAAAATTAGATGACAAAACCAAGACTTCTGTGAACATCAAATTGTTGGTTCTGTTTTAACTGTCTCTGCCTGATGGACAAGCAGGAGGAATGAAGAATGGAATCCCAACCAGGGCATTGGCAAGCGAGTGCTGGGGGCCCAGGGCTCCTCTTCACTGGCCTCAGACCTTCCCATCTGAGCCAGTGACCCAAGAGCCACAGACCTAGTTTATATCCTGTTCCTAGTGCAAGATATGTTATTTTAATATGCATATCTATATTTCTGAATTTTGTCTTCCAAAATTCAAATATACATTAAGAATGAGAATCACAAGCGTTCTAAGCAATCTTTCATTCTTCTTCTTTTTTTTTTTTCCTTTGTTTTTAATGAAACTTCCATGTGGCTTTGAACTTGAAGCATTAATGACATCACTGACATCAGAGCAGGACAATTACAAGGTTTAAGTAATTAATAGCATTTAGTTCAGTGTGTAAAAAGTTATCCACGTGTTAAAAATTACACTGGAAAGGGAAGAAAAAAATCAGTAGTATGATACTAAGCATATCAACACCAAGTTAGACTTCAGAAAAAAATAAAGGAAAAATATTGTTTCCTGTGTATGAATGCCTTCTGTGATGTTTGCTGTCTAATTTTATGCTGATAACTGAAAAGCAGTATTTGGATTGTTAATTTACAGTCTCCAATATTTCAGTTTCTTTCCACACCTACTGTTTTGAGCTGAATTCAGCCAAGCAAACATGAACCAACTTTTTATACATTGTTGTAGAGAGAAACCTTCTCTGCCAGCAGAGCTTTGGCAGCATGGATTTATACTCCTTTCCCAAACATTTGGAGTGGGTCCCTTCTGTGCTTTGAGGTTTTTAGAGACAGATGAACTAGATCCACCTGATTTAAATTACTTTCTGCATTGGTGTGCCTGTTCACAGGACAGCTGCCCAAGGCTCCCTCCTCAGCCAATGCACAGAGAGGCTTTTCTGAGGCAGCAGGCCCTGGGCAAACACCAAGGGTTAACTGAACTCTTCATCTAAGCAATTCTATGGCGAGTGGGATGAAGCTAAGTTTTTGCAGAGCATGCTCATCATTTAGTCACTTGACCTGTATCATGTGCAGCATCAGTGTTGCTTTGCTCCCCCTCATAAGGGAAAGATGATTGATTTGTTTCCAGCTTATATTGAACTTTTCCTATAAAATACCCCAAAAAATTCTTGTCCCTAAACCCCATAAAAACTTAAGCACACATCAGCTCCACCTGAGTTTTATACAAAAAAGTTCTAATGGTCCCACATCAAACTCTTCCCACATTTGCTTTGATCTGCTAAATTTAATATTATATTAAATTTGGGTAGCAAATTTTTCCTCGTGACATGAGATGTAACTGTGGATGAGAAGACCTAATTCTAATTTCATTTCCTACATAATGCCATTCATTTATTCTGGTCAACAAAACCTAAGGCACCTTTGGGGCTATTGAACCAGTCTTACACATGCAGTGGGGTTCAGAGATCTGGGATGTGCACCAGAGACAAAAACTGAGAGCTGACACACTGAGAGCTTCCAGTCTCTCCCTGACAGACATGGGGTTTCAAGACTATGATAAACTGTGGAAACCTCTAACTATGAAAAATACAGAGCGCACACTGTCCTTGGGTAAATAAGACAACCTGACAAAATGCCACATGGATGAGCAAGTAATACACATTGTCATCAACAGCATCCTCTGCTAAACATCCTACTTTTGACAAATTCCCATTTTTCATAGAAACCAAAACAACTGATCAAATTATTCAGGAAAAGGCCTACACAGAATGAGGCATAATGTTTCCCTTCAATGAGTTTCAAAGGGAGAGAAGATAGGACAGTCAAGGAGATGTCATTTCCCTGACTCAGTAAGGGAACAGAACCAAGGTAGAACCTGAACTCCTCTCCTTCAAACTACAACACAATGGTTAATCCAGAGAATTCAGTGATGATACAGGAATTATGTTCAGTAATCTGAGATTACCCATGCACGTCAGTAGCCCACTAAAAACAAGGAAAACAGGCAGGATTTTCCTGTGCAGGAGTGTGTGTGTGTTTAGAAAGGATGAAAAATAAAAATTGAGCCAGTTAGCACACGGGTAGCAGAGAAAAAAGTTGTGTTTTAAAACTAAGAACAAAAGCCATTCTACTAAATCCAAATGCTTTCCATATTCCAAGGATATTAAGAGGGAGAGAAAGAATGAATGGCAGGGAGAGGCAAGAGGAAAAAAACTAACAACAAGAATCATTTGAGTTTATGGGGCAATAGAATCTATTACTTGAAGGTGGAAAAATGTTACTTGGCTTAGCTTCTATTATTCCAAATTTAGGTTGTTTTCATGTTAGCTACAGCCTTTAGAGAAAAAAAAAAAAGTCTCCAACTGTTTAATAGCTGAGGTGTAAACCAGCTCATTAACAAAAAAGATCAAAGCCTTGCAGCAAGAGAGTTTCCCAGCCCTCTCCCTCAATACTATCCATTAATGAAACTATGCCTCCACCTGGCAAATGGACACAACAGCAAACTCCCAGGGCAGGGAAACAGTCTGCACATCTAACACACCACAAAGCTTTGGCACATGCTATGGGTTCCAGCAAACAGAAGATTTTCTGTAAATGAAAGACTTCACACATGGAATTTGTTGCAAACTCACATAAACATTGTACTTTCTTGATGAGTTCAGATGAAATGTGTGGTTTAGTACTTAGAAAGCTCGGTGTGGTTTAGTACTTAGAATAAGTTACATATATCTATTGTTGCCTGTTTTTTTGAGCTAGAGGTTAAAAGCTACAGGAATGGTATTGGAAAAAAAGTAGTATTAAAAGAAGGCACAGACCATTTTATGGGCTACTCAAAACCAAATCTGGCCCAGCAGGTTTGAGACTGTGTTGGTATAACCTGAGCTGCAAATATTCAGTTTTATTGAAAGTAATTGAAGAAGACAGTGCACACAGTTATCTAAAGTACATTTTTGTGCTGTTGTTCCGAGCTGAAAATCATGTTTTATGGGCAGCTTCATATTCATAATTTTTGTTCTCAGACAGAACAGAGTTAATTTTATAAGACACTTTGAACTGAAAAAACAGCAAAATCCTAGGACCTTTCGAGAGAAAACCACCCTTTAAAAAACATGTTAGAGCTGGATTTAGGACCTCTGGGAGAATGCAAAAATATTTCTCACAGTATTTTGCATATATATTTGGTTTTTTCTCGTTCCACCTCAAGGATCTTTACCTCCATTTCATCCCTGGGCAGCTGAAGCTCCTCCAGCCCCAGGATCCAGCAGAGCCAGGGCCATCCAACCCTGGGGCTTTGCCTGCTCAGCCCACGGCCCTGCACAGCACCAGCTGCTTCTGCCTAACAAAGAAGGCCATGCACGAAATCTGAATTTGCAAAGTTTTTGGGACAACTGATCTAACCAACAAGATGTGTAAGAACATCTCTAACTAGTTATGACAGCAGTCCTAATTACTCAAATCCTAATTGGGACTATTAGTGGCTGTGCCCACTACATAAAAGCAAGTCTCTTCCTGTTTATGTTTCTCACTGCCCTGTGGACACAAAGACTTCGATAATTTACACCTATTTGGTGGGAAATTGAACCAGAAACTGTACCCAGGTCTTGAAGAATTTTAACCCTCAGCATTCATTCTTTCCTCACTCATAGTGATACTAGGAAAAAAATTATAAAATATATTTACTCCCAAGTTAGTCACAACACAGTATTCTTATCTTTGGAGATTCCTGAATTCCAAACAATCAGAAGAATCAAGGGAATAACCTCACACTAACATGACTTCATTTAGCCATACACTAGACTTTTCTTCACTCATATTTGAAAAATCCAGAAGTCATTTTTCCTAACTCTCCTATTTTCCATGCTTCTGTGACTGGCAACAGAGACACAATAGAGATATTTTCAGTTAAACTGTTATTAAAATAAAAATTATTTTGGTCAACCAATATTTCACAACTTCAATTACCTTTGTTCTGGGTTATTTCAATTTCTCAATCTGTTACCTAAATAAATGTATATATTGCTTTCACCTCACAGATGTTTTAAAAGTAATAGCCAAAAGATAAAATAGACACTGTCATCCTTCAAAAGCCTCAACAGTCATCAGTGAAACCTCAAAGAAGTAGTTAAGTTATAATACCAATAAAACAGCGATCTGTAAATTCTCTATAGTTTTACTGGGTAGTTAAAGACCTATAACCCTCTAAAGATTATAAGCCATAAATAATTATACAGTTACTATATTTGTAGCCATTATCCATTAATAATGTAACTATCTGATTAATCATATAAATATTTTCATAACTCATTAGTCCTAAAAATAACTAGATATCAAATGCAAATGGGTAGCTTCTAACAAACCAAATCTACAGAAATTTCAAAAATGGCTCCCTAAAATTATAATAGTAATATATCCCAAAATTGACTGATTTCCTTCTTTTAATTTGCCAATTTGGATAATCTTCAAGAATGAGCAATCTCAAAGAATTTTTGTGCAAGTTTGATAGATTCAAAGTTTCTATTTCCCTGAAAAAAACAAAACAAAACAAAAAACAAATTAAGGTGGTGCAGTTTTGCAATGAGTAACAGCAAATCTGGGTATGATCAAGGTTAGAATTAGGCCAATTAAAAAAGATATTCTTTATTGACAACATTTGACAGAGGGAACACTTGTCTACAGACACCTTACAAGAGATCCCTGCATTAAAGCCCAATATACAGAAGGCGGCTTGAGTTGGCTGAAGTGATGCCCCAGCACATGGTCAGGATAACACTGTCTTCAGTCAAAATGAAGTTCACACAAGTGGTCATCAAAAAAGCTGCAATCCCTCAATATACAGAAATTATTACTATATGAGGTGAATTTATTGGAACCTATTCCTACCTTCATTTGCTAGACTGTCCCTGTGGGCAGAAGTTAACAGTGACCTTTGCATCCTGAGTGTGAGTGCACTGTTTCCACAAACTTCTGGCATTACCCCTCATTCTTTGACTAAGCAAACAAAAGGGATCGGCCCCTCAGCTGGTACCAACAGCGGATCTGTACAGTCATATCAATGCATCCTACAGTAGGATTAGCAATTCTTGGCAATTTAAACAGCCAAAACAGTCAGATCAGAACTGCAGTTATTCATAGAAGAGGGAAAAAAAAAAAAAAAAAAAAACAAAAAAAAACACCAGACAAACTCCCCCTAATTATACTTATAAACCATTCTTGCCTTACCTCTACAGGTATTGCTCTAGTTATGTTCATCTCTGTCAGTGTAAAATGGCATCTAATACTTCTTTTTGCCATAGAAAATACCCATAAATAACCAAAATAACCTAAAGCACAAATACAAGAAGTTTTCAACAGCCACAGTTGAAAAAAACCGATCCTTATTTTCTATGAGAATACAATCACAAAATTATCAGATATAAATCACCATTCACAAGAAAATACATAATTACTTCTAAACATGAGGGAAAGGATAACTCTGGAAATATAATACTATGTGACAAAAATTTGCTGTCAAGTTAAGAAGTTTCCACAATGGAAGAACAGTCAAATAGAAAAAACAGAGATATGGGCAGATGTTTTAAATCACTGCATTTAATTGCATAAAAGACTTCACATTTCACATCAGCTAGCACAGAATCACTCACTGGACATCTGCTCACGTTCTGCTTTCTGTTAAAGGTGAGCTACAAAGCTAAAATGAAAATCAAGATTACTTTAGATGTGTGAGATGAATTCCCTCCTCCCCCATAACCAGATAAATGCTTTTCTGCGTGGCCTCACACAGGTACCAGCTGCACATGCTCTCCAGCCTCTGATTTAGGGAATGTATTTCCCAAAGGCTGGTGAGCCAGCATCCTCCCCCCCTCAGAAATGTGACCATTAACTAAGCTGAGGCATTGTCCTCATCAACCTTCAAGTGGCTTCCAGCCCACACCTCCTCCCATCAAGACCCTAACATCCCAAGGGCATGTGATATTGGCTTTGAGAATAACATGTCACCTTACTGACTAAGGCTCTAAATTTCCTTGAAATAACCACTATTACATGACAGAACATCATCACATCAAAATTATAGTTTTCCAAAGCATTTTCAGCAAACCTAGTATGCCTAGATATTCTCTGCAACTTCTACTCTTACAGAACAACACACACATTTTTAAGTTAGTTCAAAAGTTTGTGAACACGTCCTCAAAATTCAACTAATTATGCCTCTGTTGTTTTGCAATTCACATTAAAAACAGAAAGGACATAAAGAAAAACCTGAAAAATCCCACATGTATTCAAGGCTTGAAAGTACTTAATTAGATAAATAGCTTCTTAATGTCTTCTCTAGGACTTTCCAGGTCTCCAGCCATAAAAGGAAGCTCTAAATGAAGAAATGAGAAATCATATAATCTGTAGCCACAGGTCCACACTGCATATACTCTGCCATTTCAAGAACAGCATTTCCTCTAATGCTCTATCTGTGTATAAATTGAGCTGATTGACACTTAAAGCACCAGCTTTTAATTATATTCACATTCATAAATATGCATCGTATCACAGATTAGAGCATGCAGCTCCCTATGATACGTGCTCTATTTATCACCACCTTTAGTTACCTTACACATGTAAAATTGCACCGACTTCATCATTATTGGAACCAGCCTCCCCACCCTCTAAAGTACCACTTACATTTTCTCCACTTTCTTCCAAGTGCAAAGTATAATGAGTTCCTTGTGGGAACTTAAGCAGACTTAAAACATTTAAAAATAAAGACTTTGTAATTCATTAACAAGTAGGCTGCTGTGAATTTTGTCTTTGAGACTATTCATACTTCTCAGATCAGATATTCTACTCTCTTCATAAATGAACCCTTTTAGACATTCACATGTGCACAAAAGATAGCCACTCTGAGCCCAGATCTGGCATTTGGTCCCAAGGGAAAGGACTCATTCTCAGCTTCATAGCTGAGAGGGAAGAAACCACTCCCACATAGCTCTGGTACATTTTCCATATGATTCACATTCTACACAAGAGTGAAACCAAGACTTATGGAGAATTTTCCGGAGACAAAATACAAAAGTCGGTCTCAAAAAGTCATTATCCAAAATTTAGGTCACTCCCTTGCAAATGGAAAGGTTCAACACTTTGAGTGGAAATTTGGAGCCTCATACCCACACCACAGCCCATCACTCCAGCTGATGTTTCACTTATCAGCTACTTTAGGGTATTTCTTTTATCTTTCTCCATTCCAACAACCATTTTCCACTTTACCTAAAAAGCATATGCCCTGATAAAAGATTCACCAGATGTGACAGATTGCATGCCTGCAATTATACTTGGATGCCACTCTCTCTGCTCAGTTGATATGCCTGTAGCAGAGAGTTGACCACAAGAAATTCACACTCTCCACCACTGCTGTTGAAGAGCAGAAAAAGAGTCTAAGGACTGTTCTTTGGAACATGCAAACCAGGTACCACCTCTGTGTTTTCAGTGGAAAAAAAAAGATCTAAGTCCTCCTACAAACAGTCAGGAACAGACAGGGTATGATGTTCCATCTATCCAGTGGTGGAGCTACTGCGAAAATTTGCTGATGGAAATAATGGCAGATGTTTGTGTTCTTGGTCTAAAATTAACAATTTCTACTCTACAAATGATTTACATAAGTGAGCATTTCCAGGTAGGCAACTGAGGAGATACCTTGATTCGTATACAAAACATACCACCCTCTGCCCACATTGTAAAGGAAACTTTCAAAACAACAGTTATTCATGGATGGCACTTCTGTGCTTCCCAAGTTTTATGGGTTCTAGTATCCACTGAATTGCACAGAAAGGGAATTTATAAAGTTACTCACTCTGTTCTGGGTGTTTTGCTAGTTATTACTGGTCTTGAACAGAAGAAAAGGAAGGCCTTCAGCTTACCACTTATATTGGAGTGTATTAATTAAAACTGGATAGAAGAAGTAGTGAAATACACCCTGCTGTTCAGATCCATGGAGTACATGGCTGCTCTTCCACTTTCAAACACACTCAAAATCTCTGGGCCTCTATTTTATTATGCCTCTATTACTGTACCTCCTGGTATCTCTCAATCACTCAGTTTGAAAACAGAGGTCTACTTAATTAAGTTTGTGAGAAAAATCTTATCGATGGGGGGTGGGGGGGAACACAAGACATCAAAGAAAAGGCAGAGGTGTTTGAAATTATGAAGGAATAGAAGGTGGACATCTAGATAAGAAAGAATCAAGGATATAAGTTGAATACAAGGTGAGGAAAAAAGGAAGATGAAACCTCTTTTGACTTCAAATATACTTCACAGAAAAGCAGCTTCTTTTCATCAGAAACACATCGATATTGAACACTTGGATATGTCTACTAAGACATTGGGATTTATTTTGCACTTGACATAGAAATATTTTTATTTTGACTGAAATAGTCTTATTTAAAATATTTTCTTCAAATGTCTTCAAGAAAAAAACTTAGAATTGTTGTGATTTCCTTCTGAAGTGGGATGAAAATATAATTTAACATAGCATGTTAGTGTCCTTAAGCAGACATTTTATCTTAAATGATTTCTATTTTACACAGTTTGATGTCAAAAAAAGTTCCCAGCTTCTAGTCCTGTGACAGAAATATAGCACTATTCACTTGCCATATTTTCATTATTGGATGTTACAGATGGCAGGAGGAGGTGAAAGGGATTGGTTATATGTGTATTACAATTTATGCTTTCTAGATACACGGACTCTTCTGTTGACAAGTTTTTACCTAACACTAAAAATGGTTAAATGTGAAAAACTGTATTTGAAATAGAGTTTACCGACAGAGTGAGTCATACATATATCTTAATCTTGACACCTTCCCCAGTAAGATCATATTTAATTAATGATTCTGCAGCTCTCATTCTTCCTGAGATAAGTCTATTAAAGTGAATAGATGTGTCTTGCTTTCTATGTTTTAACCTCTAGAGAGAATGCTGCCGGTGAGGCTAAACAGATAAGCAGATCAGTGTACCACACTTTAAAAAGATGAATGAAACACTTAGGATTTAGCAAGGTATTTATCAGATAAATTCCACTAAGAATGTAGGTTTTGGATTGCTTTTATGGTCCATTTTGCTGATGGTATCTGGCAAGCTCTCCAGGTATAGCAGCGTGCATCAGGGAACGGGCTCATGGGCTATTATTTTAAATGGCTCACTGTAAACAGCCCATTGCATATAAACAGCATTCCACACAGAATTTGGTGGGTAAGTGTGGTGGAGTCTCAAATGTTATTATTCTCAGCAAAAGACAATAGTTGATTTTTCATTTCTTTCTTTTGTTTCAAAGCCCTGAATGAAAGTTGTTGCGAGACTGTCAAAGCACTTCACACTTGGCATTTGAATGTAATTATGCCATTCAAAGGAAAGTCATGCAACATTGATTACACTTGGGTTTACAACTCCAAACTGCTTTATGAAAGCAAACAAAACAAACACAAACAAGTTTAACGTGTCTTAGTATCTCCAGAAGCAGAATCTTCCAAGACAGAAAAGAACTGATGTGTATTTTAGCAACAGGAAGCTCCAGCCAGAGAGGCACCACTATTAGACAACAGCACTGGCTCAGTGTTACCACTAACAACAAACGCACTTAGGATTTTTTTTGTTTGTTTGCTTACCTGCAGTGATATAATATATAAAACAATACCCCAAAGCAAGCAAAGAAAACTATTAAAAAAACCCCAAAACCCATAATTAAAGAAACTAACAAAGCCCACCCAAAAAATAACACTCACAAGTTCAAAGACGAGATCTTAGAACAGCAAGACACGTGTTTCTAGGAATATGCAGAACTGTGCTATAACAATTAGGATTGTTCTATCCTACCTTGAATTTGGATCTTGCCAAAATAAATCACCTAAACATAGAATATTCATTCTCCTCCTCAGAATTACAATGCCCACCTCTTAGAAATATGGAGTAAGTCTTCCTGAGCATGCAGTCCTGTTGTTTATGCTGACTCCACAGGGTTTGGTCAGGGTTCCCTTGCAAACCTGTTCAGTATTTCAAAACTTCATCTCAAATAGGAGGAGAATCACCAGGTCACACAATATCAGACAAAGGGTACCAACTGCAATAAAGACAGAAAAGGTTAGACTTCAAAAACAAATTGGTCTTTCATATCTGAAAAGATGGGAATATACCTCCTGTTCAATTTTATAAGATACAGCAGAAGTGCTCCCAGTCCCTCAGCCCATAAATCAGTGTTTCTTCACAGGCTTCTGTTCAAATACACATAGGGATACAAAACCAGATATATTTGTCCTCAGACAGTGCTATTATTCATCAAGAGATAAAAATACTTCCAAAGCCATAAAAACCTTTCTTAGGGTAAAATCATATGCCAGACTGAAAGCCTGATGCCAATATCCTAAAGTTGTTGGCAACATCTGACTGCAGGAAAAAAAAAAAAAAAATCAAAGTTTCAAAGAAAAAATAATTTCCACAAAGACAACAAGTAGATGCAAAAACAACAAATACCTTCTTTTACTGCCCAGTCTTCCATCTAGAAGTGTGAGAACATGGTGGCATTAAGTAGGAGCTCACTTTTACAAGAAAGAGGACGACCACCCAGGCACTGGCTACCAGAAATAACTTTTTTGAATAAAACACCTCTTAATTCACCTAAATCTTTATAGTCCCCTCCAGTGTTTTACTTAAAGGAATTCACTCTTGCTTCAAATGGCAGGGCAAAGTGTTAAGTTTTCCAAATCAGGAAACTGAGAGGAAGAGGGAATAGGCAGACTAAGGTATAAGGCATAATCCAGAGCTCATTAAAGACTTCCTTTAAACTGAATGGATTTTGGATCAGGTCCATGAAACTTTTTCAAATTATTGGGTAGATAATTGCATCTCCAATCTAAGTACATTTAAATTTGAGATTTTTTACTTGTGAAGTCCTTTCCTTCTGCTTGGGTATTAGAGGAGTCCAATGGGTAATCAGACAGGATACCAGGTCAAAGACCTTCCCCTTCCCTCCAAAAAACCCAAACCAAAACAACAAACTCTTCAGTAGCTTTTTTCTTCAGGAATTCAAGGCTCAAAAGGAAATTTTGCCCTGGCCATCAGAGGACTCGCAGATGTTGGAAAGCCTCTATCTGACAGTTCTCACTTCCACCACATTCTCTAAGTGTTTTTCTTTTCAATGCATTTCAAAACCCACCTTTCTCACAGGCAGTGGTCCCAGCTTCTTTCATGTGTAGCATTTTACAGACTTTTTTAGCATTTCTTCCACTATTCATATTTCTGGCAGCTCCAAAGATTGTACCTGCAGTAAAAGGGGAAGAAGATGAAAGTTTGGGGATAAAAGCCCATTGGCATTCAGGTTCTGCACCTAACCCTGACGTTGCACCAAGCTCTGCACACACAGACGTTTGCTTTCAGAATGAGCTCACCCAAAACAGGAAACACCTCCCAGTTTTTCTTATAAATCATGCTAAATGGAGGTTTTCCTCAGTGCTTCCCCCCCTTCCTCCCAAGAAATCTTCCCACTGCCAAAAAATGAGCTGGTAATATTCAAGGCTGTACTGATGAGAAGAGGGCAGAGGCAGCACACTGTTTTCTCCAACTCAAGTCACAGGTTATCTGCTCTCACAATTTACAAAATTAAAAGTAATTTTTTTTTAACCTCTTCTCCCCATCAGTAATTATTGTGATAGAGTGACTATGACTCAAAGGGGTTCTTTACGCTGAATGTGAGCAGTTAATAGAACACAACATTTTTCTGGAATTTATATGACAAGTAGTACTTAACACCACCACTGCAGAAGTCTGCTTAAATAGCCACAGTATTTGTATATTATGATTCAGATCATGCAATGAAAGTGCTTCTCAAGTTCTTTAAGGTCCTTCCCTAACAAAAACTTCCAGAACAATCAGCTTACAGCTCAACATACCAATGCTATGCCAAAAGACACCCCTCTTGCCACCTCTAGTTGCAGCCCCTGATACAAATGCTTCACCTCAGCTGGGGCAGGTTTTCAAAGCAGCAAATATTGACCAGGTCCATAATCAGAGCTGGACCTGTGGGACCCGGTAGCTCCCAGTTTACTGTAGACTGAGAGCCTGTCACCTCCAATAGCAAAGCAGAGCAGGAGACTCTGGATTCTCTGCATAGTGGAGGACTGCAGACCTCACATAATGGTTGAGCTTAAATTTTTTGCCTCAAGATAGGCAATATCTACCAGATCCTACAGGGCTTCAGATTTAGGAAAGAAACGTAGTGTGACACACAGTTGTTAGAAGGTTACTGACGCTGTGGATAAGCCTACTGTTGGATGAATTCCTAGATTAGTTCTAGAGACACAGCCTTACACAAAGGGATTATTTTCTATTTTTGTAGTTCAGCTGGTATTTTTAAACTGTGCTTGAACTCGACATATGATTACAGATAAATCTCTCATTATGCTCCATTAGAATTTCTATTTGCCGATATGAGCACCAATAAAATTCTAACATGAAACACAAGCATACCCACACTGTTTATGTAGCAGATTTACACAAACACTAAGTTCAAATATACATTATTTGGCACACAACAACTTTGGCTTCACACAGGTGTCCCAGAGTTATGTTTTCACCCACCAAGTCTGATAGAGCTTTTTAACTTCGATTTGAGTAAATCCATTGTTGGTCATTTGTTAAAATAGCTGGTACAAAGTCTATGAAAAACTGACTTTCAAGAGGCAGTTCGGTGGGTGTGGTGATTGACATTCACCTTGAAAACATCTGAGCAGAAATAACTGATACACAATTAAAGTGTGGCAACTGGATTTGATGACTCTTGTCTCACACCTCGAGATTTGGTTTTGACTCATTAACAGGCTGCCAGAGTGAATCGTGGTAACATGTCCCTAACAGAGACCAAACTACCATAGCCACAAAGAGTTGAAGTTTTAGAATAGTTCTTATTTTTATTCTTCTTTAAAAAAAATTAAAAAATAAAAAAAACCCTGTTATTTCCACATGCCTCCAGCCAAGGTGAAAAAGCACACAAATACCTACAAGAACACATTTACACAAACATTCTTTTAATTTCTTCCTAATTCCACTGGAAGGAGTGGCATTTATTGCTACAAAGAGTTCTGCAATTCTGCTTATCTTCAATTTTAGGCAAGGTAATTGTGCTTGAAGTAATACTGACATCGCATTACCAATATACTTCACATGTCTTTTGTCATTTCTATGAGAAAAGGTACCATTTAAGCTACAGATAGAGCTCCTTTTGCATTTTAAAGGTAGAGATGCATGTAAGAGTTATGGAGAAACATTTATCCTTACAGACAGCAGAAAGAGTAACTGCCATAGGACTGATATCACAAGAATTTAAGAGAAAGCCCCCAGAAGTAGCAGAATAACATTTAGCTCCAAAAAGAAGGGGACTCCCCACCCTAATACATTATTGATGAGGTTAGTTAAAAATAATTTCATTAAACAGACTCAAATAGTAAACGTAATCAAACAGAAAATGCTAATTTCTCACCCTCACAGCTTCAAGAAAGTTTTGAGTGCAGTTTTAACTTTAAAAAAATCTAATGTTCTGGTCTTATCTGTGAATCTCAGTGCCCTGTATCCTTTTATGCAACTGATTTGATTTAGGAAAGAAGCTAAATATAATTTTCAAATGAATCAAATGATGTGCTCTGCTAGGAATTCACCAGCCCACAAAATAGAACTCATTTGAAAGACAAGGTCTGTGCTCCATGAGTCACTAACACATTCAAGCATTCTGGATAAGATTCAACAGGAAAAAAAACAAAAACAAAAACAGAAAAAACAAACAAAACAAATCCAAACCTCATAAGATCATTGTGCACACACAACAGAAACAAGAGATACAGAGGACTGAAAAGGGTACACTTACTTTTTTTTTTTTTCTGAATCCACAGGTTTTGGACTCACAATAGCTTTAAACTATACTACATAAGTTTGGTTTGATAAAATTGCAATCTTATAATTTAAGTTTTATAACAATGCAGCACTATTTTCTGTTCAGAATTATTTTCTATTAAATGTTATAATTTCATACAATTACTCCTGTGCTTTCAAGAATTTATAACCCTAAAATTATCTATCCCCAAACTCCCCCACCACCTCTAACCAATGAATCTAAATACCCCACATATGGATTTTTCATAGATTTAGAATATGCTTTGTAAAACTAAAGAAAAGGAAAGAATACAACATTTTGTTTCTTCAATAGTTTCAAGCCATAAAAACTTGTATGAATAAGATTTAGCATGATACACAGATTTATGGATTCTGCTAACATCTGAATGTACAACAATATATTTAATTTTTTATATTTTCATATTTATATGTGCAACAAGCAGCAGAAATGTCAAGAATGGGTACAAAGAGTTCATTTGTTGTGACATCTTCCCAAGGTTATAGAGTTCTTCCTATAACTTCCTTGTTCACAAAGAAACTAGTACTCAAAAAAGCAGGGTTGGCTTTCTAGGACACATTGTCATTTTACAGCAATTTGAAGTATTACTTTAAGATAGTCCCCAGGAAAGAGGGAGAAGACAGTGATGCAACATCAGAAATTGGAACTGAAATCTTTGGTTCACTTTACATCCATATCTCATTTCCAAAAAAACCACAAACAAACAAACAAAAACAAACAAAACAAACAAACAAAAAAAAAAAAAAGGAAAGCAAAACAAAACAAAAATCCCTTACCTTTATTGTGAGATAAGAGATTAAAAAAACTCCAATATTTTCAAAAAAGCAGTGCCACTCCTGTGCCCTGGCAAATAGACAGATGGCATCTATATTTTCAGACAGCCCTTTGCTGTGTAAATAAAGCTGGTTTAATTAGTCCTGATGGCTCAGGTTTAGAATTGGTTTCCCTACAAAAGTCACTTTCCTAGTACAGCTAAGATTTGACATATTACTATAATAACAATTTACTCTCCAAGAAGAGAAGTGCTTAATAAAATATTCTCAACAGCTAAAAAGAGGGAACATTTCTGTCTTGTACCCCCCTGCCAGCAGCAAAGCCACACTGTGCCCAGCCCCTACCTCTCTCACACTCCAAGTGTCAATAGTTAAACTTCAGACTGAAAGCAAGCAATCACAGTCACACATCCATAATGGCAATGTCACCTGGAGAACAGGGAAACATCACAGAAACACTGCTGCAGTGGAGCAGAAAGGCTTCACTTGGTTCACACCTGCATCCCAAGCCTGGGACATGGACACAAACACCTGCACTCTCTTTTGAGGCAGAAAGGCTTTTCGCAGCTGCAGCGCAATCCTCCATCCCCACATTTGGGGAGATGCCATTCCCAGGCAATGTGGTTCTGTTTGCATTGCAGCAGACCTGGGGAGCTACTGAGACTTTGTCAACTTGCCCTGTCGTGGAAACCCTTGGCAAGCTCCTAACGCACACGGCAAAGCTCATTGCTCCTGCAGCTGAGCCTGGACACATGAGACAGGGCTGTCATTTAAACTTCACACCACAGGGCAGCTAAATCCCAGCTGTGAGCTGGAGGGCGGGGCCCATAGGTGTTATCCAGTAGTTAAGGAGGGACATTACCCACTGGGTTATTATTTGAGTTATTCACATTATCCATTATTAATCACATGTAGGACATTCAGCCACCAGACATTCCTACATTATCACAGAATATGCCAAGTTGGAAGTGACCCACAAGGATCACTGAGTCCAACCCTTAGCTCTGCACAGGACTATTCCCAAGAGTCACACCACATGCCTCAGAGTATCATCCAAACACTTCTTGAGCTCTGTCAGGCTTGGTGCTGTGATCACTTCTCTGGAGAGCCTGTTCCAGTGCCCAAACACCCTCTGGGGCAAGAACGTTTTTCTAATATCCAACCTAAGCATCATCTGACACAACTTCAGGCCATTCCCTCAGGTCCTGTCATGGTTTGGTGAACAGCTGTGGTCTGTTTGCCCAAAGGAAGATGGAATCCACGGTCATCTCATTGTACAACTCCTGTTTGAAAGATCTGTATTTTAAACACCTAGTAGTCAAATGATTAACAGCCTACCAAAAACATTAATATTATAACACTAAAATTAATTCACATTTCCTCAATCATATGATAATCACAGCATTAATATTTCATTAAATGCTTTGATAACTGCTGGAAATGCAAGAAACAGCCTTGTTAAATGATGAAGTTACTCTCTTTAACATCTCTAGAAGTATATGATATGCCTACAGCATACCTAAAAATAACCAGTGGTTAAGTGAATATGATTGCATTGGTCCTTTCCTTACACAGACATTAATTTAAAAAACATAGGTATGTGAAGTTTACTTTTCTTTGTGCCACTATGAAAGCACCATATTTTCATTATGTTATTACAATACCATCATCTATAGATAGTAGCATACATGCTATTAATAAAAATTACAGTGATATGAAAATATATCACTAGGAGTACATCCACAATAATAGCTGAGATCAACATAAAGCATTAGTTCATGGCTGAGACTTTAAACACATCACGATTAACTACCTATCAAATAAATAAAAGATATAATTTAATTACAGTATAATACTGAAAGCTTTAACAATTCACTTTCACACTTCACTTAATAAGAAAATGGAGCAAATATTAACACTCCCCTTTTGTGAAACATATATTTACCCAGGTACTTTTCAACAGGTCATGCTACCTATTTCTGATGAGAAGGAAGGAGAGCAACAAAACACCTCCTCAGATACTTTCTGTAGTGCTTTTATACCTTCTGCACATTCCCAGGCACTAACTAATTAATTACAACTCACTGATGCAGGCAATCACTCAGGCACTCACACGAAGACCAGAATCAGGGCTAGAGCTGAGGAGCATCTGGTTCTCAATTACGGGGCTGCTCTGCGAGAGCACAATGCTCATCTGCCTGTTCCGCACGTGGCAGCAGAGGCTTATTTATAGTTGCTACTCAGGAAGCTGTAATTTGTGTTAAAATATGTAATGACTGAATTACTCTTCAGTGCCTGTACTTGAGAATAACAAAGTGTTCTCACCAATCCCCATACTATCTAAAGCTATAGCTAATACCAAGGATTTGTGCAAAAGGCAGCCAAAATTGAAATGAAACCTGACCTTTCCACAGCAAAAGACAACTGTCACACACTTATCAAGCACATTTCACTACTACCACAGAGTAAAATTCTTGTTCATTCATACCAATGTGCAGGCAGCTGCTGAACATTAACAGAGCACACAGCACTAGGCAATGGTCAAATGTAATGCAGAAGCCCAGATTCATACTTGAAATCTGTAAAAACACAACCACCTTCTTTCCCTACCAGTTTGTCCTTCACTCTCACGCACAAACCACCTTGAACAAAGCGCTAATCAGAGCAATGCTCACTTGGTGCTTTAAAGTGCATTTAAAATTCCCCCTTCCTTGCTCCACCCTGCTGTGCATCTGCACACCTGTCAGGCAATTGCTGGCTTCACAGAATTAGTTGTAATCTCTACCAGTTACATTATCACCTGCTCTGCCTACAAATCCAAGGCCCTCCCATCTCCTCCAATTAGCAAGTTCTTACTTTAACCTTTCTAGCATGGAGTTGGGATACATAATTTCTATTAAGAAAATAACTCTTTCCTGAAACACTTACCAGTTTGTTACAGGCAGGTTGTGCCTCCAAAGGAAACAGCACAGATCCAGAGATCCTACTAGCACTAGATGAAATGTTGCAGTCCCTGTAGCGACCAAGGTGCACCCGGTTCCACACATGCATTGCAATGCCTAGACTTTAATAACCCAATTTTAAAAGGTTATGTAATTTAAAAATAGATTACATGAAATGTCTTTGTTAACTGGTTTGTAATAGATCTGTACAACACAGCATTGCCAGGACATTCCATTTCCCCCAGTAAAACTCATAAGTGATTTGATGGAATAAAGAAGGAATGATTTTGTTCATACTTTAAGCACTTGGGAGTTTTGCAAAGATGTTTCTTCTACCTTAATCCCTGTAAAGAAAGTGTATAAGTCATAAACCATTTCAATGGACATAATAACATAAAACAGAGTTATACAACACACACCCCTAAAATTGAGCAAACAGGCTTGTTTGGCCTAAGAAAAATTATAGTGAATGTAAATCATCAAGTCTGTGACAGCCTGGTGCAGAGATAGGAACAGTCTGTCTCAGACTACACAAAGCAGAGGGCTTCAGAGGCAGAAAATAAAGATTCATCTTCAGGAAAAAGCAAAAGCAAAAAAGCAACTTTGTGATGGAAAGAGTAGTGAAAGACAGGCGGAGAAACTGGGAAGTTTCATAGGGAGTTTTGGACAGTTTAAAGGAGTGTCTGTTGTGTTTAAAGGAGGTGTCTGTTACATTCATCTGTCTCCAGAAACTTGCTCTGAATTCCTTGATCACGGCCAGAATGAAAGTTTATGGTGAAATCAAAACTTGAGGCAAGTTTCCCCACATTCTAGTCCAAGTTAAAGAACTTTATCAATCCTTATAGATGTGCACATCCACTTCTTGCATAAATAATCCAAGGTCCATGTCCTGCACATGAAAGCCATGCAGGACCGGAAACTATCCACTGAGGTCCCCAAGCCCAAATTCTTATTTTCTTCTGGTTTATTCCCTATGTTATCATCTGAAATACCATCCTCTAATTTCAAATATCTATATGGGCAATTTCCAGATTTTAAAAGTTCTTTACTTTCTGAATTATTTCCAATATTGTTCACGTATCTTCTAATTGATTCCTTACTCCATTATTGCTCTTAGCTTGTCTTAAACATTGAGAATAAATATAATGAAAAAGAGAAGTCACAGGCCTGAATTCAACACAAGGACCTTCATACAATTCACTTATCATGCCCCTATTAAATGCCCCTAAGAGTTCCTTTCCATCTCAGTTTCTAAAATCCATAAAACAAAGACCAAAAAAAATCCCAGTACTTCCATGCACAACTTACCAGATATATCTTTCATATCAACATTCCTCTTCTACCTCTTGTAAAAAACACTTTGAGAAAATAGGGATAGAGAAAATGATATTTTAAAAAACTGTGAGACTGCTGCTGACCCTACTAACTTGTGAGCTTAGGGATACTTTCTCATTTTCATACGGATTGTAGGGATAAGCAGGTGCACTTCACATTGCAGAATCAGTACCAGAGATGTCGGGAAGTCATTGCCATTTTATTTCAACTCCAAATCATGAAGATCATGACAACGTGACATCTTTTTTTTTCTTCTTACTGAGTTACAGCTATCAATTCTCAGGCAAACATGGGAAAGCTGTTTTGCAGTCTTGGGTAAAAAATTCCTGAAACATTTTCCATCCACAGCTGTGAAGTGTTGACACTGACCTGGGGGCCAGTTCTGAAATCCAGTAGCACTTGTCCAAACAAACAGTGCATGCTCACAAGAGCTCCTGGGCACACAAACTATAAATATTACACCTCTGATACAGATTTCTCATTTGTTCATCTACTTAAACATGCTTATGATACTTATTTGAACTGAATCAGCTTTCAGCCACATTGCAAACTTCCATCGCAGTTTATAGTTTTATGGGATAAAATATCACAACATCACTTACTGAATCAATAACATTAATACAAGGTGGAAGTTAGTTTACTTCACAAAGAGGACAACAGCACTCTGGGTCACTAAATCAATATCACTTTCCTGAACTACACACCAATTCTGTCCACACAGCCTAGTGGTAACTCTGGTTGAGTTTTTGTGATTTTGCTTTCCTTGTTTCCATGTACTTAAGGCCTTAAAAAAAGTACAGATCACACACTACTGACTTTTCAGCTTTGAGGCTTCTGCAGCTGAACCTGAACAGATGACACAAGCTCTTCTCTTCTGTGCTGGCCATACCTGGCCTCCAGTTTGGTTCACCAAAGAGCCAGTGAGTGGCTGGAAATTCAGACTTAGGTCATAAGTATCTCCTGAGGTATGGATTGGGGGAGGTTTAACTTAGAGGGATGCGATCAGCTGGACCAAGAAATACATTTTGCTGCATAGTTACAGGGCAGAAATTTTTCTAGAACCACAGTACTGTAGCAATAATATTGTTTCCTTTGTTCACATGTAAATTGTAGAAATCCCTAAAATGTACCTAATTCTCTCATAAATATCACAGAATTGTTCACAATGGCTGTAGAGGTCATATAAATTTTTCATAATATTTTTATTTTATTCTAATGCATTTTCCATATGGCCAAATTTTAGTATTAGGCACAAGAGTCAAACATCCTATAAATGTATCTGTGGCAATTTTACAAACAATTTTCAATAAAGCCACACCCTGCAAAAAGTTAAATTCATGCATATAAATGAGGATAGGATACGGATCAGACACTGATTTCAGCAGGGACTTTGCCACCACAATGCTGCTTTCAAGAGAAATCTAAGAGAGGAAATTTCATCTTAAACTTACAAGTCTATTTTCATAAGACCCACAGAGATTTTTGAGATAAATTTCAGAATTAGGCCTCACTTGAACCTCGAAAGGCAGGTAATAGATTCTTCAGTTGTCTGATACAAAACTCGTCTGATCTGAGGCAATAAAAAAGAGACAGAAAATGAGTCAACTGTTCTGTATATGATTAATCTCCACAGATAAAGCCATGCATCCTCCCCATGTGAGGTACCTTCACTCTGGTAGCTTGGAGAATTCCTGCTTCTGCCAGTCATGTTTAGCTGTGGTTATATTGAATCTGAGTCAAACTATGCCTTCCTTTAACAATGCAAAACAAAACTGCCATTTCTCTGTGCTTCTGGAAGATGTTACAAATCAGGAAGGAAAGGGGAATGAACATGACCTTATCCAAAAAGCCCTGCAGTTTTCCTTCTGCCTTGGAAAAAGCTGGGTTTATGTTTTTCTAGGGTAGAACTATGTTAGTTTAACATGATGCCAATCAAACTCTAGGGGTTAAAAGGGCATATTTTGTTTATCTTCAGTTCTGATATTAACCAGTGAAGAAACTGAAAAGCAACTATCTGGACTTCAAGGACAGTAATTGAGATACAAAAATTGCAATATATTATATATATATATATATATAACATGCTCTAAAATTATTTATTATCTGCCTTTTATTTTGAAAATATTGTTAAATTGCAAGTGGATTAAAGGCATCTATAAATCATCCTAAAATTTAAAGACTCATAAATCCATGCCTTAAAGCAGAGTTTAATTTTAGCTCTGCTCCTTTCTCTGTTTATAATTTGAAAATTCATTTGAACTGGCATTGCTGACCACAAAATACAGTAGGAAAATTGTAGGTTATACAATAAAAATCTGAATCTTATCTAACAAAGAACCAGTACTTTGTCACTTGTTTCTATTAAGCCATCCATTTTAGACAAATAGTGCATTTATAAATTACTATGTTTTAGAAATACTGAAGACTAAGTTCCATTCACCCTCTAGATCAAAAGCACGTGCAGGGGAAAAAAAAAAAAAAGAAGACATAAAATACTTACGTTGACTTTGCCATTTCTTCTAATAGCTATCCAAGAAGTTTTAGGTTGTTTTTGTGGGTTTGACTATTTTTCCCCCTCCTTTTTCCTTATGAAATTAAATAGGATTTATTAACTTCTTTTACAGTAATCTGTGTGAAATCTTACCTTGATCTCAAGACAATAAGCAGTTGGTATAGTGATTCCTGTACAGCTACAAAAATTTCCATCCTTATCTTCCAAGCATTCTAAGCTGGTTTAGGGCCTGACCTGCTGAGGTTTGACAGGAGCAGCTGGGGGTATGGCTCTGTAAGGGATTTGGTGCAAAGGGTTGGCTGTTTATACGTGCAAATTCTCCTGTGTCCATACCTGGGTGCCAGGCAGCCTCCATACAAACATGCCAGCACTAAACTGGGATCAATTTGCTTCCTGGTGGCACCAAAGTTGAAATGACCTATAAGGGCACTATCCAGAAGACTCCAAGAGCCACATCAGCCATATATATTTACCCCTAGCCAGCTCTCTACACATGTATGAAGTGTGCCCAGGACCAGACAGTCAGGAACTCCACTCATGGGAAGGACATAAGCTGTATAAATGATCCTGGAAGCAGAACAGCTTGTGGGCAACCAAACCCTGACCCTCCTTGTACTTCACCATTCAATAACACAGACAAACCATATGTCCTCTGTCAGAAGGGTTTTCTAATTGCAATCTCCAAACTCTTCACAGCAATCTTGTATTTGATAAGCAGGACTCTGGGTCAAACAAAAATTATGGATGAGCAGCTGGTTGAAAACATTGCAGTAAATCACTAAAACAAGAAAAACCTTTGGCTATATTCCAGCAATAAGGAGTGATGGTGCTGGGCAATGAAGAGAGAACTGGTCCAGCAACTCTCTCACCAAGAACCTCATTCTTGTCATGACCATGATCACTCATTTCAAAGCATGTAAAGGTTTGCTAGATATTATACTTCTTTAGTGGGTGGCCAAGTTGTTTGCTAGAGTTCACCAAGTGCTTATGCAGGCTTGGATGAAACTCAGACTAAGCTTTATAAAACAGAAAAAATCAGCCATTCAGTCATCTACCCTTTGGTCAAGTTTTGTGTTGAATCTGTTTGAAACCTAATCAGAAACCAAGCTTCTCAGTGCTGCCATGATCTCAAAATCTGAATGTTTTTAAAGGACAGAACTGGATATTTTTAGAGCTTCAAATTTGGCAGGGGGGTGGCTACCATATTTTAAACCCCTTGAAAACTTAGCTCTCTAGGCCTTATTGAAAGTGTCCACATAGAATTTTATGCTTCAGCTGTTATGATATTAATAACCACTGAGATAAGAAATTTGGAGTCCAAAGGAAAAAGTTATTGATAAAACTAAAGTCAAATCTCTCCCTTCTTCCTTTCTGATTTAGAGCCACTTGATAGCTGAGTATTAGCTATTAAGCACATGACTTAATTTTGTTGTTACAGGTGTGTTATGACATTTAGAGGAAATTATAAAGAAAAATAGAAAACCTTTCAAAAATCAAGATGAATGGAAATCATAGGTTCTTCAGACAAATGTGTTGTACACAGCACAGCTTGGAAAAGTATGTATGGGATAAAACCAGAACCCATAACAGAGTGGGATGTACAGACCGACAAAGCTGTGCCACTAAGGGGATAGCAGGATGGCCTCAGGGCTTAGCCTTCAGACCAGGGCAGCTTCTAGAAAAAGAAAACAAAATTCTGTTGGAGGAAAGACAAGAAATGAGTTAATAAAACCAGAGAGAAATTAAAACTTGGATATTCTTCTTTCTCTACAAAGAAATTAAAGAGATTCATATACGGACTATAACTATGGACTATTTTTGACCAAAATCCCTGCTTTGAATAGCACACACTCAAAACTTCCATTGTCCCTTCCTTTTGAATTATTCTCCCACAAAGCTTGTGTCAGGTCTGACACTGGTCCATGGCCTCTGGCAATGGCAGGATCTGCTGTCTTCTACTATGTGGGGAACAACCTATTCCTTTCTCTCCAGCCTCTGATCAAGGCTGAAGCTTACAAGAAAGCTGCCATGGTTTATCAGCTGTTCCATGTATACTCTTTTTATCTCAAAAAATTTTGAGTGGAACTCACAGCCCTTTTCACACCAACATCTGTGCTCACCTTGCCTAAGAAAGTGCATTTATCAACTCATCTGCCTTGCAGAGACTCGTTCCCAATTCCTCAGCTACTTCAATGATTGGTACCCTGGAATGGAAATGTTACAGCTCTAAATTCATTGTACTGAAGATGAAAGTTTCAGATCAAGAAAACCTTTTCCCCACTGACACTACTTCATTAGCAAAGCCAAATAACCAGTCGGTGTTAACCATAACAGTTTGAAAACTGAAGGCCAGGCACCTTCAGAGGAAAATGAGTTCACTGACCTGACTAGTTCATTGAAGCATTTCCCCCTTCATTATGAGCATTAGTTTATTAGTGCCTGGGTTTAGTTGAAACCAGATGTTTCTGATTTTTTGAAGACACGCTCTCTGTGATAGCTCTGAAGCCTGTGCTTCCCTTCAGCCCAAGGTGCATGTGCAGTTTGGGAGTCAATTAAGCTACAGATCACTGGATGAAATTGTTCATAATTCCTGATCTACGCTATTTTCTGAGCATAAGATTGCATCACACATTTGAGAGACTGGAGATCACAATGTCTTCTTACATTTATATCAAACCCCAATTCCCTAACAGCTCAAAAGCTTTTCACTTGTCTGTAGAGGAAGGGACTGTTCCCCTACAGAGAGGGCACTTTTCCTACGTAAGAGAGAAACTTTCAAGTCAGTTAAACAAGCATAAGCATTCCATAATTCCTTTATGTTAACAGAACTTTCATATTTACACTGTTGTAGCAGGGAGACAGAAATAAGCTAATGACACCTGAAAGCTAAGCAAATCAATCACACAGGTTTCACCGTCAAATGCTGGACTGCATCCCATCGCGTGAGACTCTCCTACTCTCACTGGATGCTGTTGGACATTTTGATTCTGCAGGACAAGACATAAGTAAAATGTCCATTTTTCCCTCCTGCTGGATGCCTGCCTCACACTGACCAGAGAGGAAATGACAACCAGATGCCCCTGTGACCCACAGTTCCCCCGAGGTGACCGATCCAAGTGTAACATGTGGTCGCCTCATTTGGGAAGGAGCCAAAGCCTGCTCTGTTTAATTGGACGAATGCTCCCCTACAGCTGCAACAGATTAGGGACAAATTCTCTTGAAATAAAACTGTGCTTTGCCTCCCCATCCCCCCTTTAATTTGGGGGGTGTTGGGGAGAAATCATGCCTGGAGAAACATGTGCACATACACACAATACTGAAGTTAATAAAAGTGTCAGGTAGGCAAACAAAATACCATTTATTATTAAACGGCAATAAAAGACCACATTGATGTATATGAGGAATCAGGCAACCAGGGAGCTCAGCAGAGAGAGAGGGGAGCAGTGTCTCATGAATCATTACAAAAGTTTTCTCTGATCTTTAATATCAGACTCAGTGACTTGGTGAAGGGGGCAAACATTTGTAATGTCAGGTTCTAAGCCTCCTCTTTCCAGTTCTACAGCAATTCACATCTGAGAGAATGAAACCAGCATGGCTGGAGCAATCTGTTGCAGAGAGAAGTCTAAGCTGGGAGAGCCATTTTGAGGGCACTTTCAGGCCAGGCCTGGCTTGGTCTGCCACTGAGCTCTGTCAGTAGTTATTCTAAAAAATAAAAAGAATGTTTTAAAGAATGGCATCTTAAAGATAAGGACATCTTCAGGGCAGAAGCAGGATCTTCTTTTACCTAGAGAACCACTAGCTGAGAAACTTCTGATTCAAGTGCTATATTTAGCAGCCATTCAGCTGGCAAATAAGTGCTCTGCTATTCATTATAATCTCAAATTTTCATGAAACAAAGCTCATTTTCTTTGCAGAAACTGAGTTTTAATGTAGAGAGGGTTTGTTTTTTTTCCCCTCTCAGACACTTCTCGCTGTGTTTTCCTTTCGTTGCTTAATCTTGGGTGTGGAAATGAACTCTTCAGGGGACATATACAAAACATACTAAGAACATACCTTGGGGGAAGGAGGTGCCAGGAGTTCTGTTCTGACAGTTCTGGAGCCATGAGGAGATGCCAAACTGTTCTTGTAGCACAGATTCCTCTGAATGCTCACAAAAAGCTTGGAAGTTTTTGGAGATTCATCCATCAAGTCCAATGTAACATAAAGGTTAATGTTCCTACTTAAGTTTAAGGAAAGGTTATCTTCCTTTACCAATGGCCTGTTAGGAAATGGAGTGCAACACCAATTCAGGATGGGAGAATGACTGTATATCAAACCTTCGTTCTACACGTTTGGGGAAAAAAAGAAAAAAGAAAAAGAGAAAAATGCATTACTTTTGCCACTTGTTCTTTTATACTTAGTTAAGAAAAACTACTTTTATCTAGACAGTCATTTTGTAGCCCAGTGCCATCCAGACACACTTGACTATCATCGTTGCATTAAACATATCCACATACCATATTGTCAAAACAATTATACAACTATAGCAAATGATTCAACTCAATTTTTCCATACTGACTTCATGGATTAGAGCCCCTGAACACAGGGTCCGTAATTTTAAAGAAATAATTCAATCAGAGCTGTTGCTGTGCCTTAGATAGTCTTTTATTAAAAAAAAAAAAAAAAAACAAACAAAAAAACCCAAAAAAACAAAAAAACAAATAAAAATCTGCAGATAGCTTTATTGTTCATTTACCTGAAAGGAAGAATCTTAGTAAGTTGAAAACTCTGAAGTTGAGAACAAATACCTGTATGTAGGTCAGAAACATGAGTGTGTTCTGGTCCCAGTAAGGCTTGAAAGTGCTCAGAGCTGTAGCCTGTGCTTGAAGAATTTTTGTACCCTCAAAAGATTATACAGAAAGTGAAAGCATCTCTCACTTTGGTATATCAGAGTGTTTAATTCTACCACTTCTTATCAATTATCTGATTTGTTTATTTCCCAAAAAATATCTTCTGAAGAGGGAGGGAATCAAAAAACAAAAGCAAAACAAACAAACAAAAAAAAAAGAAATGAGTCGCTGTGGAAGTATTTTAGAATATTTCAAATACTTTGATGAAATCCCTCTAGTTTTCTCTGTCCATATGCATGTTCATACATTAGGATTAACTGGTCTTCCATGTGCCTGTTATAAGTACAAATAAATATACTAATAAACACTTTGAATTGCTGTGGTGGGCGTGGCAGTGATGGGTTAATAGTCAGACTCCATCTTAAAGGTCTTTTCCAGCCTTAATGATTCTATAATCCTGTGATTTATTTTAGAACAATGCACAGTTTTCTCAGCATGAGAATTCATAAATGTTTACTGCGTATTCATATCATTAAAAAAAACGTAATTTCTTGTGTCACTAAATACAGCCTTTTCCTCAGGCAGCAAAATGGTTTTCCATCACTTTTCAAACTGGATGCCAAAGGAGTGGGAATAGGATGAGCCAAGCACATGCTCACATTGTTCTCCAGTGCTATCATTCCACAAGCAGGCAGAGGAAGAGAAAGGGCACCCTGTGCCAGAAACATTTGCCTCAATAATTCAAACATGATGGCACACTTTGGACAAGACCCACATGCTCAAGTATGCTGTTTTCTCCTACTCAGCTAATCTTTAAGTGTTTTATGCTGGGAACAAAGGCACTGAGAAATTCTTTGGTGGACACCTGTTTATCCAGTCTACCATCTTTCTTCCACTTTTACCAAGCAGAACTTGTTCACATAGGCATTTACCTCATTTAAATATTATTCATTCTATATTCCTATGAGGATTTTGTCAAATACAGGACTGCATTGTCCAGAAGCAAACCATCAAAGGCAAAAGCAAAATTCACAAATGAAGGGAATATTTTGGTTTTTTTTCCTTTCCTACTCTTAGTATACAGAACTGTTTACAAAATTCAATTTAAAACATGGGCAATTGAAAAATCTGGCTTTGAAGCTGCTATGACAAACCTATTTCCTACTGGTGTATATTCAGTTTTTAGAAAAGATGCCATGATAATATCTTGTCAGTTTGTGGTCTCCTTACACATCATAAATAGTTATCTCAAGTTTTTCTCATTTTGAGATGCAGGTTGAATAACATATAATAGTATAACTTCGTGCTACGCCTTGTCTTTTTTTCTTCTTCTTCTTCCTTTTTTTTTTTTTTTTTTTTTTTTTTTTTTTTCTTTTTTTTTTTTTTTTCCCCTCTCCTGCAGCCCTGGCTACAAAATTCAGTCTTCTGCTGTGGCACTGGTTGGCTCAGTTTGGTCAAAGCAGAGGAGCACAGAAGAGCCAGCAGACTCCACCTCTGTGTGCTCTCCATGCAGTGCAGCCCCCACTGCCTTCCCTGCACCTGCAGCAGCCGTGGCTCTGCACAGAGTGACAGCCAGCCCATGGCACATGCCAGGTCTACTTTTCATATCTCCTTACCTTGTCTGGAGTGTTTGCAAAACTTTCGTGTCACAGTGCCATAGAGAATAACTGCACAGAGTTGGTTTTTTTTTTTTTCATTTCTTAGTCCAGAACACTAATGAGCTTTTCTACAGATTGTTATCCTGGACATGTATAATTCTTGACCCACTTTTTTATTCCAAATAAAATCAGTGTCATGCAAATACAATCTCACATTGAAAACACAACTACATTTATATTTTTGGATTCTTTGAATTTAAAAATAGTCAACTTTTTGCTGACATTATTGCATAAAATACACTTTGGGGAGCAATTCATTTTGAGTAATTCAGAGTGTATGAAAACTGATCCGTATTTTTGGATTAGACCCTAGTTCTAACCATTGGTATCTTTATTTTCTTTGAAAATAATTCTTTCTGAAACTCCCAATTTTTTTTTTTTTTGGTTTTTTTTTTTGTTTTGTTTTTTTGTTTTGTTTTTTTTTTTTAAATATGGGATACAAATACAGCTCAGAGATTGTTTTGTGATGGGTTTTTTTTCTGTCTGGTAAAGTCCAAACTTAAAACTTTGGCTCTGCAGGGTTGGATGTGAAGGTGCTTGTCTTAATAAATCAATATATGTGGTACCACAGTAATCACTACAATCCTTACATTTCTATCAATAATATCCAGCCTGTGAAATATCCCAAGAAGGTTTCCAGCCTTCCTTGTTTGACGGGCACTGTGATCAGTAATTCTCCCACCGTATTTTTGGTGCAGCTCAGTTCCAGGCTGGCTGTGCAGCCCTCTCAGCAGGAGTCAGGCAGGACTCAACCATGCAAACTGGGCACCCAGCCAAAGGCAGCTCATTCAGGATGGATGGATGGATGCCACCATGCAGGCAGGTTCCTCAGGGATTAAGGGCTGTCAGCAGGGGCACCATGAGGTAAGGGTTATCTGCTTCAGTCCCTTCAAGGATAAGCCAAAACACATTTGTTGAAATACCGTTAACAGATTTCACAGAGAAAGCTACTCCTTGCAGTTGTTATTCTCTTTACAAAAGCATCACAAAGCAAGACAGCACATAACTGACTATAAAATGGAGTTTTTCCAAAGTATGGAAAAACAGAGCCAATATAACAGACCAATACCAGAGCTAATACAATTCTTTCATGCCTTCTCAAAAACCTAGGGAATTCTGCCCAGTTCTGCTGACCCTGACCAGTCTCATATTGCCATAACATCCATCCTTCAAGCAGGTTGCTGGATAAATGTGGTTTCTCACTGAAAACGTGACAAAAATCTCACTATGGAATGTCACTGCTTTCTGCAGAATTCACCAGTCTAACAGCGATGGCCATGAAGTTTTGCAGTGAACTCCAGATCAATTGCAGCTCTTGACATTTATCTAACTTGAATGCTGGAGAACATACTTTTTGGTTTGATTCCTATCTGTTACCAGCTAAATGGATCAATAAGGCTTTTTTTTTTTTTCTTTTTCAGTGAGAGGTCTACACCTGATATCTTCTTTTAAAGGTGGCAGACAGTTTCATTCAAACTGCAATGCTCAGCAACCTCTGATATTCTAACAGCACCCAGCTGCTCTTCCATTGTTAAAAGATGGTTCAAATCTCTATTATAAACCCCCATTTTATATATATATTTTAATGCGTTTAAAATGCAGCTGCAAAAATTGCTTTGGGATGAACCTTGGCATTCTGATATGACTGCTGGCCTCTCTTTCTCTTGCATGTCCCCCCACCCTGCCACTTTAAAATTTAAATTATTTATTTTGTCTGCAGATAGAGGAAGGAAAGTGAGTAATAAAAATAACTTACTCCAAAACTAATAGGCATACACCAAGCCATCAGATATCTAGTATGTGGTTTGACTACATATTAAAAAAAAACCCTGTTAGATAACATATATTTGCCAGTTCCAAACCCCAGAATCTTCACAGCATTACCAGAAAAGATGTCACAGGTAGGTTAATGTTGAAGGTTCTACACCTGGAAAAGATCCTCCATCAACAAGTCAAGATTCTCCTTCAGGCCACCCACACAATAGTCCAGGGAGCTACTCTGGGTACTGTGGGGGTAGTCAGGCCTGAAAGTACTGTAGCAGTGCTTTAACAGACTGCTTTTATCATCAGCAGATCAATACAATGATGGAAACTGTACATATTATATTTCAATAGATCAGAACATGCCATCATATGACTGTTTTCGTGTTTCTGCTCCCTCAACAGGGAGCTCACTCTCCACAGTGATGCAAAACAGAGCTATTAAGAGGCAGACAGTTAATTGTCATGAAAAAAGGTAATAACGTGCTGTTTACGTGATGTATTCTCAGTGACTACCACACTGATACAATCAGCAAACTACATAAGGTTCAGAGTTAGCCTGCGCTGGAAGTAATTAGCTATCAAATTGATCTCTGAGTATTAGAGCCCATGGATGGGATGCCTTCTGTCAAGTATACAACTGGCTATTCCAGCAGCCTCCCTTTATTCCTGAAGCATTAGGATGCACTGGAAAGGACACTCAACTTTCATCCAGAATCTCCATGTTTTTGTAGATTTAATTAAGATTGTGCTTAGTCAGCAGAGAAATGTAAATTTTTGTTCGTGATATTCATGCCCATATTTGCTAGCAGCTAATAGGATTATAAGTATCAAATAACAAATGCTAAATAGTGATATCTTAACTCTTAAAACATTAGTAGAAAAAAAGTCTCATTTTGTTTGTGAAAGAAAATTCCTGAAGTTGTATTTGCCAATCTTAGAGGCTTCCAAAGATGTTCTGAAATCTCAGCCAAAGTAGCTGTTTTCACCTGACATGCACACATCATGTACCTCAGAAAAAGAAGTTATTTGTAAAACTTCCTTAGGACCCAGTGACACGGAGTTCCTCACTCTGACACCAGCAGAGTTTACATCAGGGTGACACAGGTAATAATACAATGGGCATTTGTAAAATAGTCTGTCAAACAACAAATTCAATCATGATCAGCATGTGCTTTGTCATAGGTAGATCTCGAGCTCTTCGTCTCACCTATCACATCTCTGTTCACTGATAAAACTGCTTTGCCCCCTTACAAACTATTATTGTGTTCTGCTTTGACCAATAGCTTGCAGCAGTGAGGTTGCTTAGTTAATATAGAGCACTACTTTGTTTTATATATCACTATTTTGAACATGTTAAAGAAAACCGGAATATCTCATATCTTTCATCATTATTTACTGCCAAATTTCAGAATTATATTTTTAGAGCTTATTTTCTTCCTCAGAAATTTTGCTTGTAACTTGTTGTTATGTGATGGAAATGTTAGTATTTTGCTAACATTATTAAGCTAATCTAATGACAGTTCTACTTGAAGTAACTCCTTAATTTTTTTTAACTCTTTTTGTGCTCTTTATTATATCTTACATCAAGGGTCCACAGAACCACGATATTGTGGTATTTTTTCTATGAAATTCTTATCCCAGAATTTTTATGGTCTGAAGGAATAGAAACATATTCCAAGTCCTTTTCATTTCAGGGAGCTAATGTAGGACAAATTCCAGGGCTTTCATCTTCTATGTAAAATATATAAACTGTGGAAGCCAGGAAATAGGGTTCTTTATGTTCTGTGCAAGGGAAAAAGACTACAGTGCTGCAGCAGGGCAGCAGCCAGGGCTACTGCTCTGCATACCAAAGACAGCTACAAGGGCATCTCTGCTTTTCCCTTTGCTCTAGGATGTAGGAACAGTGCACTCTATTGCTAAGCCCCAGGATGAAAAATATACTTTTAAAAAGGGGGAAACTATTACTTCAAACTTGGTGAAAATATATATGTATATATATTTAGTTCTAAACTAATAATGTGAAAGCTTATAAATGAGTACAGTTGATTTATTTAAAACTTAGCAGCCTTTGAACCAAGGCTTTGCAGAACAGGTATTCCTCAGGGCAGTGACATAGCATGGCAAGGAACACAACAAGCTGAAGTTGTTAATTAAGTTCACTTTAACTTTCCATTAGGAAGCTTGGGTCAGGTACTTACAGTCTAAAGACTTGCCACTATTTGGGTTAAATGAAGTGTTCCTTACAGCTGTAATCACGATGTACAACACAATTTTGGCCATGGCCATTTCCTCTCTGTCAGAAATCCATCCATAGTTACAGTTGGAACCCATGTGCATATGAGGATTGATTTCTTGACATTTTGTCAGTGCCACTTCTCCCTGCATGAGTGCCGATCTGATTAGAGGCAGAAATGTGCCTTGGTGGAAGGCATGTGTTCCATTTCCTGCCCCTGGCAGCAACCCACTCCACAGGGTTCCACCAGCAAGTCCCTCCTCCACCCTGCCCTCACCCAGAGCGGGGAAAGAGGAAGAAAAAGTTGTTAAAAACCAAACAAAGACAAAGAGAGGGGAAAATCTGAGTAAACAGCATAGGAAATTTAATAGAGACTGAGAATAAATCTCCATCCCTAAACCCTTTTCACCTTTTTTAGAGCAGATCAGATTAGATTTGTGTGATTTTCCTTTTTGGTGCAGAACAGCATATAACAACAAAATTTAAATGGGTGGAAAAAGAAGAAGGGAGGGAGCAATAAACTCCCATTGTAGCAATACTGTGAAAAGAAAAAGCGTTTGTTCAGATTTTGGTTATTGTTCATTGTAAGTGATACTATCTCCATTTCAGTTGCTGAGTAGCTGCAGAACGGCCTGCAGAAAACTGGAACGAGCCTCCAGTGCTCCAATCAACTACTCCAATGACAGTCATCACAAAGCTGGGAAAGCAAAGCTACTTCCAAGCTAGCTCTCATTAACTGTTCCCACACCATCTTTGCTGCTTAACACAAGCTGTTGCAGCCAGCAGCTTATTTCATTAGGTTCTGAGGCTACAAATTAACCCTGGAAAGAAATACACTGAGAACAGTAAAACATGGAAGAGGAGAACAGGGACTGGGAGACAAGGAGGCTCCTGAATTAGTTAGATTTATCATTCAGTCTTATATTCTTCAAAATAAGTATCCATAATCATCACTATGAAGAAAGGGAAAGAGAAGGAGGTGGCATACAGACATCATCTAACTTCTTACTGGGTTTTGGGTTTTTTTTTTTTTTTTTTTGCAGAGGCATTTTTAATTTAAAAAAAGCAGCAATTTTGTTACCATCATGCATTTATATGTTTAAAATCTGCTTTGGATTAGTACAGATGATTTAATGATCAAAGTTTAAAGTATTTTATATATGCAGACATTACACGTAAGTCTAAAAACTTACAGGTTTTATGATGGCAAGAGGACATGACACATGACAGGTGTCCTAAAATGTTCTCCCAAACCAAGAATGTAACTTGCTCAAAGGCAATCTGCAGGTTTCTGAAACAGAGAACTATTGGGCTGGTTTCTGATCTATTAGACACCTCTTTCATGGGATCTAGGCTTTGTAACTAGAGATATACTGCTCTGGAGAGCATTCACAGGTAGGTGTCTGAGACTGAGAAAAGACAGTGTTTGGAGCTATAAAAGGTCTATTTTAAATCCTGAAAAGAGAAGAAGGGTTTACTACCTACAGACTTATTTGACCTTTAATGTACATTTTTGTTGAATTCTCTGCCAGCACTAAATATGTCAATTGTATCTGAGATCAAAGCTAGATTCTTTTGTTTACTCAGAGAATGAACAATGAGAAAATCAACAGCAACCACAACAAAAGGAATCAAATCACTTAATCTGTTTACAAGTAGTAACTACTTTCATGGAAGTGAGAGGGGAATTTCTCTGCATCACCAGGTCACAAACCAAACTACAAAATCCTAAATGAATAACTACTAGCACATGCGGTTAGGAGAGAATATTCTTTTGACTTCATCCTCAAAAAGCAATTCTATCATTAGCCTCAATCTCCCATTGCAGTTTTCCTCAGGTGTGACAAACTGGATGGGCTCCACAAGAGTCAAATGCAAAGCTGAGAATACCAAACTTCTCATTTAAAAATGAAAATATTTTTACTTAAAGTCAAGCCTGGACTGAATGCAGAAGGTAGAAGCTTTCATACCTCATTTCCAATGCAATGAGCCTTGTAAATCCATCTTTACCTTGGCAAGAAAAGAACAAAAAAAAGGAGGAAAAACATTGTTCATGAAGCTAAGGTCAGAGCAATACAGCATAAATAAGGAAAAAAAAAATATTTGCTGGAGCTGCTTGCTGAACAAAAGAAGACAAGGCTGTTACATTACTACATCACAACTCCAATGACTTACATGGATGGACTTACAGGTTTCATTCCCATTCCCAGAGGAGGGTTGTTGTTTTTGGTGGGCACCTACTGCAAATAGGAACATCAGGAGTCTTGAGTGGATGGAAAGACGACACTTCCTTCATCTCAGAGATGGTCCTTTCCATGATGTTTAAAGGGCACAGATAAGTTATTTTAAGTAAACTTTTAGGTTATTTATTCTATAAATATAATCAATGCTTGTAGCTTCTGATACTTTTCATGAATATTAAATCACTTTGAGAAAAAGATTATTTATATAAAACTATGTATGAAAATTAAGAGGACCACTGATGAGTTACTGAAAAAAGATTACATGTCCATGATTTGGAAGCAATGATTGTGCTGAATTGAAATAATTCTAATTGGTTTAAAGACTTTCAGAATGAATGGCAAATTGATAATAAGCAATTCCACTTAGATAGCATTATAGTGCCAGGGATTCTTTCAAATCAATTCCTATTTCCTCCACAAAAGAGGTCTGCAGCTAGTAATTGCAGAAAACACATCTTTACTGTCAGAGCAGATCAGCTTTTGTCTCTGAAATTGGATCAGCTCACCTTCTTCAATTGATATTTTCCATTGAACTCTAAAGCAGTGCAAGTGTGAAACAGCTGCACGGTGGGATGGCACCAGGCGCTCAGGGAAGGGACAGTGGGACTCATGCTCTGTGCACACAAAGTGCCCAATATGTTTTCTGGAATCCTGGCGTGTTTAAGGACAATGCTGACTGAACCAGGCATTTTAGACAGGCCTGGAAAATAAACCAAAAGTAAACCAACTTTGATCTGTGGAGGTCAAAAGCTTAAGAGACAGTGTTCCTCTTCAGCATGACTCCTAAAGAAGCAAGACTGTACAATATCAGTATCAGTCTGTCAGGCCTCTTACTCCATTCAAAATTACATTTGATAGAGGCTGAAGTTTTCCAGGAGTGAATCCTTTAAAAGCTCTGGCGCAGCCCTTCCTATGCTAACACAAACCATGTGATCCACTAGCACTGTGGTGCAATCACAGTGCTACAGAACTTGGGACTGAAGAAGCTGTTGCATGTCAGAAAGGAGGCAACACCACCACAAAGCACTGCCATGTAAGAAGGCAAAATTAGCAGCTAAGCAAGTGAAAAAGCAAAGAGCAAAAGGCATCAAGAAGGAAGGAATAAGCAATAGTAAGCACTATGGAGGAAAAAGCACAGCCAAAATATGTTTCTGGTGATTAAATGGGCACATGAATATTTCCAAGTTTACATCATAAGCCACCTTGCATTTACCAAAAATCTACAACAGATATTTTTCCCATACTCATCCTTGCATTTGTAAGAAATCTAAATGCTTACAGAGAGGTACTTGACAATATTCCAGATCTCTGGGGGTTAGCACAATCCAAGACCATGGTAAGTACAGAGTTCAATGTACAAAATAGGAAATTGAGAGATGGAATTATTTCAATACCTCTTAAAGATAAGGCTCAGTCAGTTTCTCAGCACAAAAAGTGACTGCACCAGCTGCTGCCTTGAAAGGGTGCTGGCTCTCCACAAGGAGAAAACACTAATTGCACACAATACATGAGGATTTTGACTGAAAGACAGGATGCCAACAAAGCTTTTGGGACATGCTGTGTTATGGCTACTAATATAAAACCTCTCATATCCAACCCTGGCACTGAATGTTTCATGGCAATGTGAAAGCTGATCTATCCCACCTAGACAATTAGAGGTTTCTTCTCAGCACCAGCTATGCAATTTGCCCATGACTGAAACTCTCTTCAGATACTCCTTATAAACAGTTCTCTGTTTATTGCATTTCCAAAAAGACTAATTCCACCAGTAATCCTTTGAGTTCTTGCTTCTTGGAGATTTCTGTAAAGACTGTAGCAGAGGAAGTTCCCCTTAAATTGGACTTTGTGAATGACCCAAACAAGCCTCCAGTGGTCACTGTGCCATTTCAGTGCAGGCAGTCCCAGTCCAGCCAAACTGCTCACAGGCAGCAACTTCGCTGCAGCATAAACAGCTCCTCCTCCAATGGCCACTCTTCAGTAGAGGAAAGGCCATTGCTTTGAACAACATAAGAAACATTATTCTGCATGTTAAAGACTAGGAGAATATCCTGAATCCTATGTTGACTCATCAGTGGGAGGTATTTGGTCTGCTAAGGGGAATCACTGTTATATAAAATTATATGTTGCTAAATCATTACCTAATACAAACTGTAAATATTGTCCTAGAATGACAAGTGATTGAGGAGACAGAGATGCTGCTCAGACAACTGCTTCAGTACTCTGCAATCAGCTCTCTGTTCAGTTCCTGAGTTTGCTGATCTTGTGACATGTCTACCAACCCTGCTCAAGCTTTGCTCTTCTACTACAAGCTGAACAAGGAATATCACCAATAAAAGTCAGATTATTTAACCCACTTTTTATTAATTTCAAATTGAAAGGAGGTCTGACCAAGGCAATGTGACAGAATGAGAGGAATGGATATGTAGCAATGAACGCTGTGAACTCCTACTCAACAGCAACACAGGAAAAGCTTCTGATTGGTGAGTTCTAGGCAGATACAAAGTTGGTTCCCTACAGGTTCCATTTGCCTTGAAGGAAGAAAATAAACCTCATACATTGCGGATTTTAGCACAACCTGAATAACCACATTACATGGGGTAGAATGTTTTGTTTTACTAAGTATTTTTCTGTCTGAAAAAAACCCCCAAAACCTGGAAGACTCTGGCCAGCTCTGCTCATGACTTTCATTCCTTCCATATAAAGTTTAGGCTAAGCAAAATATTAACGTTGTGTTTCACTGCTGAAATGAATGACATTCATTAAATTCATGCTTTCCCACTGCTGGGTTTGGCAACAGCACAGAGGCAGACTGAAGATCCCTACACTGCTTAAGTGCACAGTGAAGATTTGTTGAAGTGAGAAGAGAATGAGGTTTGCAAAGTACAGCACCTCAGAGGCAGTAAATTAACTGCAGTTCTCTTTCTGCTGTACTACTGACCTTCTGCACACCTTTGAGCTGTTAACTTTTCCCTGTCCCTTCTTCTGTCTTTCCCATTTATATTGCCTTGTTTTGGGCCATGAGCTCTTGAATTCTGTGATGGAATAACTACAGACAAGATTAGCCAGAGGCTGTTGGTGCTACTGTAATAGATTCAGTAGGTAATAATGACTTTGCAGGCTACAGGTTAGCATAGATGGTACAGAAAAGTGTAGATAAATGATGCATCCTTAGAAGTCTGCCTGTCCAATATATCTGAAAGTAGAGGACAGATTTTGAGTGTCACAGATTTCCATTAGCTCTATGGCTTGGAAATCCAGAAGGAGCGTTACTGGAGTATCATGCCATCACAAGCACAAAGTAACACCAATGAAGTAAATTACATTAGAGTGGACCAAAATAGCAATACTTACTAGATACCATTGAAATGAGGTAACATTTTAATCAACATATAATCCCAGTCCTAATGGTGCAGGAATATCATAATATGAGAAAGCATTGAAATCAGAATTCATGAACAAAATTGTATATGCTGCTGAGATTTAAACACAATATATCTTCTTTCCCTCTGCAGAAAGCAGTTTAGGAAGGTCCACCACAGGCTCCAGTGAGAGGGGACGGTAAAGCCAGCAGTGTCATGGTTTTAACTCATCCTTTTCCTGATCCCTGCAATCGCTTTTCAAGTCTTCATTTCCAAGTCACAGTTTCTACAAAAACCTGATTTGACCCATGATTTAGGAACAGTTACTTCCACAGTAAGGGTCTGCTGAAGTGCTGGGAGTACTGAATGACAACTTGAGCAAAAAGAAAGAAATCCAAGGGTGCAACAAAGTGAAGGTCAACACCTGGAATGTTATACTGAAGGGCTAGTGAAAGAAGGGGAGACAAGGAACAGTTATGTGACAAATTTGAAAGCTTACAATACAGAGAGGCCTGTAAGTAAGAAATTAATGTGCAGTATTCTTACTGGAACTAAAAAGAATGACAAACAAAGAGAGAAAACAGCAGACCTCACATTGCTTACCAATTTCCACTGTTTCTTCTGAGGGTCTGTAAACTAGTTGTGCTTAGGAAGTTAAAGATAAATGGTACTGATTTAAGCACATTACTAATAGTACCTTCACTGTAGCAATTGGATTTCACCCAAATTTCTGCTGCACCTAAATTATTCTGTCATTCTAGCTGCTTCTGTAAAAATGCAAATTTGTCTTCTGAAAGTAGGATATATTGTGCCAACGATCGCCGTAGCACTTATGACCAAAAATATTTTATTGAAAATGTCTGGATATTTTCAAATAGTATTCCAATGGGCTGTCAAATTAATAGTGAAAAAAAACCAAAAACCAACAAACCAAAACCTTCATTCAGAGCTGTAAGGTAATAAGAAGTTGTGCTACAGCTATGGACAGTTGAAACCTACCAGCAGATACGAACACAAATGTGGAAGAAATACAACCCTTTCAAAGGTCTGTTTTCAGCCATCGAAATGTGAAATATGTATTGTTTAAACAAAGAAACCAAATGCCTACATAGGGCAGGGGTAGGAATTTCCCTGAACAGTTATTTCAATTATCCAGCTGTTTAATCAGAACACTGCCCTTCTGCTTGAGCAGCAGCAGCACAGACACACACACTATGGTCCCACACCCCTGCACTGGTGTAAATGCAGAGCATTCCACTCCTGTGAGCACAGTTAGTCTGCTGGGTACTAGCTGAATTCAGAGCATTCAACAGAATGGTCAAACAAAGCAGCTACCAAAATCTACAGGACCTTTAGCACAGGACGAGGCTGCATCTGTGATGTGAGTTCAAGAGGATCCAAGATCACTTTTGAGCTGACAGTAAAAGAGTACAGATGGAAAAGTAATTCTCCCACAAGCTGCATGTGGTTCAGACTCAGAACTGATGCATCCAGATCATTTGGAATAAGCAGTAATTAACTAACCTGCTTGACTTACTTCAGCAAGCCTCCCTGCCTAGAGGTTTGGGTTCTTTTAATCAGAGATCAGTGTGTTTGTAACTGTCTAATCACTTTACAGTTTATACCATCTTAGCAGTTCTAAACAGTTTCCAGTAATCTGGAAGCATATTCTGGCCAGTTAGAACTGAGCTGTGCTGAGGTTGTCACTCTGCCTCCAATTTTGGGCATTCAGGCCTTCTACTTTCTGCAACTCATTGTAGTTGTGGCCACAAAGGCACAGCAGTGGGGCTGCAGCTCTTGACAAGAAAGCAAGAGCATGGGGAATGACAAGGCTTGTGTGCCATTGCACAGGACACTTTTCTAAGAAAGAAAGAGGTATCCTTAGCAATGGAGCATCACACAGCTGCCCTACAGATGCACTAAGAGCCTCCTGGGTCTTGCATCCAACCCTCCCTTTTTGGTAGCTCAGCACCTCCTGGCCCACACTGCATTCCCACATGGAGATCTCAGCCAGTCCCTTAGCCATGGGTCCCTGAAGATAGTGGCACTCCAGATAAGCAGAGTGGGGGACCCCGAGTTAGGTAGGAAAACATAACAAAGATTTTTGCAGAATTCAGAAGGAATTTAGGTGTAGCAGAATTTGGAGAAGCCTTTAGAAAAGCAAAGGCTACAATATCAAAGGGGGAGTGGGATCCTACAATTATGCCTGACAGGTAAGAGGAGCAGATCTAAGGTGATGGGTGACAAAGTGAAAAGACTGCATGACATGTGGCACTGAGCCACTACTGCTGGTAATGCAGCTGTAAGGAACTCCCTGTAAAGTTATTCCAGCAGGTGCCTACATTGAACACAAGCTCTCTTGGTTGCAGGCAAGTAGATCCCTGGCTAAGCACGGAAATTAAAGAACCTGAAAGGAAGTGAAGGCAGAGAGTAATCATAGTTCTGGGTGAGTGATGCTGTAGTGTGTAGTAAGATGAGGTACAGAGAAGAGCATCAAATAAGTGTTCCTCAGGAATAGTTTGCCACTGCATACATCACAGAGAAAGAAGCAGGAAAGAAAAAGAACTATCATAAGTCAATTCAGCAACTTAAGGGAAACTCATCTGTACATCACTTTCATAATCCTCTGAAAATGTATTATAAAGAAGCAAAATTAAATACCATAGGACAGAACCTCAGGCATATTAGTGGATCAACAGCATTTTTGTGGTAAGTCTTTCAAATCTAGTTTTACTTGTCTCTAAAGGATCCTTAAAAGGACTTTTTTAAGTTAGCTCTGCTGGCTTTGGCTAACTATACAGGGCAAAGAATTGATTGCATTCCTACAGAAATGCCCCTAATAACTCCTTAGAATGAGCTGTGGCATTTTTCCACTAATTGTAGAAATAACTAATGGGCACCTTGAGCATGTGCTATTAATCTGTCTGCCAATTTTGAGAGATTTTCAGTTGTGAAAAACTACAAGGCAGTATTTACTCTAGAGCACACACTGCACCAGTAAAAATAAAACACACACTGTGAACTGGAAAAATAAAAGGAAATTTTTATCACTTGACTGTATTATCATTAAAGATACAAAATCCTGTGTTAGCTCCACAAAGAACAGGGGATTAACCTGAGTTCAGTTTCCTTGCACAAGTTCCCAGAAAAGTTATAGGAACCATAAGACATACTATTCCAGGCTCCATAACTCTCCAAGGGAGAAATTCTGACCCAGGTAGATTTGGGTTGTAGCTATATACTTCATCCATTTCAATGACCAAAAAAGAAGGAATAACTGCAATTATGCATTTCTGCTGAGGTACCCCATGACAAGGATATTCTACTCTACCTCATTTCAATTTTTTTTGTAAAGTTGCAAGACTCAGAACAAGAAAACAAAATAAAGTTCAAAAACTTGAACAAAGTTACACATCCCAGATGGAAATATACCTTTTTTGGTGACTAAGCTCTTCTGAAAAAAAAAAAAATCTCTTCTCACACCTTTATTCTTCATTTTCATTGGATCCCCACATTGTAAAGAATTTTCCTAAAGTGAGTAAATTTGGCATTTCAAAAATGGTGGTAGCCACCTGGAACAAAGCAAAGACCTCTGTTTTTCACAGCTATTATACTACATAGCCGGATGGCTGGGCCATCCAGTAAGGGCATGACAGAGCAACTTCAGCTTCCTGCTTTCAGCCATTTGCCCACATTCCAGGTTCCTTGTCTTTAATGCCAGGATGACAACTGTGTAGAGGGGACCAACTTCCAAAACTTCCTACTGAAATTCTTGCATTCTGTATAAATAAATGTGGAGCAACCAGACCTTGAACCGAGATATGGCTATCTATGAAAGACTGATGACTGAAAAATTGAGCAGTCAATAGCAAAAATTTTATCTAAACTTAGGTGTTCTCAGCATAAGTCCAATTTTGCCAGATCAGAACTGTATAATTAAAAAAGGCTCTTGGCAAATTTATGTGAGGCTTTCTACATTACTTTGCCCTCACTCATCCCTAAATTCTGCTGGAGCTGAATCAGGTCCAGAATCAGCATGAGAATAGCTGGGATGGACATGAAGGGTATTTAAAAAGAAAAGAAATAAAAGAGGGAAAGGAAAGCAAAAACCCTTACAGCCGTATTTGCCACAGGTCCTATGTCAACTTCCACTGGGCCCCCAGGATCAACAGTTATTTTCCAGTCCAGGAAAATGCCTTTTCATAGGGAAGAATATCTTGATACAGTCTTCTGTAGAACTTTTGTTAAGGAAAAAAAAAAAATCCAAAAAACCCCTCCCAAAAACCCAACCACAAGCAAAACAGTAACACCCCCCCACAGCCCCCCCCTCAAGCAGGGGATGGTGAAGGGGGAACTGTATTGTTGTGTAATAATGCCAAGGTCATGGGTTCAATCCCCTGTGTGGGCCATTGACTTAAGAGTTGGACTTGATGATCCTTGTGGGTCCCTTCCAACTCAGAACAGTCTGTGATTCTGTGATTGATGCTCAGGTACCATATTTCTTCATCTGCCTTCCTCGTTTGCAGTTGCATAATGAGTGTTAACAGGGCAGCTTTAAACACTCAGGAGTGCATTTTCAGCGTAATGTGTAGAGATTTGAGTGGACAATTTCCCATTAACACTAATGTGCCCAGCATGGTTAAATCCCTAAACACCACCTTGAAAATTTAGTTTCAAAAGTGCCTGTTACATTTGGGTGTTGCATTTTTCTCTGGAATAGTTGTTAGTCTCTTAAACACTGATTGCTCTCACACTAGTCAGACAGAACTTTTTGTTTCAGTTTAGACAGTTAATCAGAAAATACATTTTTGCAACAAGTTCACATACTAAATGAAATTTTTAAAATTACTCTTTAGACCTGACACTGATTAATGTCTTCAGAATGCCTCATCTAAAGACCTACTCATAAATGCTAAAAGCTTCAGATAAATCTATGACAAAACTACAAATTTTGTTCACAAAGGATGATGCTTACTTCTTCATAAGCACAATAGGTACCACATTGAACATAATTTTTGTCACAGCTTTTCTAAAGTAAAGACAAAGTGAATATATGTGTATTTGTCTTGGTTTTAGTTTTGGGGTTTTTTTTCTTTATCCTTTTCTTGCTAGACATATAAAGCAATAACACATGGAGCTCACTACATTTACAATTTGCTTGTCTTTTTTAGTGGCTTTCAGAAGTGGAAACTTGCCATCACATACAAGCATTTAATTCTTCAAAAAGCCCAGTTCCCTCTTGCAAGACAATAAAGTACTTCCCCTTGCAACAGCAGGTAAGCACTGAAGGCATCCTTAAAATTCTAACCCCAGTGTGCTAAAGACATTTAATAATCTTTAAACTAAATACAATACCACTTCCTCCCTGGTACCAGGATGTTGTAAAATGGCTAATTAGTCCCCATAACAGAACTGACACCTCCACTGCACATAAAACAGGACTTTTAATTTACAAAAGACAACTCTGGTTGTCCTGAATTTTACCCTTTATTAGACTGCAAGACATCTCCATTTGGCTCTTAACCAACATATGAGGTATTGACTTAGAGTACAAGGTAGATTTGTGAGGCTTTTTTAAAAGCAATATTGTAATATTTTAAATAGATTTTAACACACACTATCTCATGGATTATTTAACTCTCTAATGAGGTAGAAAGAAATATTAAAGCCAATATTTTAAATGTAAGGTAAATGACACAGTTTAAGGCAAAAAAGAGGACCTCTGTTGATTTTCTTGCGATGGTTCCAATAATTGCCTAGATTTTGGAAATGATTTTGTGATGCTTAGATTTTATATTAGTGCAATAATTGTGCACAGTAGGGTACTGCACCTAGCCCTGAAATTCATTTAAAAAGAAAATAAGAGGCATGAGGAAAAATACAGAAGTCACTTGCCTCAAAGGAAATATAAATAATTTTTAAAGTAAAAATGTTTCTGTGGCAACATGAACTTTTAATAAGTCAAAATTTGCAATACCAGTAAGCTATACTCCAATGACAGGTAAATGTGTGTCTGAATAAGAGGAGCAATGGAAATTACAGTCATAGAACTGCCTAATGAAACCTGAGGAAGTCAGTGATACATGTCTGAGTACTTCATAAAAATCACCATCCAGCTCACAATTTTAGGGCACACAAGCCCTAAAATAAGGGGAAATCTGCACTGGGATACATAAGAGACTTAGCACGGCATTTGACACATGCACTTGACTGTCACTCACTTTAAACAGGACAAAGAAGTGGGGCAGCCCAACAAGTTCTTCTGTTTTTGTGGCAGCAAATCTACAAGTGAAAATGGGTTGGCTGCTGTCTTCCTGTAATCCTCTTCTCAAATAGGAACTTTCGGAAAGCTCTTTATGCATTCCCTTGTAATGAACACAGAATCACAGAATTTCCTATGTTGGAAGGGACTCAAGGATCATCGTGTTCAAGTCTTAGCCCTGCACAGGACTGTCCCCAAGAGTCACAACAAAGAGGAGAGTAAAACCTCTGATGAAGTTATACACCACAGGAAAAAAATCTAAAAAAAATACGTCTATCGAAAGCTACTTAAAAATACAAATTCAGGCACAGAAGGCTGATTCATAAAAAGTGAAGATATTTGGAAAACAGAATGTCTGCCCTGCAAGTGGGAAGAGAAACACCCAACAATTGAAATACAAAAATTTCAGTGAATCTACACAATAACTCCATGTTAAATCACTATGTTCTCTTGCATAATGAAAATAAGTAGAAGAATTAATCAGAAATTATTTTTCTCACCTTCTTTGGAAATATCAACTCAGTCCTTAAAGCAAAGGAACCATTTTCCTTTGGGCAATCTCAACAATTAGGATACTATATCCCTACAGATTTAGGGGTTCTGCACAGCTCTTCACTACCCACTCATTCAGCTCCTAAAACAACCCCTGCAAAGTGTGTGAGAAACTGCACTACAGCACTAAGATGGAAAACCAACAGGATGCTGCACAGTGGGGGATCATGTTCCATCTCTACCTCTCACAGCTATTTCCTCCTGAGTATTGATATTCTGAGCTGCAGAGATTGGAAGGGAAGCTTAGGGTCAAAGCAGTAACCAGCACCTCTCCCATGGATAGAGGCAGATCTGTTCAACACGAGTTCACTCCATACATCAATGTATGGATTGCTACAGCCCAGCCCAGGCTAGAGGGGTTACTGAAGACTAGATATACCTGGCCTTATATTTCAGTGTACACAGTCCTGCCTGAGTAACTCCTCCACAATTGTTGTTCCAGAAGTCAAGAAAAAAGATTGGGTTTTTAATAATTGAAAAACACACTTATCTAGTCTATAAGGCCTAATTAAAAATTTAGATACTCATCATGATCATCTATTCATTTCAAGGGAAAATGCTGGAAAAGAGACAGGAGAGAATTAAATATAAATAAATTAAAATAACAAAAAAGTCTATTTGAAATATAATGGCTGCGATTGCGATTAACACCAGAATTCCAGTATGCATCATATTCTACAGGAATGAATATAAAACCTTCTCCCTCCCATTACCAGACACATGATGCATTTTAGTACTTATCTACGCCTTGGTTCTATCTGGAGCCACTTCTATAGTGGTGGTAACCCTGGTTTCTAAGTTCATTGCCAAACTAGTGGGCTCAAGAAGAAAAATGAAAATAATGAAAAAGAATGCTTAAAGTATGATAAGAGATGACAAGAATACGAGTGCTTTATTTGGACATGACAGGAACTGGCAAGGCCTGAAAAAATACAGAAAGGTAAAGTATGGTATACAAAAGATTTCTGGGAAATGTCTGCATTGCCTCTATCATTATAAAATAGCATTAAGTGAAATAAAGTGAAAAACATGATTTAAAAATGTTTTTCATTACACACTACGTTACAGAGGTCACTGACATCAAAACTTAAAGATTAAAAATATATTTCCAAAAGCATTCACAAGGGATCACCAAATATGTGGAGTAATAATTAGGGACAGTTCACACTTCAGAAGTAAGAAAACAAGTTCTCCAACTACTGAACACCAGAATGAGAACCATGTAAGGACAAATCATTGTATTAAAAACTAAGTGACTCATGAGGATTATTGGACATTTCCATTTAAGACATATGAAGAAAACCTTTAGAATGGGACATTCCTAATTCCTTAGGTGGGAGCAGTGGGCCAGGTTTTGGAAATTGCTTTATGAGATGGATCAACTAAAGATGACCTCAGAGAGACAAAGAAAAAATACTACTGGTCTTAATAAACATGTTCTATGAAAAAAGAATTGAGGCAGTTTAAGCTGCAGAAAGAAGCCCAGAAGACATGACTGTATTCTTCAAAACATTAGTTATTGTAAAGAGGATATAGTCGATCTGTGGCAGACAGGATGAGCAAAAATTGACTTCAATTGCTGCAAGAAATAGGAAAATCTTTGTCTGTATAAAAAGTTAAATGCTGGAATAAATTTCCAAGGAAGTTGAAGTGTTTCTTTTATTAGAAGTCTTGAAAATTACTTGTGCAGTATTTGCAAGAGATGAGATAGCGAGCATTATCTTGGGACAATCTGAAAACTTATTTTCTCTGATTTTATATATTCTGAATTCAAACAATAAAGACGGTGCTTTGTTTTAGAAGTGTCAGTATTGTACTTTACATGGCTAAACTCCTTACAGCCAGTCTGGCTACTAACCCACCTAGTAACTCCTGAGGCAAATAACTACCACCCTTTCTACTTCTGGTACTTCAGTTTACAATGTGGTTGTCTCTGAGTAATGGAAATACTTAATTCAAACAGGTTTCAGACCAGGCAGACCCTTCAGAAAGAAGAACATGGCTATCTAGTTTTCTTCCCTAAAGCTGTCTTTTTCACAGAGATGTGGTCTTAAATTGGCTACAGCTACGTAGCTTTAACTTTTAAACAAAAGTAGATTGTTAACAGATGTTCCAGAGAAAAAAACATCTAACCAAAGATGCCCCTCTCCTTCTGCATGGCTGTTAGCCCAGCAGTGCCAGGAACAGTAAGAATGGAAACCAGAGCTTTGGCCAAGGCAGTCTGTTTGAGGCAAAACGAGCAGGGAGGGTGGCAGAATATCCCAGACCGACTGCAACTCGAATCAGAACTACATGTCTGCCATCCTGTTTAGAAGAATGAGTTCCATGAAAATCTCATTCAAATTCACCTGGAAGACAAGTGTCAGCACTGAGCCAATTTAAAATGAGCATCACACATCATCTTCCTCATCTCAGCAGCAGCATGCAGGATCCTCAAACCAACCTACCTTCACACAGCTCTTTCTTCTCTCATACATAAAGGTACAATTTAGAGTACAGTCCCAGTCACTCTCAAACCATAACCAATTTGTTTAGCAAAAGGAGAATGTAAAGTGAATTTCATGAGGACTCTATAATTATGTCTGAATCATTTAAACAGCCACAAGGCCAAGGTTTTGTTCAATAAAGATACATAAACTATAAACTCTGGTTTTTTTCTTTCACATCCTTTTAGATGTGGATGAACCAGTTCGTGTCAACAGTGAAAGGATACAGGCACTGTTTGCTCTAATGCCCTGAGAGCATTCCCTAAGAGACTGGCCTTTTTCACTCTTTTCTTCTTCCTCAAGAACTGAAGCCTCATTTCTCATAAGAGAGATCAAGAGGGCAGAAACACTTGGCTCCCAGGTGCCACAGCTCATCATCATATATTTCTCTGTGGAGACTTAAGGTTAGTTATCATAGCCCAAAAGAAACAATGAGACATTTTTCTCAGAGCAAAGTGACAATCCACAAACAAACTGTTTTCTGTTGAAGTTTCTATGTGGTCTCACATCTCATTCAGCTTGACAGCCAGAGCACAAAGCTTTTTAGCAGTTTAATTCAATGTACCAGCAGTATATTAGAGAAATAGACATATTTATTTAATTTTGGTGCTGGTGATATTTTTGTTAGGCTTTTCGTTTACATGTAGGCAATGTTGGTAACTCCTTCAGCCAGGGATTTTATTCTTACTCTCTAAATAAAAAGACAGCAAAGTATTTCGGTCTCCTCTTACAGCCAGGGACTGCATCCAGAATTTTTGAAGAGGTTTAGAGGAGGAAGAGGACAAGAGGGCTAAAGCTAATAACAAACTTCCCTGCCTGCAGTCCTGGAGCTGGCACACCTCACCTCTAAGGTAGCTGAGCTCTGGAGCAGGCTGGAAGCCCCACAGCTCAGGAGTGGCCCACAGACACAGCATGCTGAGCAGCAATCATGCCATCAGGTACAGCACTCAGTACCATGATATTTCTAACCTTTTTTCCATATTCGGCTCTTGAAACCAGTAGGGAAAATACACTCTGTGCACACCTTAAACTCCTCTTTTGATGTCAAAATACATTCACTTTTTCTGCCCCCCCCTTTTTTTTTTTTTTTTTTTCCCAGTGGTTTGGACTACAAAGACAGGAGCCATCCTTGCTCTCTTTACTGTCAAGTCAGGGAGCCCCCTGGGTATTCTCCATGGAAGAAGACATGGGTTTAATCTCATTCTTTTGTTTGTTTCTTTCTTTTTAAACTTATTGGGTAAGTACACTACTTCTTAGGCTCTTACATAAAAAATGATTCACATTCTCATCCATAACAGCCATGCATAGTTTTTTTGAAGTGGTCAATGTCAACATGTATGTTGACCATGGTCTGAGTGAAGTCTCCCACTGGATCAATCCTGCCATCCAGTTATTTCTGAATCATGTTGCTCCTGCAAAACTGCTTAGATGAGGATGCCTCCTAGTATGCCAAAAATCACAAGAAGCAGTGAGAGGATTTTTTAAAACAAAACAAAAACAAAAAAAAAAATGTGGAAATGAGTCTTTCAAGGTCTCCCCACATAAAGACCAAGTTTTGATTTATTGGGGTTTTTTTGAGGTTTGGTGGGGGTTTTTTGGATGAGCCAACTTATATTGGGAAGCAATCTCCTACCTTATGAAGGAGTCCTTCAGATTCCCTAGAATCTTTCAGCTCCTTGATTTACTTGTTCACTACACAAGGGTGATTTCAATATCCTTATGTTTCTCATTGTTTTGCACGTGGCTGTCCATTACAGCAGAAGAAATTACAAAACTCCTGGAAGATATTATCATTTTCATATCTAGTGAGCCTGATGAGTTTTCTATGAGCAGGATGCATAAGAAAATCAATAAGGAAACTAGATTGGAGGAAAGAAATAAAAATATGGAGAAAGGGGAGAGGACAAAGAAAGGTGAGGCTATTCCATGTAGTGATACACAAATGAGGGTAGAAGTGCTGTTTTTGTTTATGGAGACCACAGCTCTCATCTGGGCTCGTTAATGATTCATTGCATATCACAGGATTAAAAACAAGGAGGGGGTACATCAGTAAGCCTGAGCAGTTGACCAGATTTCTGACTCAACCAGCCAGCATTACAGAACCTCCTCTCTTTCAAAACTCCCTGTTCATCCCTTAGAAATCCACAACTACTTTCCTCCTGAGCATTAACTCCCAGCTGTAAATAGGGAGGTACCACAGGGCCCTCAGCTGAATGCACAGACTCTGTCTGGCCACCTTGGCTGCAGCTCTGCCAGGCCAAGAGAAAGGTGCTGGAGGCTGGCCTTGGCTCCTGGGGACAGATAATCCCCTCCCATCAACAGAGCCAATGACAATGGGGGCAGAATGGGAAAGGAGTGTTCATTGTTGAAAGTTCTTTACTTTAAAGAACACTCAGATGGACCTTTGTTCATAATTTAAATGCTTCAAATAGAGGAATACACTCCCACTAGCATCAAGAAGGCATTTGTCAAAGCTTCAGTGGGAACCAAAATTATCCCTTAATGATTTTGCCATTACAAGACTTAGCTATTCTGCTATTGCAAATCGTAACCCACAGTCAAATGAACAAAATATTACAAAATCAAGGCACAGGAACTCAGGCAGTCTTGGAAATCACCACTTTTGTCTGCCGGAAATGAAATGTCCTTCTCTGCTTTCAGTTTCTGCTGTGGCAAGACAGACTGTATTGCAGAACATTCTGCTAAACCAATCACACTGTAAAATACATTAACACCATTCATGCCCAAAATGATGGGATTTATGTAACTTTAGAATGATGGTGACATAAAGCAATCAAAGCAAAACCATTCACATGTACAGCTAATGCTCTGCCTTCATCAAATCCCATCATCCTCCAGAGTTACAGCCTAAGTGGTACTTCCACGTTCTGTTGTGCTTTGCCTCTTACACCACAGCCATAACAACAGCACCAGTGACAGAGCCCAACCTGACCAGGATCTGTCACAGGCAGTTCAGGCTTTCTTAAAGAGGAAAACATGTTAGTGCATAGTTTGGATAATTTCTACTTACTGTCTTATTCTGTCACTTGCTGTCATGTGTGCTTTTATGCCAACTGCAAAATTAACAGAAAGCATGTTTTGTTATTCCAATCAAAATTATGAGGTGCGGTGTTCAGAGATTTGTTCTTCAGGAAAAGTAGGCATCCCTCAGAAAATCTCTCTGTCAAGTCCAGGATGAGAAGTGGAAGCTGGTACTCTAGATTTCAGCTCTGCAGTGTTTGGATCAGATCCCACCTGCATTCTGGAAAAGAGATATATGAAATTTTAATGTATCTCATGGGCTCTCTCCACCCCACTGAAAAACAAGATACTCAAATATTATTACTGTACAGAGTTGTCCAGGTGTAGCTCAATGATTCATTATGTGCCTGTTCTGTTAATTAATTACTCAGTGCTATTAAAAAAACCTTAATTGTATGTTGCTAGATACCTGTTATAGATCTGATTGTAATAGGGCAACAAGAGACAGATAACTTCTGTTTTATAAAGCAAAATAAAAAGTTGATATACTCAAAAGTTATTCCTGGAAACTCAGTAAATAAATTAAGAAAAAACCCCAAAAACTAAAGCAAACTTATGCAAATAAATTGAAAATTTAATTAAAACCAGGATGAAGATGGATTCTGTGCATTTTTGAGGATCAAGTGACCTGGAAAAAGACAGAGAAAACCTTGAGAGGATAAAAAGTGTTTACAGTACAAATGAGAAAAAAAGAAAGAAGTTTAAATAACAAATGTAAGTAATTAAAATTAGAGAAGGAACTTCAAAAAAGATTTTTAAAGAGAAACATTGGAAATTATATACCAAATGATGTTTGACACTTTATACACAGACACATAATTTTCCCCTTATTAGTGCATATTTTTTTCCTCTTCTACAGCCATCAAGCTGCTGGAGTATCTCAGACATGATCATCGTCTCTTCCACTTCTGGCCATTACTATTTGCATTGCAGTGGTTCTGCACATCTACAGAATGCCCGTATTTGCAATGGAGTACCTGCAAGAGACAAGAGATTATTCTGGTTTGGAGAGGCAAAAGAGTCTAAACCCTTTACCCAGCAGAGACACACTCTTTTCAAAAGAAAAGGACAGGTAAGTGAGAAAGGTTACCCACAGCCAAAGTTACAGGACTTTATTTTGTAGAGGCATTATAGGCCATCCCCTGCCTGTTTTGAATAACTCTTCAAACACTGTGTATATGCATGCCTGTAAAACCCTTCCTCCGCCAGGTAACCCTGTCTTTGGTCTAGCATGCCTGTTTCCAAAAGAAAAGATTTCCATATTTCCTTCCTCATACCATTCTGGTATTACTTGGAGCAGTCCCCATACCAACTCAAGAGCCTCTGAATTTTGCCTAAGCCTTTGAAAATTCTGTACTCCAAACTGTAATGCTGGAAGCAAAAGAATCAGCTACAATTTCTTTGTCACAGCTACAGAGCAGTTACTCACTTTAGTTTTCCCTAATTCTGGCAAGGCAGGGCACCATGAGTCACTCACAACCCTCTCTTGCCAACCACTGTTTCGAAGCACAAATCTCCATAAGGGGAAATTAAATATTTCTACAACTCGCCCTTCAAGAGCCAAGAGTACTCTGTCGCTGAGAGTGCTTCTTGACATGACACATGGAAAAAAACTTCATAATAATCACTGTAGATTAATCATAAAATTTAATCATATTTCAGACCTGTCACTTCTTCTGTTCCTGAGACAGGCGAGCACATTTCTGACGTTTGGGGCCTGTTTCTACTGCCACTGAAGTCAAAGGCAAACTCTCCACTGCCTTCCACAGGCACAGAGTCACTATTATGTTACAGAGCAGAGCTACAGTAAAACAGTGAAGATGGAACTGCTCTTCTCCAGCTATTCTACAAGACAAGTCGTAGGGTTTCATCAAATAGAGAGAGACAAGCAGTAATGGGATGAAGAGCTGCTCTTCTTATGAGAGGGACCAAATTAAATTTTCCTGATTAATTTAAGCTCACTATTTCCCCTAAATAAATAAATAAACAACACAACAGCAGAACAAGACAGGCTTAGTCTGGTGCTTAACTAATTAAGAGTACTAATTAGTGTTTAATGGAAATGATAATTATAATCATATTCCTGTGAGTCTATTGAGGCTGCCACATCAGATGGATTGCAGTGTTCTCCCTCCCTCTACAAACTTAATATCACTTCAAACATGACAGGGTCATTTCATAAAAAAGTGATTAGAGAGTCACCTTTATTTTCACTGCTAAACTGAGAAATTCAAAAGCTTCTTTAAGTGGTGGGAGAAGAAAAGATAAAGCACCACTGTGAGTTAATGAAATCATTAAATGAAGCTCCTTGCTGTCCCACATTGGCATCATTCTTTAGGGTTTCATCTGAAACAATCCCAAAGCCAACATTCACAGGCTCTGTACAACTTGCCCGTTCTGTACAACAGAATAATTTAGGTTAGGAAGGACCTTTGTGGTCCAATCTGCCACTCAAACACTGCTACCCAGGCCAGCTTATGCATGGCTTCATCCAGCCAAGTATTGAATATCCCCACCCTCTGGCTACATGTTCCTGCATTTGATCAGCTCCATCTTTTTCCTTACATCAAACAAGAATCTCATTGCAAGAGGTGTTGCTCATTCGGGGAGAGGCATCCTCTACAGCTCAAGATCAGGATGGCAGCACCCTCTCACTGGAGTCCCATCTGGGTTGAGTCCTCTGATATGCCAAGTCACCCCAGCTGCTGCTGGATCATGGCTCCTGGCACACTGATTCTATCACTGGACAGTTTTAAGCAGTCTCCTGCTGTCTTGTGCTGAATTTCTAGGCCACTCCGCAGCCCTGTGAGCTGCTGCTATCGGTGGTAGCTCTCTGCCAGCTGCAGGCTGGGAGCTGTGCTCTCCCACAGCCAGTTGAACAGTGCGTGACTTCCCCTGCACAGCTGTCAGCTGGAGGCAATAATGCAGCACTCCCCGACCAAGAAACAGCCAGCAGAAGCTCTGTTAGAGCTGACAGAAGCAAAAGCCTCTGGAATCTAAACCTCACCAGCAGCAGTGAGCCAGAAGTTCCCAGCCGATGCAGTTGTCAGATGTTCCCTGAAGACCTTTCCAGAAGAAGGTTGGAAACTGCTGCCTTTTCTGCTCCCCACCTCTGCTTGTTCTTTCAAGCCCCAAGCCCTTCTGGACAAATGATGTGCTTGTTCTTTAAAGTAAAGAAAGGTCAGTGCAGTCTTCACAAAGGATTATAAAAAAAAAATACACAAATGTAAAGTAGTTGGAACAAAACTCTCCTGAGTTTACTAGCAAATTATAATCAGGGGAGCCAGTAGACAGTCAAGGAAGTTTCTAACTCATGCTGGTTAATATCCAGCTAAGACAACCACAGAGGACACCAGATATAAAGCAGACAAGAAATTCTGCTAAGGAATGGCAGAAGACCAGTGCAGTAATTAACTCTGATTTACATAAGGCCACACCTGATCACTGCATGAGAACAGGGAAGAAATGCAGGACAGTCATGGAGCAGCTAAACACCAACATAAGCATGGCATGGTACTGAGATACATACTCAGATACAGGTCAGGGCTTCACTTACACGATAACATACACAGCAGATACGCTTGTGACTATTATAATAATGAAAACAGCATGCATGAATATAAAATCCAAGAAAATAGAATTTGGAACATCCAGAGGTCAGCACTGAGACTCTGACTGTTATTGTTTCCAATGCCAAAAGCAGAAGCACAGTAGAGCTGAGTCTCATAGCGGCTTTTGTTGTTTTCATTAGCACTAAACATGCAGGGGAATCTTGTAAGGGAGGGGCAACTAGCTAGGGAACACAAGCTTTTGATCTATCTTAGCTAACCCTTCTACCTTATTGTGATATTTTTGTTTGTTTCCTTTTAGAACAACCATTGATACTATGAGGATAAATTCCTGAAGTTCAAGACATTCATTTTACAAAAAAATTATCAGCTTGAACAAACATGTGAGAGGCAGGGACTTGCCCCTGTTCCCTGATCACTACCCTCTCTCTGTCTCTCCCACTAGGAATATATCTTTATCCAGGAGGAAATCAAATATACATTTCTACTAGTGGCTAAAGCTCTGATCCTACAATTAGTTAAACACAAGATTAATTTTATATATGTGAGTCATCCCATCAACATTCCCATATGCCAGAGACTTTGTGGGATTGGTGCCTAAAACTGAAACCTTTATGAATGAATTCCATTTCTGAGCTGCAGAACCAGGGTTGGAAAAGTACATGAAGAACTGAGATATGAGAACATAAATCCACAGTATAACATGGGCCAAGGAAGTAAACATTTAAAATTTTAAAAAAAGGAGAGAGAGAAAAAAAAAAAAAAAAAAAAAAGAGGAAAGAGATTAGCTAATTCCTTAATCTGAAAAAAAAAAAAAAAAAAAAAAAAAACCACCCCACCAGAGTTGATGTTATTAATTAAGAAGTTTCATTTTTGTTACCCAACAGTCAATTCTTCTCCAATAAAAACATGGCAAAATGCCTCATTTTAAAAAGCACATGCCAGACTTTGGATTCTGCTCTGCCTGGTTTTGGCCACCACAGCATCATAAATTTGGTACATCTTTCATTCTGCCCTGATAGGTTAGAAGTGGGTCTAAAATCAATTCTCTTCTTTTCTACATATGAAAACCAAAAAACTACAGGAATTCATAGGATCAGTGAAAATCCTTGGGACATTCTTATATTTGAAAAACTCTTTACAAACATTAACTAAATAATTAGAACTAATATAACCAATTGATACACCAATTAGTTATTAATACTGCATATATTGCTTAAAATGGCTACAGCATTTTAGTAATGAAATGTCTTATTACAACAGTGGCAACTGTTTGGTCTATTGCAGGAACACATGCCAGAATAAGATTTTTAATGTAAAACAAGGTAGTAGAACAACATTTAATAGCTCAGGGTGAAACCTCAATGCTTACACTGCTGGCCATGTCTAAAACCAATGGGCTCAGAATCTCCTCATTGGCATTTTCACCACCTGCCAAAAGACAAGTGGATTTTGAAACTGGTACTCAAAAGCAAAGGTGACTTATTACTTCAAAGTTCAGTGGAATCTTACACCATTAGCCGAATGAATCTTCTTCAGACTTTCCACAAAGTATTTTTTAGACTCATCTTTTCCTGTGTACTAAACCCACTATTTTAATATATATTAAAGCATATTTTCTGTAAACCCTGTGCGTGCTCAACCTATAACATCATATACTGTACACAGAGCCATTGTCAGAAGTGAGCAAGCAATTTCTTCACAAATATCAACATTTTGTGTTTCCAAACTATCCAAAGCTTCTCGAGGCAGTTTGTAAATACACTGCTCAGGGGCGACGACAGCAGGGGATTACTCTCATTTGAACTTGCATGGCAAAAACCTGCTTAATTCTGTTTCTCCTATTAAGCAGATTAGTTGCAAAACAAAAATACATTATTTGATTTTCCAAGGGAAACTTTTAATACCAAAATATGAATTTAAAAGTTCGAGTGTGCAAATATTTACCACGCTCTTCTCACAATGTTCCTGATAGCAAACTTATCCCTGACAATATTCATTTCTTGTAAACACTGGCAAAGCAATTTCAGAATTGTTATTTCATTGCATATTCACTAGCTGTTGCTGGAGGTATTTTGTTCAGCTCTAATTAGCACAGTTAATAAGATCAATATTTTCATTACTGCATGCTGCAGTAAGGCAAAACATGCTTAAAAACTCACATTTACAAAATCCCAAGAAATATATTTGTTGGGAAATCCTGGTCTTCTTTACAAAAGCAAAAAGCATTCTAAAATTGGAGGAAAAACACTTTTGTTGTTTGCAACTTTGATGAGAACAAAAATTAAAATGGAAACATCCATATTAGTCAGGGGTGCTTTCGGAGAAAAGAAGCATCTTTGTTCTAATTGATTTTTTACTACTACATACATGTGTCCAAAGGCTTTTTCAGGAGAAATAAGCACTGAATTTTGAACCACTTTTACAGCCCTTAGCGCTGACACCATCACTCACCTTGTACCTTTACCTACAAACCCAAATTAAAAATAAACCAGAAACCTGAAAAAAAGAGCAGAGGCATTACAGTCTCGTGACAGTGTTTAAAACTGGGCTTCAACACTGGCAAATAGAGATGGAAGGAAATGAAAACCACAAAGCTGCAGCAGCCAAAATGAGGAAAGAGCACAGCCTTCAGCACCCCTGCCCTGAGAATAGAAGCACGGGATCTGGGGGCTCTTCCAACTGCAGAGAGCATCCTCTTCTGCCACAGGAGACACAACCATCTCAACCTTCTTTGGACCTTGTGGCAGCTACCACAGTACCAAGAGAAAGGAGGCAACATACATATGTCAGACATCCGTTTCTCAGCTATCTGGGCTTTGCTAGTTAGCATTCTTCATGTCTAACAATAATAGGTCAGAAAACAATCCTGAGCCTATAACTTTTTTTTTTTTTTTTTTTTTAAACCCTGACATTTCTTTCTTCCTTTTACAGATAAAAGCTCAAATTTGTATTTGGAAAGCACTCTTCCATCCATCCACAACTTTTTTAATGAATTGACAGTTTGCTGTGCCTCTACCTCTGCAGAAATGTCAGTCAGGAAATTGTCACTGCAAACCACCCTAAAATAATTCTGTGATCATGTTGAGTAATTATTTTCAAAACTGTTCCTGCAGAAAAATATGATCAACTATCAAAGGGATACTGTATAATTAAGCAGCAAGACACATCAGGGAGTAGGATATGGGTCTAGGTGCTCTATTAAGCATGAGGCTGAAGGCACAGATTGTCAAAGCAGAAAGAGGGGGCATTATATTGTGCAGCTTCTAACATACAGCTGTTCCCTGGGGTAACACAGCCTGCACCTGGTAAGGTTTTGCCACCCACTATGTCCATTTGAATTGCTTTTCTTCATTTCTATGCCCACCTTTTCTACCCAACTAGTTCTACTTCCCCTCCAACTCACACGCTAAACTTGCAATTTACAGCATTGGCGTTGACAAGACATTTAGAAGGCAAAACCACAAAAGACAAGACAAATTTGGCATAATACTTGTAGGAAAGGCAAGTGAAAATGCTGATGAAACATGCTAGGCTGCTCCCCAAGCATATTCAGTTTGCTATTAGCAATATGAGCTCTCATAAAAAACCTGTTATTGTAAGATGACAATTATAGGAGCAAGGCCAGTTTGATCTACTGTCCAAATATGAAATACTTAATTTAAGAAATGGAGGAAAGCTATTTAATAGGAAGAACATAAAGAGAAGCCATTTGGGGACTTACCTGATTAAGAAGTGTCACATACCTGTTTTCTAACACACAAATGCAAGCAGTAGGTTTAGAATTATGGAGGTAGTACATGCATTGCTAACTTACATACTCAAATGAGAAAATATTTGAACTCTACTGCTGTTTCTGCATCAGCAAAAAGCTGGCAAAGGGCTGGAAGCACAGAGGGTGAGGGCAGATGGTTACTCGGAAAACCTAAAACCAAACATGCAAATAAAAACAGTCTCCAGTGGACACTAAATCAAGCCAATGAAACCCAGTTATTTTCTTGATTCTCCACTCTCACTTGATTGAAAAATTGGTTAGATTCTTATCCACAATGGGAGGTTTTAAAAAGTAATAAATATTTGATTCTTTGCCTGGACCCACTACTCTGGCAAGATGCAATATTTCTAGATGAACAGCAGAGATGAACCAGCATTTCCAGTAGTCTTTTCTATTTTTCTTTTCATGAAACAGGGCTAGATTTTGGAAAAGAACAAAGACATTCATCATTGAACCCATTCCCTCGACAGCATGTGCCAGGGGTTCCTGGGAATTCATCAGTCACTGACGCTACCCAGAGAGTTCTCATAAACTACCAGTCTGGCCAGTTCAAGTTATGACAAAGGAAAACACTGGGTCCTCTCAATCCAAAGACTGGACTGAGAATAACTCAGGTTTATACTGCAACATTTCCCATTTTCATTATATCACACAACAGATTTAGAGACTGTTGTACTACATTGTCTGCTCTTTTTACTGTCTCTGTCACTAGAATGAGGCACCCAAAGCGTAATACCAAGTGCAGCCTGTGAAAGACAGCAATGAACTCAACTCCTTCATATTTTATAAGTTCATTTGCCAGGCACTTCAGCATGTTCTTACAGGCTGCTGCATCTGTGAAAGAGAACAAAAGTAGCTGGCCATTTTTATCACAGAGCAAACTATTGCACAGGACACCTTGCACAACAACTTCCTAGGCAGACCCTTATGGCACAGGCTGTGCAAACTGCAGAGAAAGAAATGGCACAAACATCACAAATTATGTTTATTGTTTTAATACTGTATTTTTGAGACCTTCAGAAAATACAATATTTATGCATATGCACATTTATCTGCATGTGCATGCTTATATATAAATATAAATTTCTATGCCAGACAACTCAAAACTCTTGATATTCTCAGGTGAGGAAAGGTGCAGACAGACCATATGCAGTGTTAATACAGGACAGTCCTCTGCCAGTGGACAGAAAGTAAGGGCAAAATAAGGCTGTCTTACCTGGGTCTAAAGTGCTGTGGACTAGTCTGGAGACTGTAGCTGTGGTTAAAAGGGAAGAGCATCAATCTCTTCTCACAGCATTTCTATTTAGTGTCTCATTTGGCATGTTTTGAAAGGAAAAGCTAGAATTTATTTTATATTAAAAAAAAAAAAAAGGGCCACTTCAACTCTACTCCAAATCTTTGGCTACAGAAACCAAAACCAGAATTATACTCATGCTCTGAGAGATACAAAAAAACCCCAAACCACCTCAAAACTAGAAACTCTAAATGTTCAGAAACAACTGTCAGGAGTTTTGTATTTATTTGTTTGTTTGATGGTGGTCTGTGCCTGATAAACAATGCATCCTCCTAAGCCATTCAATTAAATTGAAACCAAACAAAGAACCAAAATCCATCCATCTCTCTCCCCACCCCCATTCACGGGAAGACTTTGATCTGTCATGCTGGCAGTAAAACCAAATAAACACGCGACCAAAACATTCCTATCACTCCACTGCTTTACTTAGACTCTGCTAGTTAAACTCCACTCAAGGAATCAGTTACCATTTATTGGTTCATTTATCTCCTAGTCTCTTTAGGGCTGTATCTCTCCAGTCAAATGCAAAACTAAAATACTGTTCCTCAGGAGGAGCAATGTAAACACTGTTAGGAAGGGGCTGTGCAATTTGAAGGTCAAGTAAAACAGCATTTGGAGTCAAGTGGCAGTCAAAACCCTGCCATGTTGTGGCTGCCACTGCAGAGATTTGTGCTCTCCATTGCAGTGAAATACAACTAGACTTCCTCTGGAATTTCTGCTCATTTACACCAGAGTAAATCAGCACAGGTTTTGGATCATAGGAATTAAGATCATTGATGACTGAGCTTAGTCACATCACAGAGGGAGATCTGCACAGTCTTTAATCAGAGAGAGCTTAGTTCTTTCTTTATGTATAAACTCTAGATCTTCTATGATACAATTTTCTGTTCTGCCTGTGAATCACGGCTTGAAGTTTGCTTAATTCTACCGCAGCATGCATCTCATGTAATGGTCTCCCCTGCAGATAAAATTTCTACCCAAAGTACAGGCCTATTTTGGGCAGAAACCACTCTTATTTGCTTGAATTGGTTGGGTGGTACTTAAATAGCCACATTCACCTAGTGATTTCTCTAAATGCTTGTTTTCAAATGCTTTAAATTATTTTTGGTTTTCTTAAAGTTAGAAAAAGGTTAGGTGAGTACAGAACACATAAGATTTAGAATGGATTTATAGCAATCACATTCAAACTGGGAGCATGGAAAACAACAGGCATATTAAAAGTTGGACCACTAGTTTCTATTTCTAGGCCTACTAGTGCTACTTTAGTAAGGCATGGAAACATCCAAGTGGGAGGAAAAAAATAAAAAAAAAAAAAAAGAAACAACCAAAGGGCAGACAGACTGTGTAAATCCTCAGACGGTTTTGACATTTAAGTATATCTGTTTTCAGAAAAGCCATGGACTTTGGATGATATGTGATAGAATAAGATAACTCAGCAATGGAAGAGAAGAATTAGTGGTGCATTACGGAGCTCTGTTCCAGTCTGATGGAACTGTGTGTTTTTAATGGCCACCTGGCATATCAGGCATATCCCTTTCAGGTTATAGGGCTGCAGACCTCAGACAGGTCTCTGCAGTCTTTAGCCATTTTGGGAAGAAAGGTTGAAGTGTCTTAAATCTCTCTGTTCTCTTCCCCATCTCCACCATGACCCACAGAGCAAACCCCAGCTGAAGGTCAGAGTTTGTGTTACAGTGCTGCTCACTGTGTGGGTAAAACCCTTTGCTGTATTTGACCCTAACTGATCCCTAAAACTCCCAGAGTTAGTCTCAGGCTATGAGGGCATGTTCAAAGCACGTTACAGAAGCCCATGGACTCAGTTCACTGGTCACTGAAGCACGACTTCCACCTGGGTGATGCTCCAGGTGAAGAGCAGCTGGACCCTGAATCCCCTGTGAGGGTGACAGCCCTGCTGAGGCCCAGCCCATACTGTGGGGGTGGCACTCCTGGGGCAGTTGTGTCCTGGGCACTCCTTGTGCCTGTGCCCCTTTGCCATTGTGAGGCACCGCGGGACGTGTCTGAGGATTTACCACCATTAGGATATGGCTGTTTGGACCAAAACATTGATTACCTGGCCCCACATGCCTGGTGACAAACTGCAAGAGCAGAACTGGTCACCACACACCGCACAGATGTGTCCGATGCCACGGGGAGAGCTGGCAAGGCTTCCTTAAACAGAGGCCAGGCCTAATATTTGCAAGAACAGGTCCCTGCATTCTGACCTTGCTCTTGCACTGAGAAAATTCAATCAGTATTATGTGGTAAAAGAAAGCTCTTACCCACCTCTTTTTGTACATCACAGGGCTTTGAGCAACCTGGTTTAGTAAAAAGTGTCTCTGCCACAGCAGGGGGGTGGACTAGAGGGTCTTTAAAGTTCCCTTCCAACCCAAACCGCTCTATGATTCCCTCAGTATCCAGCCTTCAAGTCAGCTGTGCAAAATCAAACATGAGAAGAATTTATCGAGTTTGCTAATGGCACTGACCTGGTTTTCCTTCTGACCTTTTCTTTATTTTCCAGTGACTGCCTTCCTTCATAGCCCTTAATGACATTCAGAACCAGATTTTTAATTAATGTGTCTAAGAAGCAGATAGGCAATTAGGATTTTAACAAATACCTCATAGGCTGGGCATATCAGCTCTACTGATGAGGTAGACATAAAAATGCATTTGAAAATCAGTCAGACTTCTACCTGCAGCTTAAACACCTAATGACCTCAAAAAATAACCTAACCTTCAAATTATAGATATTTTTAAAATCTTTTTTTTTATCTACATGTCATGCACATATGCAAAGGCAATATTTGTCAGTCTCTTTCAAGCAAGAACAGCAAACATTGAAAAAAAAAATACAAAACCCAATCCTCTGAGCCTCATAAACTTTCTAAGGAAATTAACTGTCCTGTAATCCTGCTAGTAGAAAATGAGTGCAAGTTGCAAACAGTATTTCAAAGCACAGTAGCAAGAGTAATTGGTTTCCCCTTCCATCCTGAAGTTCTTGACCTTTTGCTCCTCATTAGGGACATAAAACATTGGGAAAACAGTTACATTTGTCATATTTCTTGTAAAATTATACAAGTAGAAATTGAAATAGTTTGAAGTCAATAAAGTGAATTTGAAAGGCTGCTTGTAGGAAATGGCTAAGAATAGAATTCTTCAAATCCCCTTTAAGTAATTCTAGCAATAGTTATGCCACATGAACTTGTACAATGTACTTCAAAGCATTAAAATTTTAACAAAGTGAAATTATAAACAAAGCTATAAAATTTAAAGGTGCTGACACATCTGTTACTGTTCTGAACCACAGATCCTGGTGAAAATAACAGAAATCACACAAACACCTGACTTTAGAGACACTCTGATCCCTACTTTTCTCCCTGTAATTCCTTACTGTCTATAAAGCTCTCACTGAGAGGAATACATAATTGAAATACATTGTCCCCTATACCTTCTCACTCAAGGCTTGCTCCTTCTGATTCAGTGGTATTTTTAATTTAAATGCAGGACCCTATGGAGAAGAATATCATCTCAGGTAGGTCCTACAACTATTCACACAAGTTTGTAACTTGCTCCTAAGACAGAACAATTGCATGAACCTCAAGCCCTAGAATTTAAGAGGTAAATAACCTTAGGCAATATCTGACAGTATATTTCAGGTGTACATAGTAATGTGTACGTTAATAGAGGCACTAATGTTGCTTCAGACAGGAGAGTAAGAAAACAGTATTGATAATAATAATTTAATTAAATAAATAACATTAAAATAACTGATGTATCAGCACAGCAATGTTGCACTTTCAGAATTACAGTAGAACATCTCTCTGTGAATTTTCATGCTGTGAATCAACAATGAAAGAAACATAGCATTTGCAATAAAGGAGCATGAGAGAGAACTCCAGTCAAGGGTGCAAGAGTAATTGCCACTTCAATCTACCAGTCCTGAGTAATTTTCAATAGTCAGTCAGCTTCTCTGTCTTCAGAAGTTGAAGCAATAAGGCAAGCAAAAATAATTGAACCTGCAAGTTTTTTGCACATGCCTACTAGTTCTACATACAGAGTTGGTCTATAGTATGAATATATATATGTATATATAAATATATATATATATATATATAACATATATAGTTCTAGAAATACAATCTCTGGAAAAATAACTTTAATTGAAAAGAAGAATAACAAACAGATACGCAGCAGGGTATGTGGGAGATAAATAACATCCCATGCTTGGTATCTCTACGTTAATGAAAAGATAAATTACCAGCAATGCCATCGCAGGAGAAGTATCATAACATTCAGGAAACCCACAGAAAATATCTGAGCCCAGGTTTAACCTGTATAAGATGTATAATATCAGGGTACTCTCCCTTAGTTTTTCTTTCATACTTTTTATTTATTTCCTACATGTTGCTCTGTGATTTGAGAGTAGAAAATACCTCTGCGTATCTGTGTGGTTTCCCCTTAAAATGTCCCATTTCTGTCTCCTGTTCAGTGACACACATACTATGATTCCTGTAATCAATTAGCAGCACAAATTTTGCTCCTTAAAAATCAGATTTATTTGAAATCTCACAAGGAAATTCCATTTATATTACATTTATTATAGTCCATAATTAGAAGATAAATTTGCTAATTATGATTTAGGAATGAAACCTGAGAGAAAAATAGAAATGATATAATTTCATTGTAACTTGTTCTCCGATTCACACATAAAGCTATCTATTTATTTACAACAACAATTTATCTTATAGTCATAACCTGGCTGGTTATATTCTTAGGAGAATATAAACTAACAGAAAGACCATTAAAGTTCTTTACAAAAATGATTGTTGAATAAACTTTGATATCCAGTTTTGTTAAATCTACCCATTTAAATGTCTTCTGGCGTTTTGAAATTTATTTATTACTAACCAACCTGCTTATTAAACAACTTTATTTTATTATTATGAAACAAGGGGTTTGCACATCCAATGTTAATTGAAATTTTCATGAATTCTTTCAATATCCCAAGCTGAAACACATTAATAAAGCTCTTGTGCAGACAGTTTCAAATATAAATTTACAAATTTTTTGCTGCAAGGAAGAACTGTCCATAACACAAAATCTGCTTTTGTATGGCAAGGCCTCCCAGCTCCTGGAGGCTGTGGTTACAGACCTCCAGCGTAGCAACATTTTTCTTGCCTAGCCTTGTAATTTTTTGCCAGGTACTCTGTGCATTAAACTGTTTCATTTCAATTGCCCTAAGGGTTTCTTCCTCACTAACTAATGGGGAGCTTGATGCATCATTACTTTAACATAGCACAATGTGATAAAGCTGTAGGATTCTCTAGTAAAGAAATTACTGGTTCTGTTCTTAATAAATTAGTTCCCACAATATGCAGCTATACATTAACAAGGCCTTTAAATCTAGAATGGTATTTTGAAGAGCTGTTTTACTGGGTTCAACTAATTTCTATAAAACAGAGGATAATTTCAAACACAGTTTACCTGCACACACAAAATATATATGGAGAGAGGATGAAGATATGAGCTCGCTTCACACAAAAACCCACAGAACACTACATATTCATAAATGTCAAGAACAGGTTTGCACTTTCATTTAATAGTCTAATTAAACTGAAACAACATATGAGACCTTTGGGGGCTACAATGCTTATAGCTTACTAAGTTTAGGGCTGTTGTAGACGCAGAGGTTGTGCATTGCTGTTCATTCTACAAGACCCTGATCTGAAGCTTCAGAATGGCTTATGAATCATTTCCCAGGCATTTACACAGAGCTGAGGTAGCTCAGCTAAAAGCTGCCAGACTGTAGACAAACCTCATTCTGTGTGCTTTCTCATCGACTCAATTCCCACACTACTATGTATTTTGCATATTCTTTGTTTAAAGTTTTTAATTACCATATTTAGGTTTTCCTCTCATAGCAACCCCAACAGAGAGACTATTTTAAAATATGTTTTACTGACAGTCCTTCTCCTCTTCAGCTCTCTATGTTGGGATAACAGTTTAAGTATCTCCTATTAACTTAAGATATCCACCATATACCTTCTTCTCTTTGAATTGCCTTAACATCCTCCAGCAGTTTCCATATTGACCCTGTTTATCTCTGCCTTTAGACCTCCTGTCTAAAGCTTAGAGACTAAGAGCTGCAAAATGCTTTTACAGACATAACTGATGGGTTTTAGAAAAGTTCTTGCTAGTTGTCAAATCCTACCACTGTTCTAGAGCCTGAATACCAGAAGGACACAGCATGGACACCTTGAACAAAGTCTCAGTCCCCCATCTCTTTATCATATTTACTCCAACAAGAATGTGGATGCACAGCACATTCAGCAGCACAGACAGTACAGTAATTCCTACTTCTTGGCATAAAGAGAGATCGTTCTTGTACCACATTAGACTGCCTCCCAAAAATACTTGATTAATAATATATTTGATTCCTTCTGAAAACTTCAGCTCTTATCTATTCCTGGGACAGAAAAATTAGCCATTAAAGTAGTTAAAAGCAATAATTATCAAGTGTATTAATAAAATATTGCTAATCTACCTCTTCATGCCACATGTTCCCAGTGCAGCCCTCCCGCATACTGTGGTTCAGTGGACTGGAAATCCTGGCTGTGTGTTTGACCTGCTACAGCTCTTTGGAGAAATCAGCCACCTTCTGAATTTCCTTTTACAGAATGTATCAGTATCTCTGCTTGGACAAAAACAATGGTTAATATTTCAGCAATTGTATAAAAAAAATATGATGGTATAAGAGCTCACTCATGTGTAAAGGGGCTGATCTGGTCCCAGGAAAATCAATAAAGTTTTGCTATTGACTTTGCTTGGAGCAGAATTGATCTCTAAAGGCAACGAATGCATTGAATTAGGTTAGTAAATTACTGTTCCCACGACCAAGTTAAAAGACAAATGAGTAGTTAAGTGAGAGTCTGGTTACAATATCACATCATAGGGCTCCCTGGTTATTTTCTTGTGGAATTCACATTGCAGAATGTCAAAGAAAATATTCTCGAATCAGTACACACAGGAGTTTTATATACAAAAAACCCCAACCCTTCCCACTGCCCCCACACAAAGACCAAACCCACAACCTTTACAATTAGAAAGACTGTAAATCTGTGTTGTACCAAAAGGAACCTAAAAATCAAAGTTAAGGTCATCCTGTTTAGAAGTCTGCATGGGGAGCATCTGATCTCTTGATTGAGAGTCACAGAGTTCTAGCTAAATACATTAGAAAATATATTCTGACTATTTAATTTAAATATGTTTTCAAAAATTCAGACTATATCTCGATTAATGAAGGTTTTCTTGATTAATGGAGCATTGCAGAAAGTCTCTGTGGGAGCATGCTATGATAAAATGAAGAAGCTTTTAATATAGACTTTTAAAGTTTTTCAAAGCTGATTTTCACACAGGTCTTAAGACTTGCATGATCCATTTATATGCACAGATTAAAAATGATGGCATTTCCTTTCTGTAGAGGTCTCACTTGTCTGCTCCCAGTGATTACATGGCACAGTCAGGCAGTTCCCAGAATGAAACACTCTACAGAAAAGATGACCTATAATGCAATAGGTTATGTGCCACAGAAGACAGCCTATAAATATTTTAAAATGTTGAATACATGGAAAAGCATATTTACTTCTATTTGCTGTCTCATGCCAAGGGCAGAAGCACCTTCATTGCTAAAGGCACTGACTATACATTGTTTATATAAACAGAGATCTGTGGATAGATATTATATATGGCAGTAAAATAAAATTAAATTATTCCTGTGTTTATAACACTCCTCTTATAGTGAAGTCATTGGTAAGTCAGCTTTTGGCCAATAGGAGCCCTTCAGTGGATAAATTGTTAATGATGGAAAGTAGGCTAACACTATGAAATTCTGGTTGCATATGACCTTATTTTCTTTCTCCACTTTCCTTAAACTGGTATATTACTTTTTTTTTTTTTCCTCCAAAATCCCTACTTAAACCTGAGTACTACAGAGATGACAAGCCAGTGCAAAGCAGTTAAATTCCTAAACAAACAGCCTGGACTCAATGTAAAACTGACTTTTTTGATTTGAGAACTTTTTTTGAAAATTCAACATGACACACATAAAATCTTTATTGTCAGCAGCCAAGTGGTTCAGAGCTAGTTCTATAATCCCAGTGTGGGACCTAAAGTGCACGCAGGAAGCTGGATTCAATTTTTCACTTAATTCCAGAAGTTACCCATTATCCTTCCTTATTGATTAAAAGGGTTACTTTTCCTTGGCAAGCTCTTTGGTATGTAGAGCTAAAATTGGGTCTCAGTCGCAGAAGACCTGTCAGTAGACATTAAATTATCTAATTACTACTGAGCATGTTATTGAATAGGTCATATTTAAACTATGAATGACACAAGTCAAAATCCATTCTTAAAATAGCCCTAAGTGATACACATACCCCAATATAGCTTCATTGCTTTGCTACTGTCTCACAATGTCCAGCATGAGTCATAATTGAGACTTGTCAAATGATACATACTCAATATTTTTGGCTTAATAGGAGATGTGGCAAGTAGAAATGCAGGAAAAAATAAAACCATACAATCAAGGCTATAGTTTTTAAAAGACAACAGTTTCAGCCCACAGGGATATTATTCATCAATAACCACAACAGTGAGACTCAACACAGAAAGTAGATATTTAATATCAATAACACAAAATGCTACCTTGCTAATGAAGACATATTAGTTTATTGATTAGTTGTGCAAGAATGCTTATGTTGGTTTTGCTTGTAGTTGCTCATAAATGGATGGGCTCCTCAATTTTACTCCATCTGCATGCAAGGATTTGTAGCAAGGGTTGTAAAGGTTTTCTTACAGCCTGGCTCCCCACTCCTCCTTTCTTACAGCCCACATTTCTCCCTAGCTGTGTGCTGCTACTTGATATGCACCAAGCAGAGGCAGAATAAAGTAGACTCATGTCACTTCACTTCAATCAAGCATGGATTTAGCAAAGATAAGCTTGTAACCTCTGCCTTCCCACCTCTGTGGCTTTTTAGTTATGCCTTTTTGAAAAAAACAAAGACAAAAACCAAAACAAAAAACCAAACCAACAAACAAAAACCAAACAAACCAAACAAACAAACACAAAAACCATTAATGAATAATACACATGAATAATAGCGCAGATCTAACAACACCAATGACAGTTTATGCCTACCCAGTGTTCTGGAGAGCAGACAGGTATTTGAAAGAACAGATTCTCTTTATCCAGGAGAGGGAAAAAATACACACGTGCATGATATATGTAGTGTGTAGGATTTCACCATCATGGCTCTTTTCAGACTTTCACATTTTCCTAATAAGAAACACCAACCCAAAAAGGTCAATAAGCACTGACCAGGACCTGGGCTGCAGGACCTGCAGACACTTCCACAATATCAGGCACCAACAGTTGCCAAGAGAATGCAAATCCATAAAATCATAGTGAAGTCCTCAAAAGCATTTCGTTAGGACAGCTCATTGGCTCTCCTTTGTTCTATGACAAAACTACCTGCCTCAAAAGGCTGCTCAAAAGGCTACTTACAGTGACTTCTCAGAGAGCACATTGCCCAACCTTGGGCTCTTGGAATAGGGAGGAATGCATGGCCTTCAAATAGTAGGAATGAAATGAGATTTAATAAACATTACTTCTAAAACTACTTTGATATTTTTTTCTTTCTGCTTGGTTTCTTATCTTGATATGGACCAGATGCAAAGTTCACAGCCTGATCCAGCTCTAAACCTATGAAGTTTCAGAGGTGTGCAGATTCAGCATTTAGTTTTGTCTGACTTCTAGAAGAAAATATCAGGAGAGATTTTTTTCAATTAAGACCAGCTGTTTCTGCTGCAACTGTCAATGGCAAATTAAGACTTTTGTACCTTTAGAGATGAAAAAACCTGTAAAAAAATCAGCTTTGCTGAGTTTATTCTTAACATTTATCTTACCGAAATCTGGAAAAGAATTGGAGAGGGAACAGCTTTTAATTACAGTATGTTTTCTTGCGTGTTGGACACTTCTAGTTTTACTGCCTGTGGGCTCTCTGGGAACTAACAGGAGAGAATATCCTCCATTCCAAACCAAACCCAAAAAAACTAGAGCTCAGTGCAAAACTGGATAGTACAAAAGATACAGCATAAAAAAATTTCAGTGTATACGAAGAGTTCCTTCTGCCATTATTTGAATGAATTTGCCCTTCTCCAGAAGGATTCACAAAACTGTTCTAGGAAAATATGGCCTGCTCATTGCTCACTGCTTCTGCCTACATTAGGGCTTTGTAGCATTTGTAACATTTTAGATATTTCAAGACAACTCCAAAGATCTCATCTCTCAGTTTGTCAGTCAGACTGCATATAAGTACCCAGGGGCATAGAAGTAGAGATTTCTGAAGACCATTCCAGTCATTACAACACCTCAAAAAGCAGGATGGGTTACACTGTCACTGCCTCCCATACTTGTCTCACTTTTATTGAGATCCCTTAGAAACCTATCAGGACCTCCAGAGTACATGCTGGAGTACTGGAGTAATTTTTTTCAAAGTATCAACTCATCTACCGATTGCATAAGTCAATGGTCTCATTTACATTTGAATTAAAAAAGAAAAATAAAAGAAACAGATCCAGAAAATAAGACAGAACATGATGAAAATCCCATTAGCACAGTGACAATGAAACATCAATAATTGCTGTATAGAAAACTACCTAGTCACTTTTGCTTTGATTCTCTAGCAGTGTCACAGGACTCTTGTTCTCTGGCTTCCTTAGGAGGGCATCACAAGACTGCAGAACTCACCAATTACAAGATAAGTGACTCCTGCTTTCTCTTTCTTATGCACAAGGCATGATACCTGCAGAAAGGATTTGGCAAGCTGAAAGCCAATCTGATTGTGACACAATTCACAAATATTCTTTATGGTTATTAGTTTTGGGTGTTTCAAGAAGTTGCCATTAAACTGAACACTCTAAAATTCCCATGGATTTTCTCCCTTTTTATATTTCGAAGATATGCATCAAATTAGTCTTTTCCAATTTCTTTGATTAAATCTTCTATAATCCATACTGGCTTTGAACAACAACCACTAGAAGCTCTGAAGCTCTTTCATCAAAGTCTCCATGCAATCAGTGACCACTTCAAATCTATGTGAATAAATGGCCTTGTACACTAAGAAGAACTGTTTATTTTTGTAGCCTTCAAAATCCCACCATATACTTAGGTACTTTTTGCAAATCTGACCCAGGAATTGTATCAGAAGTGAATATCAATAATTATAAAGTAAACAAAAAATCTCCAAAAGATGTTTTAAATACTTTTATCATGCATTTTCTTTGCTTATAGCTATGGATCCAGCATACAACCTGGACTCTTTAACAAAAAAGATTATTCAAGGAAAAATTTGACAGAAACTATCACTGAGGTCTTTTCTAAGTTTTGTGTTTTGTTTTGTTTTGTTTTTTTTAACAAACAAAGGAAACAACAAAAAACATAAAGAGCAAAAATCTAATTCTTTGACTTGTTCAATGTGATAAATAAAAGCTGTAATTTTCTACATGGCTCTTTCCTAAGAATGAACCCCACCTCCATTCATTCCGTTAATAAGAAATCAGAATATGTAAACTTCCAAAGGGACTGGCTTTCCAAACCTATCATCTCTTTCCTCTAAAAGTATTTCATATATTTGTACATATGCATGTTTTTATGTAATCTTAAAAAAATGTACCTTCTAGAGATATAGCCTAGAAGATGCCAGTGTCATTGGCAGACACACTACTGGGCCATTAATACAACAGGACTGCATTTATACATCTTCAAAAATAAGAAAAAAAAAAAGAGTAACATAGTAAAACTATTCTCTTACCCCTTACTTGTAGAGATGTTCATTACACTTCTAACACATGTATTTATCATCTTACTTTTCAGATATTAGTCATACTTTAAGCTCAAAAGACTTGACTTTTCAGTAGAAAATATACCTAAATGAGAATTAGCAGTGGGAAAATGCCTGAAACTCTGATCTCCTTTCTTTTAAAGATGTCAGAAATAAAATATTTTCACTGATATCAATGAGGCATTAAATCTGTAACTAATTCCATATGTGTGAAAGCTGTAAGGATTAGAAGTGTATAAGAATGCTGTAGAATAAATCAAAACCATAGCAAATTCTGCAAGGTTGCTGAAGTGAGCCACTCCAGACAACCAGGATATGAAAATTAAATCAATTTATGGGAGGAAACCCCATATTTAGAAGATAAGTATTAATTACTTCTAGTGCAGTAGCACCTCGATGATTCAATCTCTTTATTCACGGAACTATACACACATATATAAAATGAAGGTTCTAGACCCAAAGGTCTAAGCCTTCTTGTGTAGTTTTTACGTACTCAAAAGACTGTTTGAAGAGTCAACACTCAGTTTACTGGGCACATGGTCACAGAGAAGAGTGATTTATATATCTATTTCTAAATAAACCTCTATCCGAGTGGGCTCAAACCTAGGGTTATTTCAGTGAGATCAGGTTGCATGTGTCTGATCTTCTCCATAATGAAAATGAGAAAATTTTATATAAATAATTTCTGCAATAAGACTAGAGCTGGTAGTACCGTTTGTAACTTTTTTATACAGATTTAACTCTTCAGAAAGACTCTCATGATGAAATGAAGCAACAGAGAAAATTTTCCAATTTCCCATTAAACCTCTTTTCTATGATAGGCAGAATTAGGCTTAATACCCACCAGCCCCTATGTGACCTTCACTTGCAAAATCTTGAAGTCATAAATTAAATTTCTTCCACCTTGTTTACTGGCCATATCTTGCTCACCTGTGCAGTATTCAGCAGCCAGTATGATGGGATTTTTGCAAAGCTCATATCCCACAAGGAGTGTGCAAGTGGGAATCCTGAAACAACCTTTAGTGTTGTCTGACAAGCCATAAAGCACTCTGGGAGGCAAAGACCACAAAAGCTGCCTCCCCACTTTGCCTGTTCCTGTGTCTGTGACTGACAGAGTTCCTAAGGACAATTCTACCAGAGTGATGTGCTGCTGCTTCTGTCTGACATGCCATAACCAGCTGTCCCTTCCCTTTGCTCATCTTACCCCATATTTCTTTGCCTGAACAGTGCACAAGACAGGATTATTTTGGTCTCTAGAACAGGCCTTTAGCAGAGGAGACTCCATACCAGTGGAGATCCACTAAAATCAATGGAGATGGACTGCTATAGACAGCAGCTCAAATATGTCTTTAACAAGCCATGTGGTAAAAAAATACAGATTTTAAGTTCCATAAGAAAGCTGGTACAGAGAGGTCAGCAGAGCAGTCCTCTCTTTAAAAAAGACTGATGAATTTCTTGAGCTGTCTTCTGGCATGCTTCAGCTTAGTGAACCAAATAACTGAGGAAGGCTCATAAAAATGAGTAAACAAACATAAAAGGGTGGCCCTGAGTGCTATTGTATTTCAGAGCTGGCTCACTGCTCTTGTTAAAGGGCTGCTACAGACATATACAAAGAATCATATGAGTAATGCTGGAGCCATCTACCTACAGCACAGAAACGTGATCTTTTCTGTTTAAATGTGTCTGAAATTTGTTAGAACTGGAAAAAAAGATTACTGTTGCCTTAAAAGGGCATGATCTCATGTTCACTGCCTTTTTTTGATACAGGACTGGGAGGTGAAAAAAAACCCTAAAAACCTATTCAGCCCTTGCTGGCTTAATAACTTTAACATATTATTTCTGATGAAGATGAAAAAATCAGACTTGTAAAAACTGATCATAAAAAGAAAAAAAAGAGGCTTTAACCAACAAGGGAGGAAAGGAAACTATGGGAGGCAGTTTAATGCCTCAGCATCGGGTAACAATACAAAAGTCTGAAGTCTTTAACTCATTAATTTGAAAGGGTTTGGCTTCAGCTCTTTATTTTGGCTTTTCATTTTTGTTTGTTTGTTTTTCCTCTCCCAAAGGAAATCTGGACTGTAGATGATTACTTTGAATACAAAGCAGTACACAACTCTGGCAGAGAGACTCTTTTCAAAAGAGATAATTCGAGGAGTAAAACATGCTTTAAATTAACACTCAGTTACAACAGTGCCAGGCCTCAGGGTTTGGTGACACAGTCTCACATTAATTACTTGCTAAAGGAATGGAATTGTCTGCAATATAACACAAGGATAAATATTAGGATAAGTAGTTTCAAGAGGTTATACTAAAAGAGAGCCTTTTTTTGACATCAACACTAAGAAATCTGAGGAGGTTAAACTCAAAGTTGAAACTAATACACATACACACAATATCCTTTTCTAATTAGCACGAAACTGTGGCTAAAGATCTGCCCACAGGAGTGCATTAGAGATAAGACAGCTGTTAGTGTCCAAAACTAAATAGAAGGAATTTTTAATCTGTTAAGAATGATTTGTACATTTGAAGTAGCAACATTAGTTGATTATTAATTTAGAGTACACCAAAATCCAAGTTTGTCTAGAACTACAAACCAATTTCAGGTTAATCTCTGTGGGGATTGGACCTGAGCTAGTGAACCACTGCTGATCAAACAGAATCTTTATGGACCATGAACTCTGTGTTCAACCTTTGTGGAAGTTTGATCATTTCGAAAATGTTCAATAAGATATGCTGTGAGCTAGAACTCTGTTACTTGGGAGAGCTCTCGTGAGACAGCTCTGATGATCCTGCTGAAGCACTCTGCTAACCACTTACACATCAGATGCATGCCTGGAGTGCATTGGATGCACCAGGAGGATCGTTATTTTGATTCAGCAGAAGCAGCATCATTTCAAATTCACTCTATGATCCAGATGGAGAAATGAAGCTATTTTCCCTTTAGCTACTGTAGCAGCCTCTGACAAGCCACAGCCTAATTATGTTATCACCTTCAGTAACGCACCTAGTTAGTCAAAACTGTCTTACATTATTGTCTAGTTTTAATAAATGTATTACAGTTACACATGGGGGAAATAGATTTTCCTGAGAGATCAGGACCTCTGCTTTACAGCAGGATGGCAATCCAGTCAGAATCTGGGTGCCAGAAGCCTGAGCTTACTCTACCTTCTGGAAATTTCTCAGCTAGGGAAAAGCTCTTTCAGTACTTAAAGTACAGAGGCCTGTTAAAATCTACATTTTTAAATATCAGATTTTATCTTAGTTTTCTAGTTGAACATTTTGGACAGCAGAAAAAAAAAAAATGCATTCTCCCATGGATTAGGAAGATATAATGGGAGAATGGGCTGGAAGGAGAGTGGACTCCCAGAGAGGAAAGACCAGCCTGCTGCAAGATGTCAACAGGGTTAGTACCCAAAAAAATGCCCTAAATTAACTCAAAAAATTATTGAAAATTGCCCCAAAGTGCCCCCAAGCCACCCCAAAATGACTCCAAACTGAAGGACCTATGCTATTATCTGTGGCTCAAAATGAATATAAAACCACAGCACAAGAAAAATCACAGGTGTTCCACATCATGTCTCAGCTGTAATGTTTGCTGAGGCCACCACTCTGGTTTGCTTTCGTCTTTTGTGCTGTCTCAGGGTGAACTAGCCCTAACTTGTACAAACCTCTGTGCAACTCCAAATCCTGCACTTGCTTTCTGCGAGACCAGGGATGGGATGAGGGAGTGTTAAGCTAAATTTGCGAGATCATGGAAACACAAAGCACTTCACACTCTTACCTCAGCAATAAAAACCCATACTAGAAGATTTCAGATACAAGAAAGAGGATGAGAGGAAGGAATCAACTAGTGGATAAGCATCCTCTTCAAGGGAGCAGCTGTTTGCTCTGAAAAATCTAAGTGACCACTCCTACAAAATCATAATGCAGAAATGTCCCCACAACCACACAATTTCGAATGGCAGAGATCAGAAGGGACTGCCATGAGAAGACTCTGAGATCAATATCTGGATACCAATGACTTACCATAGAGTCTCACAGAGAGAACTGAAGGGTCAGTGCTGTGATTGACACTTATTACATACATGTAAGACATAAATTTACCTTCCAAGCTTTCAGGAGCCAAAGTGATCCAATGTTTTCAGGCAGACATCGGCTGAGATGAATCCTCCACATTCTGGAAAGTGTTTCCTAGAACCAGCTGGGATTGCCAAGGACAACTCTGGGGAAAAAAACCAAGCAAATAAATAAATAATTCCCAGCAAAATGAAAGTCCATCTCCCCTTTGCCAAACTAAGAAGGTGTTCGGGAACAAGGACAAAAACAAACATTCCCTGACTGTGGAGGTGGAGTGCTCTGACTTCTTTGGATTTTGAGAATTAGTTCAAGGAAAAATTAATATAGTGTTCCAAACACTCCAGGTGACCTGTGCCAAATGTAGCAGCTGGCATTAATAAAGTAAATTAGATGATTATATTAAAGATGAATGGCACGGCTTTTCCAAAATAAATATCTAACACTGTTTAGAATTCAAATCAGCTATAGGAGGAGCAGTCCCAAAGGAAACAAATGAACATAGAATTAAAGTGTAGAAATTAAAATCAAAGCCTCATTTACCTTCCCACCATGACCAGGATTCAGACTCGGTGTGCAGATAACAAAGGTGATGGCATTTTCAAAAATAAGTCCCTACCACTGCAGTATTTGAGCACCTACTGACCTGTTGTCACCTGGGAAAGATTATATGGAAATCTGAAAAAAAAAAATGTAGTTTGATCTCACTGGAAACCAAAATTCCAGCTATAAAAAGACATTGGTGCTTTGCTCTGTGGTAGAATGAAAGCAAAATGTTTGGGATTTGGGGAGTGGAAAAGTGAACAGGCTTTCTCAGGACTATAAGTACACTCAGAGTATTTGCCAATGATAGGGTTTCTTCTTCTGAAGTAAACATCTGAAGCTGCACCTCCGTGTCCCTATGAAAATGCTTTAGTCTCTGCTACTGGTCATTCCAAGCACTGATCACTCTCCTGCTGCAGAGACTATATAAACTTGGCTCAAAAGGACAACATTTTTCTACAAAATATTTAAATATTCATGTAAAGGAGTGAAGAGGGGCAAAAGTTTCCCAGAAAATGCTTCAGCATATTCTAGTTATTGGTCTGCAGCCTTTCTTTAATGGAGTATTTGTGTTGGCAGTAATAGGATTACCTGCATCATTAAAGGTCGCAGGAGCTCTCCCTTGGCAGGTGCAGTAAATGAAGAAAATTGTTTTCAGAGTATTTGGTTTATAACAGAAGGGCTTAATTATGGCTGCAATGAGGCTGAGCTGCACCAATCACAGGGATCAACATCAGCTCCAAAAAACATAATGCAGGACATCTGAGGGGGACCAAAAGCAGCATTGTGGCCACAGCATAATTACGCATCTAAGCGACCTTCTCAGGTTCTGAAAAGGAGAGAGAAGACAGCGCTGCACTATATCATCCTCTCCAAGGATGATTAGGGAAAGAAAGCATTCTAATGAGTTCACAATGTATCACACGGTGTGCTCCAACTAAGCAGTTTCACGTGGGGACTCACCCTCTCTGTACTGAGCGCTCCTGCCGCTCGGCCAACAGTGAGACAAGGCTCAGGGCACTCAGTCAGAGCCAAACCAGGAGATCTGGCTCACTATTATGGAAAAGACTGTGGGAGAGAGAAAAGATTTAATTCCTAGCTAATAGAAGGCATTACTTTTAACTCGTTTTAAATCCAAGAGGCTTCAATTTGGGGTGAATTACCCTTCCACCATCTCAGTCTGAAGCGCATAATTGTTCCTTTTTTTCAGTGCACAGAATGTGCCACTTAACTTTTTCGGGATATTTAATATCCCAGTTCTAAGAAGTCTTCCTCTTACTATCAGCCCTATTAAAATCAGTAGTTATTCAATCAAGTGAATATGATGATCCAAAGAACCACAGCTGGTCTAAGCTTTAAAAGGAAAAAGTTTGCCTAAAGCTAGTGACTATCAGAGACTGATCTTTATTTAAGACAGCAGTTGTACTTAGGCATTTGGCCAAAGGCCAAACTAATAAATATAATCTTGAGCATATATATATATCTACACATATTTTTTTTCAGGGTTGTTTATTCAGGTATTCATTATATTTGAAACAATGCCAGTATCAACATGGAGCAGTGACTAAGGACATGATCCTGCACAGATTAGAAGATAGTTATAAACTTTGCTAAGTCCATATGAAAAGAAGAAATGGAGATTAACTGTACTGAACACAAGTCTGGATTTGTACTTGCAAAATTAGGTCAAACTGCCACACAAATCCAACAGAAGAGGAGTAAGCCTTGCACAGAACTCTGAGGCAGAATTCTCTATTGTTTCAGATATTTTTGTCTGCAGAGGAGCTTACTCTCAGGCAGGTGCTGAAGCATCTAAGCAGCCTGGAAAGGTAGTGATAAGAAATACAGTGGGAAAGACTCCTTTCCTTACACAGCCCCCAAGACATCTGCAGAGCTGATGTACTGCAACCCCTGGAGTCCAGAATATCCCTCACTGAGTACTCTGAACATCTAAATACATAATAATGGGCCTGAGCTTTACACTTCTATTCCTTTCCTCATGCTGGTTTGTACTGGTAAATATCTTTCACAGGGAATTTGCCTGTAGCAGAATCCATGGAATACAACACTGTGCAGATGCACACTGGCTTTTTTTCTCGCAGATCCTCCCTCGGTGCACACATTTGAAGACACATCATGGAGTAAGTCCTGTATGCACAGTTAAGTGCAATAGTATTTCCTGTCCTGTCCCTGTCAGGGAAGCACAATGCAAAGCTGTCAACAGAGCATGCAACAACAATTCTATATGAATTAAAGGAAATGTAAGAGATGCCTTATATAAGCTACTAACAGCTATTAATGATGGTATTTAAGATGGCTCTGTGGCCCAAGGTAGTTATAGCAGCAAGCTTTGCATCAAGCGAGTGGGAGCCGGCCCAAGCTTTAAATGCTCTGATATTGGAGATTCAATCACTGCTCACCAAAAATAAGGTAGAGGCGTCTGTTTAGCTCAAAGTGACCACTACACAGTTCTGGACAATACTTTCCCAATCAGATTCTCTTGCTGAGAGAAGGATTGAGCAATATTATGCTCCCTCTCCAGTTTTTGCAGTGATTCTTGGATTTCAGGGGGAGGATGCAAGGATTTTCCCAACAGACTCCATCCCACCCCCAACTGAAGCTTCTTTTCAGTTAAAACACCCTGATACTTCTAACAAGCACAATCTGACTCAAAAGTTCTTGGAATCAGAATTCTAATTTAATTTTTGTGGATCAGGTGATCAGAGAAAATTATTCAGCATAAACAACATTGGATTAAAAGCAAAACAAGTTTACTGAATGTGCCTTCTATTTTTCATTTTGTTCCATACCCCATCTGCTTCTGATGACTTCATTTCTGCCTCTCAAGATCTGGAGTGATCAGTATTCATTAGCAGAATCTATACCAGTTCAAGATTCTACAACCTAATGCTATGGTATAAAAATATAGGCAAATTTAATTCACATTGGTAATGGCAATTACACAATTGAATTGTTGTATATTTATAGAAGCAGGCTCCAGAAAGTCCCAGCTGAAGCAATACTGACAGCAGCCAAGAGGGCTTTATAAGTAACTGTGAGCTGCTGCCTTTTGCTTGTCGGTTCCAAATCTGCCAGCCCTGTCTTGGGGGTACAGCAGCCACCTGCTTCCAAAGGATGCTGAAGAGGAGTGCACCATTCTAGACAAAGGAGAAACACTCATGCAGCTACATTTTTACTTTTACTGCTTATGGTACAGATTACCATCTAAACTAAAATGGCATAAGAGAAGCAGGAACTGATCACACTTACAGGAGTACCACTTCTATTTGAGAGCTTTGGTCACCAGCACACACAAACTGCATACCACTTCTCCTACACTGTACTTCAGTGCCTTTCCACAGTGTCCATACTGGCAGTGTCTGTAAAAAGGAGACAGGTCATTCAAGCCTTCTCTTACAGGTAGTTTTCTGCACAAATCAGTTTGAGCCAGGCTCAAGGTGGAATGGTCTAATCCAAGTTTAAAGTTTATGCCTTGTATATCAAGAATATCATTCATTTTTGAATACTTCAAGTATTTAATTGCTGTTCCATCCATGAAGAGGAAGCTGGCATTTTATCTTTAGGGACTTTGTATCTCATTTCAGAAAGGATAAATGCTTGACAGCGTCTCACCAAGACTTTTCCAGCTACTCTCTGTTTATCATCTTCCTTAACCTAAAATATTGAAAAAGCACAAATGTCCATTGGGAAAGGAGAAATACTTTTCTCATTTTCTCACAGGTGTTTTCATCCCCACCTGACTCCATTTAACCACACCAGGGCAATAACACATACAGAATGCTCTATTTATAGCAGCACTGCCATTACAGCACTTGCAGGGCAGAGTTATTGCAAGCCATGTCTACACCAGAAGACAGGGGGTACTGCACAACTAACCTGTTTGGAAAGGAAGCCCAAATCATACTGGAGAATCAATAAACTGCCACTGGCTCACCAGTTTGAATAACCATGAGACCAGGAACCTGACATGACATGCAGCTCTTTACTCTAGATTCTTCTATTGGCTTTCAAATAAGACAAAAGAAAGGAGAACTTGCATTTAACTCATTGCAGCATGTAGCACAAGAGAGCAGCTGTGTGAAACACCCTGTAAGCCCCACTCCAGAGCCCTGCCTTTCAGAAAGCACTGAAAGCATTTTCTCTTCCTTACACAATAACTATTACTGATTCATACATCACTCCTCTGTATATCTTGCCAGCTCAGGGCTTGGCCTAAGCCTTGTTTAACTTTTTAATAACATACTAATATTAGCATTCAGGTGTAAGCAACAGCAAGCAGAAGCAGAGTATTTGTGGTATTGCATGCATTTTAGGGATTCCCAAGACTAGCACTGTATTGTTCCTCGAAGAAACAGTCAAAATCAATAGTTCAAGGTTTGATTATTCTCATGATTTCTGATCTTTCTAATCTTCTTCATTGTTCAACTTCCATCTAATAAATCATTTTAGATAGGCTCAGCCTCCATGCTCACATAAACTTGATGGAGTGACACATAAAGCTGGTAAAATTTCAGGTTCAGCACGAGTCTTTGCCTGATGGCTTTCAAATAAAAATGTCTTTACCATACCTAAACTGTGCACTTTTTTCATGCTACAGTTCCAAAGCTTGTTTTTGCTCCCAAAGGAGTTAATGTCCCTTACTCTTCATCTTCTAATACCAGCAGATCCACAAGACCTCAGATTCTGCTGATTCTAAAAGAAATGTGGCATCTGCATTTCTGTTCAAAGGCAACATCAGACTGTTTCATATTAATGGATTCACAATTTCATTTACATTAGGAATGTCCAGACATGTCTTACCTTACTGAGAGACCTGCAGCTTCTTCACATTTCAGTCTGAAGAATGCACCTTTTCCAAATATCTCTGCAGCTCCCTGTTGCTCAGAAAATGCTGAAGGCTAGTCTGGGTTCCCAATTTCATCATGCACGTGGATCTTCTAGGAGCAGATGAGAGGTGGATGAGTATCCCCCAGCTTTCCCATTTTATTAAGATTGTAGGTTAACATGTATCCAACTGGGAATCAAAACAATTTTTTGATCCTGATCCTGTACATAGAGTGGTATTGCTGGGGACTTAATAATTGTAGAGAATTTCAGTGACCTTGAGGACAAATCAGCATTTTACCAGACTGCACCATAAGGCATTTTGAATGATTCTTTAAACTTGAACGTGATTTTGAGTTGACTGAAAAAGACAGTAAGTTGTACATTTTACAAATACCAGAAAAAAACAAGCTTATTCTTCCTTGCTTTAGAAAGAGGCACTAAAATAGACTGGGATGAATACATACGGGAATAATTCATCATGGTCATTCAGATGCAATTTCTATAAGGAAGGAAACAGAAATGGCTGAACTTTAAGGACATGAAATTGCCTTGAAGTATCAATAACAATTTACATTTACATTCATCTCAGTCTCCATAGGAATGCATGCTCCTTAAAGCTGTAATCAGAAGGCAAACAAACAAACAAAGATCATCCCTTAAACCAACCATGAAGTTTGAAGTTGTGCATTCATTCTAATCCCCACTTAAGTAATGCTAATATCTGTGCTATTCCTTCTTCATCCCTAGAAAAACATCAGCATAAGAAGAATTAATTGTAGTCAGAAAGTGGGAGAGGAAAAGTTACTTTTACCTATAGTTAGAAATACTGTATTTTTACAAGACTATTTCCCATGTTCCCATCATAAATAGACAACAACATTCAGTGAAGTGGAACAGAGCTCAAACGATTCTTGTATTTAGCAATTGGCATTCAGAAGTTTTTATTTGTTTAAAATATTTTTTTAAAACTAAATTAAAATTTTATTACATTTGAGCATTTGCATAGAGTTTGGGTCTATCTCTCATCAATTCAGCTTTCAAATTCTGAGGAAAAATTAATTAATTGCAGAAGATATGATATGTTCACCAAAAGCAAACAAGTAGTAACTCTCACGATATCCATTAAGAAATAAATATTAAGAGGGGTGAAAGGTGCTGAACAGAAAGACAAAGCCTCTTACTCTGTTTCTACAACAACCAACACTCTGGACATTAATCATCATGCTGAAAGTCCCAAACTACATTTTATTTTCGATAGTAGTTTGTATCATGTTCATTCAATCTTTCTCACAATACAAAGGAAAACATTGTCAATCAGAGGAGAAATTTAAATTATCCCAGGAAGTTCACAAAACCTTAACCCACAAAAGAGCTGCTTTAGAACTACAGAAAAGAATTTTAAGCCAAAACTTCAAAGGTACTTCAATCATTCCTAACTGGTCACCTATCATATTTTGTGGATATAATCCTTCATACCTTTCCTTAACTTTCTTGTCTGCAAAATAAGGCTAAAAATATTTACCTGCCTATTGGGGTTTAACTGCATTAAATCTGTGGGGTGCTCTGATAATATGATAATATCAGCATTGCAGGAATGTGAGATTACTCACAGGTTTGATTGTAGTCCCTATCTCAGGAAAATCAGGAATCCTAATGTAGAATGAATATCAATGAGACAGTCAGTCATTGTCTTACATCACATAGAGGCATAAATTTTACCACAAAGCCTATGAAATTGAGTCATGATTCACCTAAAGCACCATCATATGAATGCCAGGCTATAAGTGCCTTGAGCTGCTCTTCGGCAACTCGAATTTAAAGTTGAGCTGAGGGTAGGAAAGACTGAGTCCCTTAGAGCAGCAGAAGTCACGGGCTGAGAATATTCTGCATTTACCAGTGTGTGTGTGTGTATATGCAAAAGCCCATCAAATTGCAAGACGAGATGAACCATCTCTTCCCTCAGCACCACAAGCCTCAAAGCCCCATTCTCAAAAGCTGTGGGGGCTAAGGTGCATTTACTTGTTGGTCAGAAGGGCTGGATAACATATAACAAGGTCATCTTGCCTAGACACAAACATGATATAACTATGTAAAGGACCAATAGATGACCTAGTATTACTTTCTCTATAGTCAGGCTAGGCAAAACCATGCAAAGACTACTGTATAAAGGGTAAAATAATGATGAATACACAAAGAGCAAGTTCTTGAGAGAAAATCTTAACCTTGAGAAATTTTCCTCTTTTTCCTTTCTTCTTCCCCAGGAGACAAAAGAAAATGTGTCTGGAGGTAACAAGGCAGAGAGGAAAAAATACTATTTATTTATATAGAAAACACTACAGCTTGGTATAATTATTTTAAAACCCCATCCTGAATTCCAAGAAAAGAAAAATTGCTACTTCTTATAGTGATTTTCTCTTACTGAATTCCACCTGTACTTTATTCTGGGTTAGTACAGTTTTGTATGAGTTGGTTTGGTTTTTTTGGTTTGTTTGTTTGTTTTAATTCTCATCTGGTTTTGAGTCAAAATGTAAAAACCAGAATTCATTAAAAAGTAGAGCTGATCAGGCAAAGGTTTTAAACTAGGAAGAACACTGATGTTTTGAAAACGTTTTCATCCTATTTTGGTATAAAAATGAAATTATTCAAAGATATTCCCAGGAATGTTTTCCTGAATAGCAAGTGAGAGCAAAGTATGGATCCTCATTTGAATACCTACACATCTAAGAAGGTTCACAACTAACTGATTATAGCATTAGCCTCTCTCTGTCCCTTTCACATTTAAATAATTTATAGTAACTCCAAAAACTCCATGAGAAACAGCTGTCTCCCTATTGTTTGTTGGCCAGAGGACCCACCTGACATGTAGAGGTCAAAGACAAATATTTTTCTGTAACATGAGTAGTTTCTGTAATCCTTTTTCTTCACTTTTCTAGGTGTTATTCAACATCCCATGTTTAGGGAGGAATTCTTGCACTATTGGATGAGTATTCAGGCATGAACTATATTGTTCAGATAGTCTATACATTTGCTCCAGAGACCAGGCCTGGAAACATTTCATTATAATACTGCACATGCAATTATGTGGTGGGAATACGATAACACAAAATTGGTAGAGAGCCAGAAAATCTATCTCTGAGTCAAAAAGAAAAAAAAGTACTTATATCTGAAATCCACACTGTAGAGTTAAACATTTCCACTTTCCTCTCCCCAGTTAGGTCCCATCCTGCACTGTTCCCTCACTTCCTCCATAGTTTTAAGTCATTTAAAGTCCTCAGTATTGGGAAGTAGAAACTCCATCATTTTACCCTGGTAGCTGACCACATCCCTCAGAGTCTGAGTACCAATTTTGTCAAACCAATAGAAGCTAAAAATCTGAAGGCATATGGTAAATGACACTTCCAAGTTCAGATGCTCAACAAGTGGAAAACTTTCTCCTTTCCACCTTTATTTTTGCGTTACACAGTGGAAGAGTTCCATAAAACTCAGGATGTAAAAGCGATGAACATTACACAACAAAATCCATGTATTTTTACAAACACTGAACCTGTCTCATGTGAGTGAAGGTTTACTACTGGGGAAGAACATGACTACTAAAGAGGGGGTTGTAAGGAAAACTTCATCTTAAAAGCCAACGACTTATACTCTTTTGCTAACTCGGAGTCTTATCTAAAGACCACCAAGCTTCGAGAAAGTTTCAGTTCATTGACTTCAGAGGGGTTAGGGTCAGAAGATCCCAGCACATCTGAATCTACAACAGCTCTTGAAAGGGACCTGGAAAAGTCTGTCATATCCTACCATACGTAAAAAATGGGGGAGGAAAAAAAAAAGTCAGAATAGCAAAAAAGGAGTGAAAGGTATTCCAGAGGTACATAAGTGCTCTTTAAATATATGACAGCTTCAAAACATGTAAGGGATTAATATGACATACTTTCAGAAAACTGAGTTTATAGGGACAATCACAATGCCATTTAGCTTTGATTTTATCTATCTCCCTGCTGACTGCAGACCCACATGCATCCTCAGAAAAGTTTATCTTGTTTCATCAATTTTTTTTTGAAGGAAATGACACAAAATGGGATTGCTATCTCCAATATCCACTCAAATGGGATGTAAAAGGAGACAAGAAACACACTAACACAAAATATCTGAACTTTGCATGGCCTAATCTCACTACATGTGCCAGGCAGAGGATAGGCAGCCTCTGGCAGCCAGACTGTCCCCTCTGGCCACCAGTCTCTCCCTCTGCCCTGCTTCACCTCCCAGAGAGGCAAGAGAGTGCAGGGAGCAGCATGACCATGACAGGAACAGACCCTTGGGCTGGAGAGCCCTAGGGAACTACAGTCAGTTCGGGAACCATTTACACCCAACAATGATCTCTTCAGCTCTCTGTAAAAACACCATTTCCCTCAGAACAGTCTGCAATCAGCTGAAACTCCACCAATACCCACTGACACGCGCTTCTGACATTCAGTCACTCTGGGACAGCAAAGACAAAATTATCTGTGTTATAGTGGTACTAAGATTCAAGTTCAGATTTTAGTATCTTTGCTGTTCTGAGCCACTTTCAGGCTCTTGTCATTACCACCACGTATTTACTGTGGTCGGGTAAACAGAGAAGAGAGCACAGCACATGGCAGTGATTTAAACTGTATCATCAGCACGTGGCAGGGGGCAGGGCTCTGCTTGGATAGTTCGCACGTACCATACAAATTCATTAAACAAATAAAGAGCTGTGATGGGAGGCAAGGAGGGAAGAGACCTATACAAACCCCAAATCTTCCAGGCCCTCTCTCTCTTGTTTGGAAGGCTGGCTTCTTTCCCCACAATGAGACACCCAGCCCATCAGAAATCCCTCTCGCTGTACACACCGAGGTGCCACGATGCCCACATTTCAGGAAGGTCTTGGCAATGCACAGGCAGCTCTAGAACACGTACTGTGGACAGAGAACATGATCTGAGATATTTTTTTAATACATGCAGTCACCATTTCATGTGAGGTGTGTTAACCCTTTGTGCCTATGAATTCTTGACAGAAACAGGGACTGCAGTGAACCAAGTCCCAGGTAGAGGCAGGGAGCACAGGTATCACATGAGGGTGGAGAACATGTTTTTAAAAATGTAATGATGCGTTTTTGTGTAGTTGGAGTTGCACAATGAAATGTGGCTCAAAAGAAGTACTTGTGAGAGCTCATGATGACATACCACACCTTTAGTAAATCTATGTCCTCACCCCTCTGCTGGTACATGGCATAAGGCAGACTGCTGCCCTCTGATGCAAACAGCACTCATCCAGCCTGTGAACTTACTTTCAAGGACACAAATAAGACCCAAAGGAGAGGGACAGAGCTGGAAAAGAGTGACACAGATGAAAGTGATTTTATTGTTTAAGAAGACATGACATAGTTCTTTATTCAATCTAATTTGTCCATTTTTTAACACAGTGGTAGTCTATAAAGCACGTTTCACATGGATTAAAAGTAGTAATACTTCATGTATGTTATTTAATAACTGCTTTCGTATAGATAGGTAAATAAAATTACCTTTTTGTTTTAGGAAACCTGCTACCTCACATACATTTCCAGGTTAATTTTACACAAGGGTTAGCAGTTCAGCAGTTTAGCAGCTCCCACAAGTGTTTGCAGCAGCAGCAACACATACCTTGTTCTCCAGGATTCGGCCCCAACTTTAAGATGGATAGATATAAAGGAGCTGAAAGACACAGCCAGCGGACAGCTGTCAGAGCCCACCAGTGAAAATGAAGTGTTTTCTGAAGTCTCCTCAATATACATAGAGTTGGAACATAAGAGGAATGGGGGGATTTGAATTTTGGCAGATATGATGTCAAGCAAGAGAAATTACTGCAGTTTAACAGACCTAATTCCTGAGGGATTTTTAGAACTATAATTTAATCCACATTTAAAGAATTAACACCATCCTGCAGAGACAGGCATATACTAAGTAAATCTCCCTTTAGTATTACAAAGAGAACACCATCATCTTTCCATCCTGCTCATCATTCCTATCTCTGTATCTCCAGCCTGTGTCAGTGAAAACAGTTGCCTATTTTTAGAAAATATCACCTGAAAAAGTGTGCAAGGGAAGGAATTGAGAAGAGAAGACAACTACAGAGTGAGAATGAAGAGCACAGAGCATATGTAAACACTCACTTGTGATCCCCTAGTGCCACCTTTGGTTGGAGCTCACCAAATACGAACAGGCTCACAGTCATTCCCAGGAGAGAATGAAGTTTCATTAGCTTGACGTCATTTGCAGGAAGACAGTCCTTCTGGATTCCCTCTTTTGTTGGATTCCCTGAGAATCTTGGTTTTCAGGAGAAAATCAAACACAGAATTTTTCTGCTATAGTGACTTAATTGTACCTCCTGTGCCCATGCCAGGACTGAAGTGCCCCAGAACTGTTGGCTGCAACAGGTTCACTTGATTTTTGTGACAATATTCCCACATAACACAGGGAAGAGGTATAAGCATGTAACTTATTCTGAGAGGTTCACACAGTAATGCCTGAAAAAGGAGGAGAAAGGACAGAAAAACTTTCTGTTCTGTGGATTTTTGTGTGCAGAGTAGGCCAGTGATCCTCAGGTGTTGCGGTGCCTGTGTCCCTGATGTGCCTCTGTCCAGGTGTTGTTCTGGGGATTCCTGACCAGCACGGGAGAAGAAACACATTCACTCTTCATATTTTAACCATGGTTTTGGGGCTGTCCCGGCTGCCATCCTGTGCTTACACACACAAGGTCAAACCCTCAGAGCACGTAAAATGCCCCAGGAAAGTCAATGCAACATTTTTAGCAGAGTTTCAGCAATTTGCTGTTGCCCAGAATTAGGCCCAGGAGCATAACAAAGACAGTTGTTTAAACCCATTAATAAGAGTGCACTTCTACCACGCCGGTACTGTAGCGGAGACTGACTGAAAGCCATTTCAAACACATATGTAGGTGGTCTACTTCATGATGTAGAAAACAGAGATGAAAATGAATTGAAAAGAAAAATTAAATAGGTTGTACAGATGTATCTATAGCCATAGAAACATGGTACATCAAAAACATATACAGATATGTGTATATATATTTATGGATACTTGTAAGTATACCTGTATGGATCTGTACATATACAATAAATGTGTATACATGCAAACCCAAGACACACAGGAGATGTATACAATTGTTTCAACAGGATATAAAGGGTTACCTTACACAGCAGGCCAAAAGCTTTATAGTACATAAAAGTCACCCTTTGAAATATCAAGCCAAACAGTCATCAAGAAACTCATGGACCTGCCAGCTGCTCTTTTAAAGCTTCAAGTTAACAGTTGCTGAAAGAGGCCCTTCAGGCTTCCTTCCCTGCTGAGAATCAGGCAAACTCCACATCTAGAGAGCTCCAGTAGTCAAAATGTTCTTCTGTAGTGGTAGTTTTACACCACTGAAACAAATGGGTTTCCTTCACTGCTAGTACAACCGGGTGTCTAGGGAGAACTTGCTTTTGCAAGGTTATTCTCCACTCTGTGTTGCCAGAAACCAATTTGTGGTTTTTGCAAGAATGGTCATACTGCACTGTGGGGTTTTCAGACAGGGTTAAAGAGTCAAGCAACAGCTCCTCATCTTTCTGCTTCTGATCCTCCTCTTAGCATTTTTTAATCCCATAGTGGGGAAGAGGAAACAGAGTAAAAAAGAAGTTTTTACTACTAATGTATAGTAGAATGTCATTTGCAGAATGTATTATCTGTAAATTACGAAAAATAGCGATAGCACTATTCCAGGTGTGCCTTTTCACATCCTGACAGAAACACTTTTGCCACCATTTTAGCTCCTGGCCACTTGCTTTTTCATTCCTAGACTGTTCTTTGCTTTCTCTTTTTTGAAGGCAGCACCTACACTGTCAGCGGGTGCCTCACACACCTACCATCAAGTTGCCTCCATCTGTTCTCATTCTTGCACAGCACTGCTGCAAAATATATCCTAGAGAAGCCTCAGGCTATTTTACTTGGTGCCCTAGTAATGATGTTCTCTTATGTGAGCACTTGAGAAAGATGACAGGTTGACTCTAATCTACTCCATGCAGGTACCATTTGAATTTTAATTATCCCTGGTTAAAAATTCTTCTTTCAGGCCATCCTTCTTTATATTTGAACTTAGGATGACAAATTTCATATGGGTAGATTCATTTCTGGTGACAGTAGACAGCTAATAGAGACATCTAAGTTGGGATCCTAATCAGCAGAAAGCACAGAGTTTTTATCTCTCTCCAGTGACTGTGAGCAGAGCTCAGTTAAAGGCCTGAAGTTGGCTCAGGTGAATCCAGGCTGTATTCTCCGCTTCTCCTTTGCAGAGAGAGAATCTTGCTCAGGAAGAGTTGTTCCCTCAAGAGTTCTCAGGGAAAGTGGAACTTGAAGATGACACTGCTGCTGGGGGAACAGAGTATGGAACACAAGGAAGCACAAACTGCAGAGCCACTAAAGCTCACAGTAATTCAAATGCCATAAAATTATTTCTCTCTCAATCCCAGGCAACCTACTCTTAGGTACCTTTCACTGACTGTACTCCTGCAAAAGTTGGTCATAGATACAGCCCAAACACAGCTGAGAGGCACTATAATAACTTGTCTGCTTCATCTTAGTGAAGAATTTAGGTACTTTTGTTTGTTTGGGGTTTTTTGTTGTTTGTTTGTTTTAATTTTACTTTAAAAATAATGCTCTTTCTGTAGTCTGGTTAATGATTCTAGAGCTCTATCCAATACTAAGTGTCCAGGTGTCATTGCTAGAGCCTATACATGAAATACAAGGAGAGGAGGAGAAAAAAACCCTGAAACCAGTTTAAAATAATTGATATTTCCAGACTATGATCTCAGCATCTCTTTAAATCCATTTATAATTGTTTGCTACCTGTTCCTGAATATGAATAAGCTATTTCACCCGTGAAGGGTGAGTGCTATGTTCCTTCCCCAGTTATGAAAGATCCATAACTCACAGGGGCTGCAAGGCCAAAGCAAGTGGCAAAGATTTGTCTTTTTTTCCTCTAAACCAAAGAATCATAACCACCCTTCATGGATGAGACAGTCTATTTGTTCTTCTTTGGTTGTATTTCTTTTAAATTAAGCTTTTTAAAAAGGGACTGGACCCTGGCATCAGAAGTAAACAGAAGGCTGGTGATAGATATGAATAATTAGTACTTTGGGGCCTGTTGGATAAGCCAAAAACAATTAAATCTTTTTTATAAAATATTGTATTGCCAACACTATTTGGGTTTTTCTTTTGGGCATATTTTCACCACAGTGAATAACAAAAGTACCACTGAAGGAAATGTTTTGTATGACCAGACATTAAATATATTATTTCATTTGGCAGTATATTTATAATTTTCTTCTTAAAAACTAAATTTCAATCCAACATTTTATTTCAATGACTTAGTCTACAAAGGAGGTAATGGAAAAGGAAGCAAAGCATTGAAAGCACAGCAATGTGAATATCAAAGGATATCTGAAAACCGGCACAGTCATGGAAAGTGAAAGAAACAACTTCAGAAGTAGAAAGGGACAACAATGCAGAAAGTCAGGAACACAGAACAGGTGGCATGCTGGAGTTTGAGGCTGTCCTCCTACCCTGACTCCTTGGGCAGCCCCACACCGACTCAGACAAGTCACATCCCCCTGCAGGAACTCACACAGGTTCCTGGCAGGATGCCCAGCCCAAAGTCCAGGATGTAGCACTGTCCTATCCCTAAGCTCCACTGGGAACTCATGGCACAAATCCTTTAAGATGACAGTATATGCAACTCCAGGCATGATCCCACTTCTCCTAAAAGATATATGAGGAAATGCTACCCCTGCAATAAAAATAGAGGCAGGTATTGAATTGTACTTATCAGACATTTTCGACATTGTTTTCTACCTATTATTCTATTTCTACTAGAAGTATTTTGAACACATCAAGGATCCAAGAGCCACAAGACACTTAGATTTATTTTGTCAGCTAAACAGGTTTCCTCCTCACCAACATCTCAGTTACAGCATTTCTCTCCCCAGGTTACAGTGGCTCCAAATGCTAAACCCAAAAGATTGAGCGCTGGGTGTGAAAATCAATGTTATGTCACCCTGCATAGATAGAAATGGGAGCTTTCCCATCTAGTGATTAAATGTTTCCAGTTTCCCAAAGGGTTTCAGTGTGTTTGTTTCCAACCTTGAACGTTCCAAGATTTTAAAGTGAGATTTTAACTATCCTTACAGGAAATGCATATTTCTCATATGAACAGGTTTTAAAACCTCAGGGAGCATATCCTGAAAGGATATACACACCTTTTACAGCACAGCAAATTAGTTACTCTTAATTGTTCCATTAGTTGTACACAGTTGAGTTGGTCACCTGCTTTCTTCATCTGGCACAGGTACTCACATTGTAAAAGATCAGGAGTGCTTTACACACACAGCTGGAGCAGATAAGTGTTCCCAGAATATGTTAAAGTATTTGCAAAATAGTTAACTTCCCAAATAATCTATTAGATGTAGCACAAATGGAATGTAAATTCTTTTGCCAGTAATAATGCTGGAAAAAGCATTGGTAAATCTGTAACTTACATTTCCCCTTCATTCTTTCATCTTCTGTTGTCATTTGTTCATTAGTAACTTTGGAAAGCTTTTATACCGGAGGTGAAATATCTTTGTCTTATTCTTGATCAAAGGGAGAGTAGTTTTGGAACTTAAAAAAAGGAGTAGAAAAAACATATAAGTTAGTATTTTCAATTATTAGAAAAACACACTAAAATAGAAAAATAATAGAAAAAACCCCTCATTTTTACTACCTTTTATACTCAGTAAACAGCAGAATATTGGTAGCACAATAAACAGCTTTCAGCTTAGCACAGTTTTTAATATGTGCAACAGAACTAACAAAACTTCATTCTTACAGGTTTGTGTCCTTTACTGCTGCTAAAGAAAATATAGAGTGGCTGAATTCTTTGTGCCCTCTTACCCCTGGGCAATAATTTGTGTTTCTTTCCTCTATCTAGTTACCTGTTTCCAAATTTTAAACCACTTCTACAGTTAAGTGAAATTCAAACATGCATTACTACAAATAAAATAAAAATGTTTGGCTATAAATCTCTTTCATCTACCTTCACCTTCAGAGGACTTGTAGTTCCACTGGCTTCGCTCTCAGTTCCCAGAAGTAATTGGGATCCGTAAGTGCCCTTCGCTTCCCATAATGCATTTATACTAAAATTATACTAAATCTCATGTTGCTCTGTGGAAATATATTAGAGCTGATACAACAACCATCAGCCCAGGAAATAAGCACAAGCCATCCATTTCTGTTAGACACTGCTCACTGCTGCAGCAAGCAAAAAACACCCAGGGAAGGAAGATATCACAACACTACAAAAATCCTTATTTTACACAATTTTTAATGCTTCTACCTGTTATTATTATTACCGTAAATAATATTTGTCTCATCTAGATATTAAGGCTGATTTTTTTCTTTATTTCTTAACCAAAACAGATTATTAAGCTCATTCTCTATTCATAATTCCCAAAGAAAAG